>OX578278.1:75171201-75571916 GCA_951217055.1 Gerris lacustris
ATGTAAAATTGTATATTTTAAAAGAAAAGAAGAATAAAGATTAAGAAACAAAAAACAATTTAAAGAAAGGAATATTAATACTTCTGAAAAGTATTAACGGGAAAAGCCATCCCGAATAAATTAAATTGTATTAATTAATTTCATTCGAAGTAAAAAAGCTAATTAAATTCAATTACAATTTCATAATTGTAAGACAAACTAAAATACCTGCTTGAACAATCACTAATTTAACCATTTTATATTTATATTTAATCAAGACGTCTTCAAAAATCAGAATAATACAGACATTTTTAAATGAAAAAGAGGAGATTATTAAATAAAGTAAAAATGGCAGTCATTTTAAAATAATTAGGTTAAACAAGAAAAAAAAAATCCAAAATAAAATTAATTAAAAGTTGGTAGGTAGGTATTTTCAATTATAATAATTTTATTTTATTCTGTTTTTTTCTTATAGATAAAAATATGATTTCGTCATACTATTAAAACTTTTTTAAAAAGGTGGGGGAAAATGACAAAACATAAGCAAATATATACAAATCTTTATTTTATTAGAATTGGGGGATTCCCAGTAATTCTCTTCAAATATCACGCAAGAGAAGATTCTGAAAACAAAGTAAAAACTTAAAACCTGTCAGCTACAAACCTGGGATTTTTTTATCTTTAAAAATAACTTTTGCAACGATCTAAATACACTAAAAAAGTAGCGTTAAATTTAAAGAATAAATAACAAAAGGGGAAAACAATTTTATCTTCATAAAAAAAGTGACAATGTGTAATGTGTTTGTCTATATTTAATGCACGTGTGTGCGTTAAACAATAACAAACGCGTTCCATTGATAACGAATGTAAATTGTAATGTGAATACATGAATTAAATAATATCTCTATGATTTTTCTAAGTACTTAATAATCAATAGTCGTAAATAATATCAATAGTCAAGTAAATTTCTAGATCTACGTTTATGAACCGACGCCAGTTTCTCTGTGAGATATTCTGAGTTATTTGAGACATTTTTAAACTAGGCTGACATTTACAACATTTTTTTTTTTTTTTTTTTTCAAGTACTCCATTAATGAGCCCTTAAGTTCTCTGAGTTGCTCAATTAATAATTTCGCTAAGTGCGTTCGTTAGGTACTAATCTATTGCTAGGTGTTGAAGCTTGAGTCAATTTAGTTTGTGTTTTAGTGTTGTAGTTCTCACCTAGGTGGCAGCACCTGGTGAGCAGTTTCCTGTCACCTTTTTCGTTTGTTTTATAATTAACTTAATTGCACTAGATTTCACAAAATCTTGAGTCAAATCATTTTTATAAACATACAGTCCACTCCATTTACTACGCTGACACTAGGCTGAGGTTTTCAAACCTATAAATAAGCTATGTTAAGTTAAATTAGTATGATAAATTTGTGTTTGAAATCTTAAATATAATTATAGTCAAGGAGATACCGTAAAAAAAAGTGTCTGACTAACATCAAGCTAGAATTTGGTGAGCAAGTTAATTTAGTAGTGCCTTTAAGAATATGTGGTCAGCTAAGTTCGTCTGCAGGACATAGCTTGGCAATAGGCATTTGAAAAAACAAACTGGTGGAGACCTGCCATACCACCAACGTATCGAGTTTAATAAAACTTCACTTAAATCATCTAATGTACTATTGAAACATACATGTAAACATTTCAACCTGATAAAAGCAGAAGTTTTTGTGTAGTGAAATGATAATAGTTTAAATGGAGATAGCCGGGGCGTGAGGGCAACTCATCATGATTAACTATTTTTTTAATACTTAGGTAGGTATCTTATTACGTGGTACGTGTTTTGTAAGGAACACGGTAAGTATCGTATTACGAGGTATGTGTTTTCTGAGGAACACGGTAGGTGTCTTATTACGAGGTACGTGTTTTCTAAGGAACACGGTAGGTACTTATTACAAGGTACGTGCTTTCTGAGGAACACGTTAGGTATCTAATTACAAAGTACGTGTTTTCTAAGGAACACGGTAAGTATCATACTACGAGGGACCTGTGTTCTGAGGAACACGGCAGGTTTCTTTTTACAAGGTACTTGTTTTCTGAGGAACACGGTAGGTGTCTTATTACGAGGTACCTCAAGTGGGCTCAATCAACTTAGGTGGATCTGGTCCAGTGGCTCTCATGGACGGAGTCATCATAATGATCTAGGTTTTTTCTAGAGGGATATGAAGTAACGCTTTAATTACTAGTCGTACATTCAGGAATGTTGGGTACCCTTATGGTGGCTTAAAGCAACAACAAATTAAACAATGCTTTATATCAACTATAAGAATGCTTTAAGTAAAAATTCGGCCTTTAAATCTTAAATTACACTAGGCATCGCGTAGCTCTATCATTGAAGGCTTATAGTTTAAAGAGTATAATTGTAATAATAGAGAGTCTGCTGGTAAGAAGTCATCCGGCCATCCTACATTCTTACTATTCCTCAAACTTCACGCTTCAAACATTTCATTTTTAACTACATATTATAAAATGTATCACTTCACTCCACAACAACTTCTGCTTGTATTAAGTTGAAATTTTACATGCCGGTTTAAATTGTGCTTTAGACGATGTTTATGAAGTTTTATTAAAATCGTTACGTTAGAACGTAAAATATCGGTAAAAACGTTGTTTTCTCTATTTTAAACGTTTAGGCCCGCTTTAATATTTTTTTATTAATTTATAGCAATGTCGCTGTTGGTTTTAAAATTAAAATTGATTTGAAAAAAATCAATAGGTGATAATAGAATCTTTTCTTGTCCTAAAATTCTAATTTTACAGTTGAAGCTTACGTTTATGCGAGCGTTGCGCGCGAACTCTTAGACGGATACTGCTGTCTTTCGAACTTAGCCTGAGCATTAGTAAAAGGAACATGAATATCAAATTTCAACTAAATCGATCAACTTTTACTCAAGTTATCGTCGGACACGTAAAGGTTACTAACAGATAGACAGACAGACAGACAGAGAGATAGACAGACAGACAGACAGGATGCATATTTTGTTGAATGTAAGAAGCTAGCTTCAATTAAGTTACAAGAGTCGTAATTCAATTTCCTAACCAAACTGTAAAACCTCAATTTAAAAACCAAAAATACAAAAAATCATCAATAGAACCTAAAAATCAAAATTTAACAAAAAAATAAATAAATGTAAGAGTAGCTATTTATTCTAACAAATTACAGTTTCGTGTATTTAATGAATGTAATTTAACTATCAAATCTTATTCAACATTTCCCAAGAGCAGACTGTTCATTAAAACGTAAGAGGCAGAAAGAATGAAATAGCGACAAGTATGCACTTCTCTATAAAGGAAAAACTAACGACTCTCGGAATATTCATTAGAAACTAAACAACACATCCATTCACAATTCACATCTTTACTATAAAAATACTACCACTATTCTTGAGTCATTTAATGAATGGACTAATATTACATATAGACCTGATTCACACATCTCCTTTCTTACTTATATTACTTACACACATACATTCTACACTTTATAAAATTTGTTTGTCTTTCGAACTGAATATAATGTAATTAATATTAAAACTGAAAATAACTGGAGGTAAAATACCACGCAGCGTATACAATTTAAAATAAATAAAAAATCAAATTTATTTTAAATTTATATTATCGGGAATATTGTTTTAATATCAGGTCGTTTATTGTCACTCCATTTAAATGCACTAAAGTTGTCATTAAAGTAAAACCATGCTAGAGGGTGTGGTATGAAATTTTAACTACTTTATTTAAATTATAAATTTGATGGTAAAAATATATAATCTACATAAAATAATCCAGCAAATATGATTTCATAAGTAATAAAATTTAAAGAATATGATTTTGAAGCATAAATAATTAAATCTCAATATTGCTAAGGATTGTTAAAAGTACTTTTATGTAGAATGATAAAATTATCAAAAAAAAAATGTTCCTTCGTTAATTTTATTTATTATTTATTGTAAAATAAATTGTCATCGACTCAAGAAGCAATTGATTAGAAAATAATAATAGTGAGAAGATAAAAACACACCCCGCACTACTAGCAAGGGTGCGATGAATGAAATCAAATCGTTTATCATTATAAAATAAATTGCGTATTTTTTTAATTAAAATTTTATAATTTTAAAGTAAATGAATAAATTAAAAATTAAAAAGAGGTTTATAAGTGGAAAAAGATAATTACCTATTATAATGTGACAGATGATAAGAAGTGGGGGAGGAGGCGGTTGAAGGGGGGAGGGAGGACAACCGAATGACGAGATGTGGGAGGGGCCCGCGGGTCGAAAAAAAAACAGAAATTCGGTCGCGACGAACTTCCCTGCGCAACGTACAAGAACACACTGAAGCTGGAATCCTGGAGCGAGGGAGGTGTTATCGATTGAAACGCAAAGGAGGGAAACACCCGTGGTCTGGTGGGAGCATGCGCTGCGTTACAACCTAGGGTGTTCTCCAGGGCGCTAGCCTCGGACCCGTCTTACTCACACTATCTCACCTCCTTCGGTTCCTGGACGCAATTTATAGACTGGTCGGAAGTAGGAAACGGATATCGGCGAGAGGGTTGCTGTACAGTACGGACTCGAAGGCGGCGCACTTTACAAGTACACGCAATGATTCGGCAAATTCGGAAAATACACCGTTATTTCTTGTCTTGCAATGTACTATATACCACGACAACAAAAAAAAACATTTAAAGATCTGTACACATATGTAGATATGAACACATGTGTACATACATATCTCAGAAGAATAAAAACATAACCGTAAACAACATGTCTGTATACAAATCCTTAATTTAAAATGTGACAAGAGATGTGACACCTAACATACAAAACAATATCTACTCATTAATCTTCTGCTTATATATATATATATATATATATATATATATATATATATATATATATATATATATATATATATATATATATATATATATATATATATATATATATATATATATATATATATATATATATATATATAAATGCGTAAAAAACATAGTTACAGATGTAATGAACTTTAAAATATTTATTTAAAAAAAGGTAAATATATTTTTAAATAAGAGAAAGAACTATATATTATTTGTCATAAAACATAAAAAAGAGTTTTGTGGTAGCGCCGTTTAAATTAAGTTTCGTATGAATTGAAGGATGTTGCTTCATCACTAAGTTAATAAACCAAGAAACATAGTGGATAAAAGTTAAAGAGCCAAATTATACTGATGAGAGCTATCGGATTCAAACGTGCAGAGTTTAACTGATAACCAAAATCTAAAAAGATCAAAACCCGTCTAGATCAAATAATAACTAAATACGTTATTTTTGACAATAAACTTACCACTTACCTTAGCTATAGTTTTATTAACTATTAAAAGTTCCATGAAATCAAGAGATAGATATTTACCTAAAGCAAATAAAACACAATTAAGTCTTTTGTCAATTTGCTTTGGTTGATATTCTTTTCTTTGAGTCTTCAGGGATGAAAAAGGTTGAAAAATAAAAATAAAAATATTTCAATTTACACAAACTTGGCTATATTTCGCCCATACCTGGGCATCTTCAGGCCTTGAATATGATTAAAAAAAAAAAATAATAATTTTACATTTTTTTTTTTTTTAATTTTATTTTTTTATTTATTTATTTATTTTTTTATTTTTATTTTTTGTTTGTTTGGAGAAAGAAAAATCTACTACTTGAGTAACCTTTCACAATATTAGTTAAAGAGTTACTCAAACACACACAATTATGTCACTACAAACTGAAGTTATATTTTCAGTTATAAATAAGTGAAGCATTAAAATAAAATAAAATAAGGAAAAAAGAAAAGCCTCTCCACAAAATAAATGTTAATTCAACAAAACCAGTTTTTGGCCTCTCGGCCATCATCAGTGCCTAAAATAAGAAACAAACAACTAAAAAAACAAGTAAGGCGCGCTTCACGTAAGTAGGTGAGGCGACAATCGCCGGTTTCTGTAAAAATTATATAAGTGTAAAATTTTAATAGTTGCATATTCTTTTTCTACACTTTAAGGCCTTTAAATTGATGTATAACATGTCATGGTGACTAAAAACTTTTTTTTTTAGACGCGCGCCTTATTGGCCGCCATCTTGAAAATATTAAGTATGAAAACTCCAAAAAAGTGTACAGTTGCCTCAAATGCCGAGATGCACCTGTTTACCGAATTTTATGTTCCTAGCTATAGTAGTTTTTGAATTGAAACAAGCCAACGAACAGACACCAACGGAGAGAAAAACAGACTATCAGACAGACAGAGCCGTTATATAAGGTTTCTTTTTTTACTTCGTATAGGAACCTAACAAGCAGTTCAGCATAATAAAAATTCCAAAAAGTTAAAAATATAAAATTATAGGTAATAATAAAAATTATGAGTAAATTTAAACGTAGGGAAAAGTCTTTTTAGTATTTTTTCATTATTTCATTGATATCAACTCCACTTGCGCTCTTAATCTTCAGACGATGTAAAATACTTAGTTGTTTGTTTTATTATTGTAGGCAATGATAGTGGCCGAGAGGCCGAAAACTGGTTTTGTTGAATAAACATTTATTCAATTTTTAAGTTTTTGGTAGTTTTCATACTACGGAAAGTTAAATTTTAATTTAAATCAAATTATAATTATTATTAACTACGGGAAACAGACAGTGAAAAATACACTCCTGTGCCGGGATTTGAACCACGGGCCTCTATATATAGATCTATATATATCCCGGCACAGGAGTGTATTTTTCACTGTCTGTTTCCCGTAGTTAATAATAATTATAATTTGATTTAAATTAAAATTTAACTTTCCGTAGTATGAAAACTACCAAAAACTTAAAAATTGAATTTCGAATTGATTGTACAAGGTACAGGTACTAATTGAGTACTTTATAATTATAAGCGTTAATTCTTGGTTTAGTTCTAATGTCATAAATATTGACTGTCTAAATGTATATGAATATTGAAAGCTTGGATTCGGGACTAGTTATCGATTACGGTAGTGAAAAATCATTCTCCTGCGTAGCTTAGGTGGAAGAGCGCTATACTGGAAATATAGAGGCCCGTGGTTCAAATCCCGGCACAGGAGTGTATTTTTCACTGTCTGTTTCCCGTAGTTAATAATAATTATAATTTGATTTAAATTAAACATTTATTTTGTGGAGAATCTTTTCTTTTTTCATTATTTTTATTGATAACAACTCCACTTGCACTCTTAATCTTCTGAAGCATGTAACACTATGTATATGAATAGTTCATTGTATAGGTTGGTAAATTGGTAGAAGTTAGATGTCAAAACCTCTCCGATCTCCAATTAATTTCTTGGATGATAACATTAAATGAGGATTAATAATAAGACTCGCAGGTCATTAGTCTAATATTTCTCATCTTCTCCGGGGATGTAGAGAATCACGCTGCTAATAGAACCAACAAGTTTCATGTAGCTCTCACTTATAAACCCATAATTCTACTTTAACCAAATTATCACGATAAACCCTAAATATTCATGTCGGTCGTAATAACTATCACCAGTTCTAATTTAGTAATTGTCAAATTCAGAGACAAATTATCACAGCCAACAAAACCAGTCTAAACAAAATTACAGTAAAATCTCTCTCCGAACATTTTAGTGTCAAGTCGTTTTTATGTTTGTCGATAAAAAAATATAATAATATGTAAAACTTACATTTTATTAATATTTGCATACAATAAAAAAGTAATAAAAAAATAAAAATAACGTCAACAGAGAAGATACAGAAGAAGAAAAAACCCCCAAAAAGTGTAAGGATCAGTAGATAATGTATAGCTTTAATAATGTACAAGGCTACATTTAATTATTCACTTTATTATACATTTTTAATTAGATTTCAAACTTCTATTTCCGCTCGTACAAAACAGCTTGTAGATGCTGCTCAATCAAACATAGACACATCTTCTGCAAGTGTTGGTGAGATTCAGCTGACATGGGTGAAAATATATTTTTAGTTATTAAAGGAATATTACAAAGGATGGAGCAAAGAAAATTCTAACTACGTAAACTAGAATAAAATCTTCTATTATTTTATTTGACTGAGGTAAATGCTTACGAAGTCAAGAGTACTTTATTTTATAAGGTTTGAAAATGAACATGAAACAAAATAAATAAGTGCTGCATCCTAGAAACGTATTTCCTATAGTAATGATTTTTTTATTGAAGAAAGGTAAATATAAAAAATGTAAAAATAAAGAAAAGATCAATATGCAATAATTATTGAAAAAAAAAAAAAATATATATATATATAAAAATAAAAAATAAATAAATTAAAAAAATCTAATTCATTAGTATAAATAACTATCATATTCCGATACAATATTTCTATAACTAAAATGATTTAATGGAAACATCCAATTTTTAAATTCAATAATAGGCAAAACTTATCAGTTATTGTGACAAAGGTAGAGTGAAGTATATTTAAAAGGTATTTTTATGTATAAACTATGAAATAAAAATGCGTATTTTAAATATTTTTGAAAAACCATTTTCATTCTATTTTTAGTAATAAATTTTATTTATAGTATAAGGAGTATAGGAGCTATCATGTCTCAAATCCAACTGTTTCCAGCTAGAGGACGCGGTGGGGATATTGTTTAATAGGGAGGTTCTGTTGTTCAAAGACTTTTATACTCAGTAAAATCTAGAGAATATAAATAAACGGATCGATATAGAGTGACGTGCATTGCAGACCTGGAAAGCATGGGCAATGGGCCTGTAGGGATGTTGTCCGTGGTTAGGGGTCGGACGAGGCAGACGTCGGCATCGAGGGGAGCCTACATCTGGGGTGATTCATGGAACAGGGGGTTGGGTTCAAGAAGGAACTGACATCGCAGCCGAAAAACATGCGATGCGGGGTATTCTCTTAGGCGGAGGGATGTTGATGAAAATTTTCAACCCTCGGCATCCTGAGGTTCCGGGAGTTTAGCATCCAACAGTATCTGAATTGGAAGGGAGAAGGACTAATTCAAACATTGTTTTCTTTCTAAGGGTGAGTTTTCCACGGTCTCTAAAGCAGATGGGAGCAGCTAAAGCTAATTCCTTTAGGGATTTGGGATTTTAGGAGCACCTTTCCGGCTCCCCAGATAGAAGCCGCGACCTAAAGCCTCGGTCCTTAGAGCTTAGGGCTTCCATTACGCTCCAGGATAATAACTTGCTTTCAACGTACCTTCGAAACGACTCGATGAATAATAAATCAACGGAAGGTAAAATAGAAATATTTATCCATTTTGAGAGCTTCAACGGTTAAATGGTGTCTTTAATTTCTTTATTGGTTTTACCACCAAAAGCATCAGCAGAAATTGTTTAATCATAACAGAGGTGTAGTTCAATAACTAAACAATGTCTTCACACAAAAAAATCTTAATTAAAAATTGACCGGTTTCGGCTGTTCTAAAGCAGCCTTCTTCAGAAATTGTCTAACATAAATGTAGGTCAAAGAATAAAACTTTAATAAGTATTAAGATATTTAAGGTGAAATATTATAAAACAGTCCTTGAACCTATTATTTTCTCCATTGCAGAGTTATTACAAATATAAAATAAAATAAAGGAAGATATATTAAATAAAACTCTATTCGAAAAAGGTCTGTCATTGCTTATTTATTATAGCAGAGGACTTAAAGAGGTTAAAAAATAAGACCAAATTTATAAATACTTGAACTAGAAAAAAATTAAAGGAGGATGTTTTTGGCAAAATGTCAAATAAATTTTTCTTTTAGAAACAAATTAATTGTATGCTGTAATTTAGAAGGGCTAAGGATATTTGAAATCATAAGACATCTTTCAAATCCACACTTAAAGGTACTCTTAGTGTCAACACACAGGACTGGTTCTCTGCTCAAAGTAAACAAATTCGTTCTTGGTCTCAGATGGTGTTATGTGTAAAACAGTTGCTCGCAACGCGTCCTTAGTTTAATGAGAGTTTTGCAAGTCGAGGCCTGTTTGAAGTCTTGTAGGGTTCACCCTACCTCTGAGCAACGACAACAGTCTCATTACTGATTCAACAACAACAACAGACCAAGAAAACTCCTGAGTAGAATTTACGCATCGAGAGGGAAGTGGCCGCAGGAGCTGAAGGGGTGAAACTGCACCCTCCCTAACAACAACTTAACAAATCCTAAACAATAAAAACCAGGGAGGGTATGGAGACTGCCAGGGAGGGGTACGGTGACTGGTGGTAATAAGAGAGATCCAGTTATTCCCCCCCCCCCTTAAGAGATTATAAATCAATTGCACACTTCAAGCCCAGTGTCAAAGCCATCCCACATTAGTATAGAGATTATAAAAATAAAAAATCGTGTACGAGGTACCGCAGAACTTTTCCTCACTTCGGAGGCCACTAAAATGGCCTCTCCTGCTCATTATCATTTTTCAAAAAAGAATTATACATTATTTATTTTCATTTATTTAATTATTTGAATTTTGGCGGTATTTTGACAGATATAAACAAACTTAGGTATTCCACTAATTAATAATAATGTTCGCTTATAACTTTTTTAAAAATATAATTAATGGAATTTCATCGGGTTTTTTATATCCTTATTTTTTACCGGTTCCAACGATATGCTATATGTTAAAAACGTATTTATACTTTTGATATTATTAACCGTCAAGGTTTCAAAATTCAAAAATCGATAACTTCAAAATGCCGGCCAATATCCAAATGAAATTTAGTGGATTTATTTGTCATAAAGAGAGGTACATTCGTGCCCAATTTCAAGTCGATCGGACCACTTTCCGATTTTTTTCAAGTTTTGCTGACTCACCAAACTGGGTTCAAGATGGCGGAAAATTTTGATTTTCCGGGCAGCACAACTACGTATAAAGACTGATTTTTGTACCAAGTTTCAACTCTCTAGCTTAAAGAAGGTTAAAAAGGAGTTATGCGTGACACAGACAGACTGACATCCAGCTAAAAACCACTCAAATCGTCATTAAAACACCCAAAGCGGATAATTCTATTGAACTCTCGGTTTCGGATATTTTGGGTGAAAACAAAACTTTTCCTATATAAGGTGAGGAAAAGTAAAAAAACAATTATAATTAACTTTTGATGAACCTAATTCTATTTACTGTCAACAAGCAAAAAATATATATATGTACCTATTTTTCTATATATATAATTTGAAAACACATAATTTCAAACATTATGTTGACAAGATTTGAACTACGGGGTACTCTACAACCACGGGGTAATATATATATATTAGTAACGGTTTAGTTGAATGAGACAGGTTAAAACGGAATAAGAGAAGCGAATCGAAGAGGGAGAGCGCAGCAATGGAAAGTAATAGATTTTCATTCTGTGATTTATAGCCAACCAATATTGTCCAAGAAACTTCTACAGATCTTATAAACGAATACTGACGTCTTATAAATCCAATATAACTTGGGTTTCAAAACCAATTCCAATAAAGATCTTTTAAAACTACTGTTAAAAAATATTAGGTAGCACAATAAAAAATGAAATAAGAAACGATATTATATAAGCATTAAAAATAATAATAATTGGTATACAGCCACATTATCCGAAGATAAATGTATAAAGAATTAATTAAAATTCAGATATAATATAATATTTTAATCAAGCATATTAATTAAATTGACCAACTATCTATGTACAGATAGTCATCCGTTGCTCAATTCAGTATTTAAAAAAGTAAAATATGATCTGTGGGAGAAAAACAAGAGAAGAAATTAATTAGTAATTCACACTTAACAAAAAAAATATAAGTAAAGGAGATAATGGGTTAGCGAGAGCTGAGGTATTGTGATGAAAAGACGGTAAGGGAGCATTTTTCTTTTAGTTAGATGCTGCAAGGGGACGATATTGGATCTTTAGAATATGAAATATAAGCGGGGGCTGGAGATGAGGAACTGCGGCAAAAGAAAAAGCTTGGCGGAAAGGAAGGGCACAGTGTAGGCGGAGGAACCCAGGTGCTGGCAAGAGAAGAAAACAGCCAGTATACCCCAAAACGGTAATAAAAACACAGAATATCAAAGAGCAACGAAAAACTCTTCGCAGAAATAAAAATTGTTTGTACAATAGAGAAGTCGAAAATGATGAGAACTGAAAATGATAACTGATATACCAAATCATAACTGATATACCAAATCATAACTGATATACCAAATGATAACTGAAACAAAATGATCACTGATATACCCAATGATCATTGATATACCAAATGATAACTCATATACTAAATGATAACTCATAAACCAAATGATAACTCATAAACCAAATGATCATTGCTACACCAAATGATCACTGATATACCAAATGAAACCTGATACACCAAATTATCACTGATACACCTAATGATCACTGCTATATACCAAATGATAACCGATAAACCAAATGATCACTAGTACACCAAATGATCACTTATACACTAAATGATCACTGATACACTCAGGGCCGGCCCGAGGGCCGTGCAAGCCGTGCATTCGCACAGGGCGCTGGATTGGCAGGGGCGCCAATGTGGCAAAAAGCAAAAAAAATAGCCCTTAGTTTTTTAATAGAACTAAAAAAAACATCATAACTCAAACATTATTGAATAAAAGAATTCGTCAGTATTCTTTTACTGGGGGTGTGTGGTAAGGGAGATAAGAGGGATGAATATGCAGATCTATAAATGAGTGAGAGAATAGAAGTTAATAAATAAGTGAGGAGGAAAGAGTGCAGTAGGACTTCTACTAGATAGAGAGTGATAGAAATACTTTGTCTAAAGATAGTAAGGACACCTGGATTTGTTATCTACTTAAGATAAACATCAGGCCAGATAAGATTAAATCAAACCCTTTTAAAATCTTTTTAATTTTTGTTCAGTTTTATTTAACTAGCCCTCCCTTTCTTATAGTTATAGTCCAGTCAATAAGTACAAAAATATGGATTTCCTTGCAAAAAATCGGGTATCTACAGTTTTTTAATATGTTGTTGGGACCAATGCAAAAAAAAACCTTATGCAAGCCGAGTTATATCGAAATAAGATGGTTGTGTGTGAAGTCTCACGTAGAAAGGGTTTCATTAGTATTCTGAACACGAAATTATATTTATCGGAAGAATTTAAATAAAATTAGGGGTCCCTGGTTCGATCCCCAGAGGGGTGAAAATGTTTTTTATCGGTTATAACGACAAGGTAATTTAAATTTTATACATTTTTGCTATCTACTCTTTAATACCTTTCATTTGATATCGTGACCAAATTGTATTATGAATTATCCGCCATTTTGGATTCCCAGTTAACCAGATCAAATTGCTGTATACTTAGTTTTTCTTTTGCCCAGCAGACCGCATATTTTTTTAGACTCAATTTTTGATGTTTTTTGACAAAATGGAGTAAAAAATTAAACAATTTTCCTAAGTGCTATATAGTTTTGAAATCTTCTCTTTAATACCTTTCATTTGATATCCCACTCAAAATTTAAAAAAAAAATGTTCACGGGACTATTCACCATTTTGGATTTGAACGGCTTAAGATTTTGAGTTCGCTATATTTTTCCTGTATGCGCGTCAAAAAAAATATTGAATACGGCGAAAGTTTCATGTTCTTTTTATGAAGAATGAAAGTTTCATGCTCTTTTGATGCAAAAGTTATTGGGACCGTACAGAGTGACAGACAGACCGACAGACATAGTTAACCATGAAATGTTGTCTGAACGAATTCTATTTAATCCCAGGTAGAGACTAGTAATAGTACAGGAAAGAAAACTAACCCTCCCTTTTTACAATGTTGGGTTAGGTACAGTGATTGGTCCGGGATGGTTGTGGGGGGGGGGGGGCGCCAAAATGGCAACTTGCACGGGTGAAAATTTACCCTCGGGCCGGCCCTGGATACACTAAATGATCACTGATAAACCAAATGATCACTGATATACCAAATCATAACTCATATACCAAATTATAACTGATAAACCAAATGAGAATGAAATATTTTTAAAAGGAAAATTTAATTTCAGTTAAAACAGTGATTTAGAAATTTAAACACAAGAAAACAGAAGAATACATCATTTTATTTTATTTTTTTTCAATTTATGTGCAAGCAAAAAAATAAATAAACTAGTGTCAAATAATAATGAATACTGAATTCATTGAATGTGAATGATGGATAGAATTAAAAATTTGATTAAACATATTTACATTAGGCAATTAATAAATAGGAATAGACAATAGTAAAACTCCTATAGCAGCAACTTGTTCACTTTAGTAATATAAAAGAGAAGAAAATAATATGCCAAAATCAATACAATACACGTGTGTTGTGGAAATTGTATGAAAATGAGACATGAGGTATCTGAGAAAGCGGAAAAGCAAATAAAGTGAGATTGTTGAAAGAAAAGGATGAAATGAAGAAATAATAAAGGTTAAAGTATAAGGGGTTCCTCTACAGGTAGGAAATATAAGACTTGGCTTCAAGCAGAGCTTCAGGCCAAGTATTCTCAGGTCAATAAAGTACCTCCCGCAGCCAATAAAGCGAAGGCCCAAACAATCGTTTCTCTCTTCAATCTTCAACCTCTCCCAAGGTTCTGCCAATTTAATCAAAACACCTTCGGATAAATCACTTGTCAGTCTAATATTGCTTTAGCAGAAACGGAGCCTCAACAAAAATCCTTTTAAAAGATAATACTTATTTTAACACAGCAAAATTTATCAATAACTGTTTTTATCTTTCTCCACGACTTCGACTTAGACCGATTTACCAGCAAATAAATGAATCTATGTATATAGATATAACATATATGTATATATAACCCGAATAGCACTCACTGAAACCGCTGGATCTATTACCATGAAATTTTGTAGATGGTTCGTCATAGGTGCTCGCTAAGAAATCTATATTTGATCCACAATCTCGATTCAAGATGGAGGTCATATACATGAAAAATGCAATATGACGGCATATCAGCAAGAAGTTTGATCATCTTATTTTAAGCAAGCCCATGATATGGGTATCAAATAAAAGGGTTTTTTAAGTTAACCATAACATGAATTTTCTTGATTATTAAATTATCGTTCGAGAAGAAACCTGGCCAAAATACATAGAAGTCATAATCTCCCCCGGCTACAATATCCCATAACCTCCTATATACAACATTACCAGATTGTATGCAAGTACTTGGCATATATCTACCTGGCCGGCCATTCGACGTGCAAAGGCTGGCCGGAGTCCAGCCGACGCCGGCGAGTATATACTATATAAATGGATGCCTCGAAAATAAAAACATAAATATAAAAAGAGGAGAGGGGACTGGATAGATTCATTCAGCTTTGAAGTGACAACGCGAGAAAGTTTTGGAACTTACTTTTAGCGCGGAAACCATAGATACAACGGGCATTGCGAACCCATCTTAAGTTGGCGATTTGGTCCCACAGTCATAATTTCACTATTTCAAGAAGCTTCCACCCGGACTAACATAATAAGGCAAGATTTACTGAAATTCGTTTTTTAAAAAAAGTAATTACTTGTTTAATGTTTCATTAAAATAACCTGCTAAGAAACTTGACTTAAATAACTGCTTATAACTTGACTTTTGATTTCTATATCTATACTTAGAATGTGAAGATAACCTACAACTAAGCCCTCCCCTTCTATTTTCAGATGCTTTGCATCTCCTAAAACATAACTCATATCATATTCAATCAAAACTTTTTATAATAAGCAAGCAAGTAATACTTAAAATCCATTTTTGGGAGTGTAATATAGAGAAGGAGTGTAGTCTAGACGCAGCTTTAAAGTATGCTTATGAAATACTTCATCAGCTATGCATTCAGAAATACTGGTAAGATTTCAGAATAACAGCGACGCAAACTGACCTGACAAACGTTGGGTTTCATTGTGATTCAAGTTATACATGTCTAATTCATCAACTTGGGACAACACATGGATCGAAACACCGTGGCTTATCTATCACGCGATCATGTTCAACTTTCCCCTTACTTGTTCATTGATAGTGTTCATGAAACACGGAAAACTACGCTACATTGATTACTTTCATCATGGAAACAATTTTCTATCACTATACATCTGATAAGAAACTTTATATTGATTATTTTTAAGTTTTGTTATTCGATACATGGTATATTGTATATTATACACATATACTGATATGGTGCTAAAATAGGGGGGAGGAAAATTATAAAAAAAAAAAATAATAAAAAATAAATAAAGCTCATTCATTCCCTTAACTCATACTCGCGAATAACATTTTTAACTTTATGTCAGATGGTGAATAATGATTTTTGTAACTAGAACAAACATTGTTTCTTTATTGTATGTATATTATAAGCTACAATTTAGTTTAATAAATAACTAGAGAGGTTAATAGAATGTAAACAACAATATTAGCACCACAATTTTATATTAGTAACACTGTTCTGCAAAATTTAACGAACTTTCGGGCCCCAAGAAAATTATATCTGAACTTAATATTTTTGAGGTTGCTGAATCCGAATCTGAAGTCAAAATTTCTCCTATACGTAAAGTTTTCCCGGTAAATGCGCCTAAAGTTCGGAAAAATTGTGTTTTTGGGGGGTTTTTGACCCAATTTTCGTAAAAAAATATATATTGGGCGTTTGAATATCTTTAAACTATGAAGAACACGAATCAAAAGTAAAAAAAAAAAATCTGTTGACCTTACCTTTTTTTTAAAAAAACAAAAAAAAAAACCGAATTTTCCTCATTAGTCTTTGTGTTTCTATTACTTTTTCAGTGGTATGACAAATGCTTTGGGACTTTTTTCTGACATTATTCTAGAGAATTACAATATATGTGACCGAAGGGTGGGAGGGAGGGGAAGAAAAATGGGGGGGGGGGAGAATACTAAATCAAATTGGGCAAAACCACAACTTGTATATACTTTTTTTAGTCCACCCCCCACATATTTTTCTTGGCCCCCTATCCCTTCGGTCACATATATTGTAATTCTCTAGAATAATAGAATAATTCTCTAGACAAAACATTTGTCATACCACTGAAAAAGTAATACTTAGAAACACAAAGACTCAATATGAGGAAAAATCTATTGTTCTTTTTTTCATTTTTCTTAAAAAAGTAAGGTCAACAGATTTTTTTTAACTTTTGATTCGTTTTCTTCATAGTTTAAAGATCAAACTCCCAATATATATTTTTTTACGAAAATTTTTTGGGCGAAACATTGGGTCAAAAACCCCCCAAAACACAATTTTTCTGAACTTTAGGCTCATTAACCGGGAAAACTTTACGTATAGGAGAAATTTTGTCTTCAGATTCGGACTCAGCACACCAAAATACTTCAAAAAAGGACATTTTCATTCCGAGGCTTATTTTTGCAGAACAGTGTAATTAACAATCACGTTTCGACATTTATATCATTTTCAGTGTTAGAGAGTAAACATTTAACATATAGTAAGAGTAAAATCTTTACTTAAAAACTCTATGTAAATAAAAGATTTTATTCTTACTATGTTATCGTTATCACTAAAGATTATATAAAATGTCTATATGTATGTTAATTATTAATATCGAATTTTGGTGACGATAATGATGGTAACTTTCTATTAATCTCTCAAGTCATAATTATGAACAACATCCAATCAAAATCCCAAAAATGAACAAATTCCCAATCAAAACAACCAATCATTTGTAATATGAACATTCTGTACATAGAGATGTAATTACTGTTTTATCAAAAATCTTGTATAAACAGAAGGATTAAATTGGTTATTAAAAAACGCAAGTGAAATTGATTAGGCTCAGCAAAACACAGAATCATTTTCAGCATATCATAATATATTTAGTTTAAACAGTCATTTTAATCTTAATAAACCTTTTATAGGGGACGAATACTATTAAAAGGGTTACTCCTCCGCCAAACAACAGCCAAGGTCCCCGAGGGTAATGTTTCATCATTTTTAAAGACTTAGGGCAAGGGGTGACGACCATAATAATAACTAACCTCTGGAAAGGCAACTTTGTGATTATAAGCAAACAAGTAAAGATTTTGTCGCTATTTGGATCATTAAGTATACACACAAGCCACATATATAAAAAAGCTCTTCGAGTTCAATGCCCGTCTAGCTGCTCGAGCAAAATATAATCAACCTATATGATATTGGATTTAAAAATATATAATACATGTTCTTTATATTCTGTATAATATTCTTTATCAGCTAAGTAGAGAATACTGGGAAAATAACGTGTGTCTGTTCCTATAGGACACATTTATGTCTTCCATAACATCTGGTACAAAATCAAGCTATGTATTCATACAGCCAATTTTATACATAAACTACCGCCGAAGTAAATCTATAATCCAATCATGAATTAATTTTTATTAGAACCGATCGCATAATTTTAACAATCTAAATTGTTATTTTGCATTATACGTTATCGTCAATAAAAACATGTTGTTTTCTTTTCTTTAAGGTTAAAATATATAATGATCAATTTATTATTTCGAGTTTATTTTCTTTAAAGTTCAAATTTATAATTATCAATTTACGATTCAAGATTAGTATTCGAAGCAAAATTAAGCTCGAAGTTAAACGCAAACTTTTAATAAAAATTACCTGCTACTTTATTTATTGTAATCTTTTTATTGCACAGGAAACGAAAAAAAGTGTTAATGAAAATGGTAAAGGGAAGAAATATTTGAAAAGGGGATTTCTATTATTCTCTTTTAAGATAACGTTGTATCCAATTTTCACCCTTTCTCACAATTTTCCTTTTGAGGGGAGTTCTTTAACTCAAAAAAAAAAAAATCTAATAAAGGAGGGGGGGACGACTTCATTAATACCTGAATGGAGTCGTCCCTTCAGGATCGCTATCCATCTAATATTCTCGCTTCCCTTCCCTTCCTGCAAAGTTTTGATTTTCCGTTCAAAAAGCGAGGTGAACATTTCAAGGGGTTCATATCGGATACTGTGTAACCGGAAACACATTTTTCTCTTCAGTTAAATCCGATTTTCATCGGTGTTTTTTCCAGAGAGATGATTGGTTTATTTTAATAAAAAGAAAAAAAAAATAGAATACACCTATAGAAAGAAAACAACAGGATAAAACTAGAAGTGCGAAAAAAAAAAAAAAAAAAAACGGAATCATATTATACGCTGATCAAACTCATTTACTCTTCCCTATTTCAAAACGAAAACAAAAGATGGATTTTTTTTAAAAAAACTAATATTATCATATATTGTGTGGTTAGGTCGATCTAAGGTGTTCTTCTACTTTTCTATCTCAAATCGGCTGTATTTCAACCAAACCTGATCGTCATCACGCATTTTTATTTATGTTTTCGTTGTCTTCCTCTATCCTCTTCTTATTAGCTAATTTTGACTCGCTACTTATTTGTCCTTATTTGTCAAAACTAAGTAAGTCTAAACTAATAATATTGTTGTACTGTAAAGTTATACACAAGTGCATGTTATTCTACATTGTGTCAGATCAAAACAGCAGTAAGAAAAATTGCTACACTATAGACTGAGAATTTTGAAGAAACATGAGTTACGACGATTACATTTGTCAGAGAATAAAGAATAATTTATATAAACATGCCATTTTTAAAACTGGTCTTATTTTCAACTTTTGTTTATATACTCTTCACCTAAATTGTTCAAATGTGCAAAATTTGGGGAAGATTGGATGAAGGGAAGTGGTTCAAAATTGGAGTAATAGGTGTGCGATGAAACTTACAAAGCAAAGTAATATAAGACCAAGACCAGTAAAAACAGCTGGTCTTGTGATAAGAAGCAGTGTTACCACACATACCTTTGAGTTGGGACAAAAAATAATACCGAAATCTAATTTTTCAAAATTTTGGACTTACGACAGGTATTGCATTCAGGTTGCGATGTATACCTAGTCCCGACGGCTTTGCCCACAATCTAGGCATATAGAACTCGAAATTATTAACTTTCACAGAGCATGAAAGCATAACATTTCTGTTTCTTTAGACGCTTTTATAAAGATTAATATCCTTAAAGAACTTGAGAATGAAGATGATTGATTGCTTTCTGCATGCACTATAAGGTATTAGTACTCGTATAAACTGGTTGTCTTCTTTACCCGTTCTTTAAAGTTCAAAATTCAATAATAAACCCCAGAGTATGCACTGTTTGAATAAAAGTTTTGAGATGATTAGTTTATTTATTCTTGAGATATTTGCCTTATATATTAGATAGAAGATGGATTCCTGTGCTTTACCACGGAATATGTTTTTTTTATTTGCATGCGAGATAACAATATCTATAGATGCCAAAGAGATTCTATAATCCGTCTCCTTTTATTTCTATAACTGATTCCGACTGCTGGAGAAACAGTTTAGCAAAGATATTTCCTTCTTTAAGAAGCGATAATTATAGTGAGGTTGCAAATACGTACAAGGACGTCATTTTCAATCAAAATGGCTGATTAAAAAACTCTTTTACAAAAGTAATTTGTCATTTAAGGAAGCTAGCTTACAAATTTCATCGTTCTAATGCTCTATCAGTTCAGCAGGTATCGTAATGACTTGAGTTCGGATTTTGCATATCATTTTTTTACTCTTCCAAGTGATTTTTCTTCACGAATTATAATGTTTGGAAGCTATTAGGCCACTTTAAATTCAAATTTAAAATGCATATTTCTGGCATTATTGCATATTTCAGGTGTAAGTGCATGTTATTGCAAATTTTCGGAATTTTCGGATATATATAGAAATTTTTTGGATAAATATGGATTGATCCGAACTCTAGTAATGACGCATATACTGCTTAAGAAATAGCCCCAATCTTGATTCATGTACATAATATGGCCGCAATATAGGTTACAAATTTCAAGGTTCTGGTGCAATTGACACAGTAGATGTCGTAATACCAAATTCTAAATATTATATTGCCACCATCTTGAATCAAGATGGCGGATCGTAAAAATATATAGCCTCTGACAACTTGGGAATAACTAAGCTACTTACAAACTTTGAGGTAATTGGATGAGTGGTTGTTTAGATTTATGTTAACATAGGTAAATATACTTTTTTCTTTTTTTTAAATTTTTCTTTAGTTTCTAGATGTGAAATCGTCACCCTAATAAT
Source organism: Gerris lacustris (assembly GCA_951217055.1). Taxonomy (NCBI): domain Eukaryota; kingdom Metazoa; phylum Arthropoda; class Insecta; order Hemiptera; family Gerridae; genus Gerris; species Gerris lacustris. Next base: position 75,192,293 of record OX578278.1, read on the forward strand.
AAGCCTGGTTCGATACTTTAAGTCTTACGACAGCTCTACAACTGCATGCAACCAAATGAGATTAGAGTAGTTATAATCAAATACAAATATCTATATACATTATAGTAAAATAAAACAAAATAAAAATAATAAAAAAATGTACGTTCTTTCCAGAATTCTGTTTAGTCGCGTCTTAATATTTTCAAACAATGAAGAAATAAGTTTAAAAAGGGTATATAAAGTTTTAGGCTTATAGTAGAGTTAGAACACGGCAACATTAGATTTTTACGATCCGATTCACAATGACAGAATTTTATGACATAGTCGTAAAGTTGCAACACCCTCCAGGCCTGCACATAATAGCCGGTTTTAAGAAGGGTGAATTGCAGGAGATCAATAGGCTGAGGGGATGGTTTTTACGATAAGCCCAGGCTGTAATAAGTAAGTTCTTACCCTTCGCCTAATACGCTAACACCTAATCCATAAGCGTAGGTACGAGGAGGAGGGGGGGGGGATGAGGTATTGTTCTAAAAGAAGTTCACAAAACACTTCCCTGTTTCTTAAGACTGTAAAGAAAAATTTCAATTGATTCAACACATCTCCTATAAGAAGGGATTTAATGAGTGTAATGTGTCATCTAAGTGCTTCCAAAATTCCAAAATGCTATTGTACACTTTTGAGGAATAGAGCAATTTTTTCGATCTGCGTACATAATTAGTATAGTCATTCGGAGACAAGATGGAATTTAGACCAGATTTATATCGTTCAATTTGCAACAATGTCCAACATAAAAGGAATCCCTTATATTTGCAATCTTTATTTAATATTTTTACTTTCTCATAATATGAAAAGAAAGTAATGTGGTGGCTCGAAAACTTGCACGTTTTGAGGTCTCCTGAGTCAAAAAAAGTGTTTTTTTTTTTAAAAATGTCTGTCCTGTCGTCTGAGCAGACGCGAGGAGCCTAAACTACTAGGCCGGTTTGGACGAAATTTGGAATCAATTTTCAGAAAAATCATACCCCGAGGCAAAATCAAGAAATAAATTTTAGCCCCAAATTTGGGGGCGCAACTCCCCCCAAAAACTCTCAAAAAAATATCTCGAAATGGTACCAACGATTTTTTATTAAAAAATTCTAAAATATAGTGCATTTAATTACAAATCTAACGATATTAGCCGTTTTCCCGGGAAAAATCTAATTTCCTGAGAAATTAGCTTTAAACGCGGACGGAGAGAGGCCGGGTTCGATTCCCCGCCGAGGTGAAGTTTTTTTGTGATAAATTTTGATAAAAAGTTCAATAATAATTAAATATACCTACGAATACTAATAAATGGAAAACACTGGGCTAAGTAATTATGAACTCGTATATGAGAAAGTTTATCTGATTTGATATATAATATTACTGAAAGTTGAAAAATTATATTGAACAACAATAAAAATAATAATTTATTAGAACAAAGTTTACTGGTTGATTTCAAAGCTATAGTATTCCACATTTAAATGGATACGTCGAGAGGACATTTATTGGAATAGTTTTTTTTTTTGTTTTTTTCTGACAAGGAAGGATCGTTGAAAAGAAACAGATGAACAACTGTAAAACTAATTGAATTACCATGATCGAAAATAAAATCAGGTAGATTTATAAGACTATATATCACATTCCAAATCTCATTTTAGGCAGAGTAATAAATAATTGTAATAAAATATTGTAAATGTAATTAACTAAAAAATCTTTCAACAAACATTATTTACGAGGTTAATGTTAATCATAATGGAATTTCTTTATAATAATATTTATATTAAATATTAATTATAATTTTATTTAATTAAATATAATGTAGGGTTATACTTTCTTAGCTTAGAATTAATTAAGAAATAGAAAATAATTTACGGGTAAAGTACGGCTTTAATTTTATCGCTATAATTATTTGATTTTAGCAGTACAATGCCCTAAATAATAATCAAATTATAAAGAAAAAAAGTAGAGAAAATTAAAGGACGATAGAAAAGTATAAATGAGTAGTGGAGTCGAGTGTACGATGTGAATCGGGGAAAAGGAGGAGGCAGAGCACTCTGTGAGTAGAAGTTGAAAGCTTTGGATAAGGGTTAGTTCAGCTACTGGCTACTAGAATGCATAGGTGTCTAGTGTCTACTTACTCATTTGCTCCACCGTTCACTATTCTAGTAGATTCAACAGCAACGCTGTGTCTCAAAGCAGCTTTCGACCCCTTTCGACCACCTTAAAAATAATAAAACCATAAATCAAATTATTAAATAAAAAAATTGTTACGTAAACACATCCAACTAACTCATGAGTCCTAGATCCTCTCACAATTTATTTCTTTTGTGAAATTTTCTACAACAAATTCCAAGAGAAAATATTTCTTCATTTCAACATTTTAATTAACTTTTAAGTTTTTGGTAGTTTTCATACTACGGAAAGTTAAATTTTAATTTAAATCAAATTATAATTATTATTAACTACGGGAAACAGACAGTGAAAAATACACTCCTGTGCCGGGATTTGAACCACGGGCCTCTATATTTCCAGTATTCCAGTATATATAGAGGCCCGTGGTTCAAATCCCGGCACAGGAGTGTATTTTTCACTGTCTGTTTCCCGTAGTTAATAATAATTATAATTTGATTTAAATTAAAATTTTAATTAACATTTCAGAGCTTAAATAATGAAAGAAACCAATCTAGTTGTATAAAATCTAACTTATTAATTAAAAGAAAAAAAGAAGAACAACCGCGGTTATTGATTTTTTATACCAAAACAAAAATGTTTTTAAAACTACTATTTTCTGACTTGCTTTTTCTACGTTTGCAGTGTTGATATCGTCATTTTTAGGGTTTCGAAGTCATCCTAGAAACCCTTATGCTTTTGGTAGTTCGTCCCCCCTATTTTTGCTGCTAGATATTTTAAATTTAGTATTCAAGTTAAACATTTTCCCCCCCAGAAACAGGAAAAATGTTGCAAAATTCACACTAAAAATCTCTTCGATCGGCGAGCAATTTTTTAATGATCGAAACATTGTTTTTTTGGATGAGGTATCATTTTAAAGGTATTAAAATATAGATCACAAATATAAATGCGTTTTTAAAATGGTGGCCATTTTTACCCCCAAAATTATCAAAACAAAACCAAAAAAATCCCCCCCCCCCCTCCGCTACCACCAGGTCCTAAAAATGAGAAAAAAATACATAAATATACATCTCTTTGCGGCAATGATATTTCCGGGAGTTAATATACATATATAAAAAAACAGCTTGGTTTTCCGGAAGCATCTTCAGGGGTGTGGTGCATCGTCCCCCCCCCCCCCCCCCCATGGGTATGTCTTGTTGTTGCTACCCGCGGAAGCCTACGCACCAAGATATATAGATATATAAAAAAAAGTCAAATTTTAGGTGACCGTAACTATGGGGACCCAAAATTTTTATTATTTGTATTTTTTGAGTGGGGCATTATATTAAGGCCCCCATACACGATCAAACATTTTGCGCAAACATGATGTTTCCGCAAACCTGACGTCGGGCAAATTTATGCCATACACGTCAAACATCATGTTTGCGCAAACATGAAACACAAACATTTTGACCGTGTATGGGGGCCTTTAAAGGTATTGAAATGTAGATCACAAATAGATATCGCGTTTTAAAAATAAAATGGCGGTTATTTTAACCCCAAAAGAACCAAATAACTGCATACCTAAGATGCCAAAGGATAATATGCACTTTGATCCTCCAAAGTGCAACTTTTTATACATATTTTAGTAAAAAAAAAAAATAAAATAAGTATAATAATTTTTGAAATCGAAGACCTAAAAATCGTTCTTCAGACCGATCACATAGCTTCCGTTACATTGGGTAAGGATGGAAGCAAAATGGAAACTCTATAATATGATGTTATTTGTTATAAATTGAGCTCTAGGGGTAGAAATGGATGTGATATAAAATGCAGAGGGTTGGGGGAGGGGGTTAGATTGATGCAGAGATTTAGCAGGGAGGCTGTGAGACTCGGTAAGAGATGAGCAGGATCAGGCAACAAGGGGCTTTACTATATCAAGCAAGTTTACACAGCAATTCAATTATTATTTAAAAAGCTTGCTTCATAGTTCTGAGTTTCCTGGTTCCTCAGTGTGCAATACACGGCCTGCAATGCATCAACGTCCTATATTAGTTATTCATGAATAAGCCTGCTTAGCAATACTAACAACATAACCCATTCTTGGCTTTTAAAGAAATGCTATTCATCAAATAATCATTTACCAGACCCGGGCAATGATGTGCATTTGCATTAAATTTTGATATCATATACTTAACTAATTCTATATTCACATTAGTTAGCAAATAGAAAGGCCCCAAATCATTTAATCATTATTACAGAAGGCCAGAATTAACTTATTAATTATTAAATATCTTAATAAAACAAAGCTAATAATAATTTGAAAATAGTCTCTTAAATCCTTGATTCATTATTAAATTTTCGTTTTGCCCTTATGTTTCATTATTATATACACCCACAGGATCCTATAGTGACCTTCATGATTCAAAGTGGCTTAGAGCGTTATTAAAGTTATTGATTGGTGAAAAAGCGTTCATATTGCTATATATACTCGTATATACAATATACATAGAGTATATATATAGAATATATAAATATAGGATAACCCTATTCCACTTGACTGCATTATCCGCTTTATCAAGCTCTTTAATTTTTTTTTTTTTTTTTTTTTTTTTTTAAAAAACCTTAATAAATCTAACGTTTATCCGATATTGCAAGTGTAGAGCCAGTATAGTTTTGTAAGATCAGTTGTTTCGTAACATCTCTAGTTGTTCCATATAATTTCAAGTAAAGACTTTAAATTTATTACGTTATGTATTTTGATCAAGATTTTAGAGGCCTAACTCAAAGATTAAATATCATTTTAGAACCTTACCTGAGAGATAACTATCGTGTAAAGAATTATCTAGTAAATTAAACCCTCATATATTAAACACTTTTGACAATAACATAATTTTAGTCTGAGTATTATTCAATATGAGTATTAAAAGATTACGGGGGAAAATGAAATAAATTGGATAATAATAAGTTTTAAAAGCATAAAATCATTAAATTTTACGAAATAGGACGCGAGGAAGCTATGTGCCACACTAATTGACAGTGTATTTTCTATAAATGACTAGATGGTTATATTAATGTTCAATTCTACTTACTGGCAACACTGGATCCTCCATGCTCTCTCCCTCTCTCTCTATAGTTAGAGAGCCTTTTTTTATTATTTTAGCGTGCGTTCTTTTATGTGTTCAATTCTACTTACTGGCAACACTGGATCCTTCATGCTCTCTCCATCTCTCTATAGTTAGAGAGCTATTTTTTTTTATTTTAGCGTGCTTTCTTTTATGTTGCTCTCCGTACTTAATTGAATACTATCTTTCCTATTATTATTATAGTTTGTTATTCATTCATGTTTCTTGTTATTTCATGAACCTTTTTATTAGGTTATGCCCTTAATTGCATCGCTCGTCTTCTCCCAGGACGCAGCCACTATACCTGCCACCTTCATTGCTCAGTTTGGGTTATTATATGCTCCCTACCAAACAATGTCGGGCCGCCCTTTGTTGAGGCTTAGGGCATTATATTGAGCTTATAAATAAAATGAATTTATTATGGAATAAATGCAATACTGTTGATAAATAAGAAAGTACGCTCAAGAACAGTATTCGTGGTATGTGCCCCATTTTCTCTACTCCATTTTTTTACTCTCTATTATCAAAATTCAATTTTTCCGTAAATAGCAAATGAATTTTTAGTATACAATAGAATTAAACTTATAACCTCCTTCCTCTGATCACGATGCATTCTGTTTACACTTTTTTCAAATAAAACAATTGGGACTACAAAGGCATCTGTTATATAAAGGTCATTATGTGATATATAATTTTTTAAAAATATGTAAAAAATAGACTGTCAATTGATGTGGCACATAGCTTCCTCGCATCCTATCACGTACTTAATTCATTTTATACGTTTACAAGCCATTATTGTCTAATTTGTTTAATTGTTTTCCCCGTTTTTTAATCTGTCAAAATTGTTTTCATTTTTTATTTGAATTAAAGTATTAATTAAGCAAAAGTTAAAGAGCGCAGACGGTTCAAAGTAATCTGGGGCTATCTGCGGGTTACTTTCGATAAACTATAATAATTTCATACAAATCACATAAGTACTTTTGAAGCTAAAGGTGTAAATTAATGTATGTTTGTGCGCATGTCGCATGTGGAAGAGAAACAAATGAGCGCAGAGGGCTGAAACTTATATGGGACCAAAACTGCACTCTAGTTCAAACTTATATGGGACCAAAACTGCACTCTAGTTGAAACTTATATGGGACCAAAACTGCACTCTAGTTGAAACTTATATGGTTACTCATGACCATGACCTACCACCCAAATTTCATTAAAATTGGACGTGTAGTTTTTAAGATATGTTGGTTCGCAAAAATTGAACGACAGACAGACACGGAACCAAAAATGATCCCTGATGTCTGAAACGGATTTCTGTCTTGGAATTTTTGAAATCGGAGACCTAAAACTTTTTCGGTATTCAGAACGATCACATAGCTTCCGTTACCTTCGGTAAGCTCGGAAGAAATAAACTTAGTCTTTAAGTCCTAAGAATTAAAGAAAGCTACACCCCTTCTTCTCGCTTTTTTGCTCCCACTTTGTTTCACAACAGTTAAGTTTTCACCTCACCAGTTTCCTACTTACCGGACTTATTTGTTTACAAAATTATTTTAATAATACAGAAAGTTACAAATAGAGTAAACTATAACGTTAGGGAGCCAGGGTAGCCGAGCGCCTTAGGGCGGTCGTGGGTTCGATCCCGTGCCATGATACTCTGAATTGCATCAATGAATCGCGGACGGTGCAGGGCGAGGGACACCCTTTATGGGGACTCTTCCCCCACTCTTTGATGTGGGTCCGATCCGCGTCATGATGATGTGATTTGTATCTATGGTTCGAGGACGGAGCAGGGCGAGGGACACCCTTCATGGGGACTCTTCCCCCACGCTTTGACGCACGCTTATATAGCTTACTAATGACCACACCATACTCGCTTCGGCGGTACAATGTACAAATGTATGATGTGTGAAGTAACTGGAACTCTCCACCACGGGGCGTAAAAAGGGCCTAAGTGATGGCCTAATTGCAAGGTTCGAACAAGTGGTTCGTCCTACCCGTTCTAGTAGGAAGTACTAGACTACTACTACTAAACTATAACGTTAAATAACCCTTGGAAGGACCGTCGGGCTGGTTTATAAGAATTTTTTAGGACATAATTATTTTTTGGAATTAAAGAAGTGGGTTTTTTTTAGTGAAAAAGGTAGGTTGACTTCCGACAGCTGTGCTAGAGATTTTTATATACTTTAAATTCTTTTGTATTTTATTAATTAAATCATTCCATACGAGAACACGCGTAGAGTAAAAGTTAAACAGATGGGTTTCTATTACATACTTTAATTTATCAACTTCCTCAGTTAAATGACGATTATTAATTCAGCAATGTTTCAATAAGGTCATTTTATTTAAATTTATAACAGCATATTATAGAATCCAGTGCATGTTAGAGTAAAGTATAAAGGATTAACTAGAGTGCAAAACACGAGGGTCTTGTTGGAAATAAGTTTTTGCCATGCTGTAGAAACGGCCATTAGGTTGATAGATGACTTCTAACCTTGATTGATGACCAAACTAACTACTAACACCTTATCTAGTTCAACGGAACCAATCTATACTGGCCACTCCCTTATAACAACAACCAGACTAAAACGATATTAGACCAGCCATATTTAACCAGATAAAGCTATTTAATGTCATATTTAGTTCACGTAACATAATTAATCTGGTATAGGTAGAATTGTATTGAAATTTCATCATTGTTATACTTGGTTTCTATTCAATACCTTATCACAGTGTTAGAATTTAGTCAGACTTACAGGTTTAGGATTCTAAATCGCTTTTAGAAGTAAAAAGTGTCACAATATTTCACTTCTACATGTCAACAAATTATTCGAACACAAGTCATTCGTAGATATAAGTTTTGAAAAGTAACTGGTCCTTAGAAGACTACTTGCAGTCAACAAGGATGAAAAGATGATAAAGTTGTAAGAGATAAGTTGTAAGAGATAAGTTGTAAGAGATAAGTTGTGGTAAAGTGATAATGTTGTACCTCTCACAAGTCACCTATATAGCTCCTATTTGTTGTACCTTTGAAATTTGTAAGGTACGTTTTAAATTCCCCCACGTTTTAAGTACCCACGCTTGCCTGGGCGGTATTCCCCTCAGACCCTCTGGCGTTCCAGAAATTGGACAATTTGCGAGTGCACCTCTTAGGTCACCAAACAGATCTGTGTTATATTCCCAGATCGGGCACCCCGCTCAATGTCCATCCAGCATTGTTTAAACAAATAGGCAGCATCGATTGAGTTAACAGCAGTTTCGGCCTCTCATGGTGATTCCATATAAAATCCATTATACCAGAGTTGTGAAGGCATAGTTTCCCGACCAGCATTTCACACATGTGTCAAGGGTTTAGTAATCTTGTGGTAATCAAGTATTGGGTTGATACAAGGCTAACCCGGCTTTGCTGATACCATCCTTATAATAAGTGGTATACGTCTTAAGAGCGTATAAGCCCCCGGAATAGAAAAAAGACCACCTCTAAGTGTCATTGAAGAGATGTTTTGTTCATAAATATAGGCCTGAAAAATTGCCCATAACTAGATTTTCACTTATTTAGAATCAGGATAATTGGAATTGCATTATAATATTATAACAAACTTAAATATATATGGATCACTAATGATCATATCATACTCGCTTCGGCGGTACAATGCACAGAGGTATTATATGTGAAGTGGCTGCAATTCTCTATCACGGGGATAATAAAATGGCCCAAAAAGATGGCCTAATTGCTTTGGTTTGAACAAGTGGTTCGTCCTATCCGTGTAGTACTAGTACTAGGGCCTTACTACTACTAAATACATTAAGACTAGCTACTGCCAATAATCTAACAGCTTTCCAGTTCAATATTTCACTATATTTTCTAATTCCTAAAACAAATAAATATATACCAGAAATAATACCTTTAAGCTGAGTTGATTACCTAACAATAACCTTTTGTTAGTTTTTTTTCAGCGGATCTATAGAAGTTTTGTTTTGTATTGAAATGAACTAGGGACATTAGTTGTTACTTGTGTAAAGGACTTGGAAATACATTAATGGTTTGTGATTAAGGAGCCGTGTTCTCAGTGAGTAATGCTATTAGCGGTCTACAGGCTTTATGTAGTATTGAGACGGTATTGTCCCCGTGGAACAGGTCTATATACTAATAGCGGGGGCACAGGGCACAGGGGTGCTACGTGACAAGACTTGCTTAGTATCAAACTCTCTTCTACAAATTCCTTACTATCGTTCCTTTATACCTTTAAACTTAACACAGGTAGTACTTGCACGTGGCAACCAACTCGACATCGTATTAAACGTCCAACGTCACATTCACAGCAAATAGTCACTCTGATAGATCTATTCATTGTTGTTTTATAGTCATTGGAATAGAAAAATTGATTTTACTAAGAAATATAGCGTTCTAGTACAGTTTGATCTGATGTGACTCCTCAATAAAATATTAGTTAGGGCTTGAACAATTTTCTCTAGAAAGTATAATACGGAAATATAGGAAATACTCTGCCAATTAATGTGGCACATAGCTTCCTCGCAAAGAAAAGACCAAATTTAGAAAAATACCTCGATAAAAATAATCAAAAAGTTGGAACGGTGCGGCACTGTTCCAGTAAATATTTAATAAGCTGAAAAAATTTAAACATTTGTTGGAGAAAAAAAGCCTCCAACAAGCACCAAAAGTTAGCGCACATATCATTAATTTAATAAACAAATATAAAACAGCAACCAAATCGTAGAAACCGCTGTATAAACCGTTTTTTTTATTTTACCCTCCTCAAAACTAAAAATAACACAAAATAGAATATAACAAAAATTAATCTACTATGCAAGAGCTATTATACGATATACATCATATTATAAAAGATTAATTTTAACATTTGTACCCCTGTACTCTGAGGTACCAAAGTTAAATTTTTAAAAAACAAACAATACAAAAGGGCATTCATTTAACTAATAAATGCATATAAATAAAAAACCTAATATCAAAAAAGTCTTTAAATCCTTAAACCTACAACAAAATTATAAATCGGTACAAAAGTATACGTACAAAATTTTTAAAAAATCAACAAATAAAATAGCTTTAATGTACATATCAAGGCCTTTAAAATGATATACGACACAATATTAAAAACAAAAAAAAGTGGTCACGTGACACGGCGCACAGGAAAAAGTTTACTCTCATGTTCTCAGCAAGTAAGATGAACTAATGAAATAAAATATACTCAATTTAAAGAGCATTAGTGTGAGATTCAATCGCTGCAATCAGAAATAAAATCGGCCAACTATTATAGAAACTATGGCCATTCAAAGACAAAAATGGAAAAAAATAAAACCAAAAAATAACAAAATTATCACCATCTAGGGTACAACCGATGATGATACGACAAATACTCATAGGACTAAAGTTGTAGATCTTATAAAATCAGTCACCACTTGTGCTATCCATTTTCTAATACGACTTACCGTTTAGCCGCAATAAGCCCCTAAACCAGCTTAAAAATCAAGTCACCTATTTTTATTTTTTTAAGGGTGGAAGGAGGGGGAAAAGTGAACTTTGTATAATTATTTTGGTCCACAATATGGACGTTGCGCGTCGAATGGCGCAAACCACAAGTCTCTAGCTCTTCTGGAAGTGGGTGAACATTAATATCAGTCAGTGAGTCAGTTAGCCATGCGGCTTTATAATATAAGACATATTAATTTATTACGATTTAAAGTGCTCAAAAGGTTGAAATTTGGCAGGTGTTATCTGCAGGCTACTTTCGACAAACCATAAAAATTTCATCAAAATCAGATGATTACTCTTAAAGATATAGCTGTAAATAAATGTATGTTTGTGAGCATGTGGATGACAAACAAATAAGCGCAGAAGGTTGAAACTTATATGGGACCAACAATGGGCTAATTATGACCTACCATCCAAATTTCATTAAAATTGGACGTGTAGTTTTTAAGATATGGTGGTTCGCAAAAATTGAACGACAGACCGACAGACCGACAGACCGACAGACCGACAGACCGACAGACCGACAGACCGACAGACCGACAGACAGACACGGAACCAAAAATGTTCCCTGATGTCTGAAACGGATTTCTGTCTTGGAATTTTTGAAATCGGAGACCTAAAATTTTTTCGTTCTTCAGAACGATCACATAGCTTCCGTTACCTTCGGTAAGCTCGGAAGCAAAAATACATGTGGTGTCGCAGGACACCCGTTAGAAAAAATAATAGAAAACATTTTTTAACATTGAAGCGAGCGTCTCGCAATAGATATGTATTGAATATTGAGAAAAAAGTTAATCATGATGAGTATATAGTTAAAGAGTATGGTTGTAGAACAGTCCTGATCCCTACCTACCCAGTACTCAATTTAAAATATTATAAAATATATCACTTCACTACTCAAAAATTTAAAAAAGAGCGCTTGGGCGGATAGCGTTGTCTAACGAACTCGTCCTGGGCATTGGTAAAATAAACATGTACACCAAATTTCAACTAAATCGGTCAACATTTACTCAAGTTACCGTCTTCGGTGCATTTCGTGACGGTCGGTTTTGTGAAGTTGGTTTTGCGACGGTTGTTTTTTTCGAATTCTCTCCCGGGCTCCAGACGCTGTAACGTGCCATAAGGAACTTCGTTCCAAAAAACAACAATTCAATGATATACAGAACTAATTAATAGTTGATGCGGTACCATATTAACATGAAAGCTATGATTTTGCAGAACCGCATTTCGGTTATTTATATTGAACAGTATCGGTCTGAGTTTAGACTGCGGATAATAGTGGTCTTACAGATTCAACAGTTTTAAAATATGTAATTTTACCGTTTAAAAGTAGTAGTATTATTATAAATATTGGGAATTTACACTTCCCATGTTAGCCCCACACAATGATTCGACCTCATCATTATTCGGCCATTTCCTCTGAATCTAGATTTCTCTACGGAATGTGAAGTATATGGTTTTATCGGTTTTGAAATAGTTTAAGGGAAAAAAATACGTGTGGTGTCGCGGGACACCCGGTAAGAACGAATTTCCTTACATTTTTCATTAAATATAAATTATAAAATCACATTGCTAAGTACGTATACATTGATAACTACTTATACATGGCGGAGTTAGAAAAGAGACAAAATTTAAAGTAACGAACTGTTTGTACCTAGCAGAGTTAAGGCAATATTAAAAGAAAATCATTATTAGTATAATTAAAGCAAGCGTCTTACTATAAATATATATATTGAATATAAGAAAATAGTTGATCATGATGAGTTTATAGTTAAAGAGTATGTTTGTTAAAGGAGTTTGGATTGAAATTGGACTGTTTTCTACCTACCCGACCTATTAATTTGAAATATTATAAAATATATCTCTTCCCTACTCTACTGCTTCTGCTTGTATCAGGGTGAAATTTTACATGATTATATTTTTTTTATTTATAAAAAAAGTGACATTTTTGACACATATATCAAAAATAATCAAAACAAGTCACACTTTTTCTCGTCTTTTGAAGCTTACGTTTACGCGAGCGTTGCGCGTGAACGCTTGGGCGGATAACGTTTTCCGACAAACTCAGCCTGGGCATTAGTAAAATGAACGTGTGTTCCATATTTCATCTAACTCGGTGATCTTTTACTCAAGCTATCATCTGTAGATTTCGTGACGGATTTTGCGAGACGGTGAATTTGTGACGATGATTTTGTGACGGTGATTTTGTGACGGTTATTTTGTGACGGTGATTTTGGTCGTTTTTTCGGATTCACTCCCGGGCTCCAGAACGTGCCATAAGGAACTTCGTTCCAAAAATATGTATCTATTAGTTTTTGTTGATGGATTTTATTGGCTTTTCATTTCAATCTTTTTTTGCTATAAATGAATTAGGTTAAAAGCGTACCAAGAAAATTTGAATAAAAAGAAATATTCTACAGTAGAAAAAAAAAATTGTAAAAGAATTCAGGGACATATTTTACACTCGACATTCTTCTCGCAACCCATTCCACTCCCCCCCCCCCCCCCCCCCCTCTCACCTTCCGTCGTAACTGAAAAAAGGTAAGCTTAAGAGATACAAATTGGGTAAGATTTCGGCATAATGATGAGAGATTTTCCCTGGAAAAGACGGCTTATTTTTCCCGAGGGATATTGATTACGTAGAATATTTCAGTGAGTTTGAGTACGGTGGCGTGAAGGATAACTGCTTATATAAGGGGGGGCAGGACGGTCTCCCCGAGCTGTAAGGCAAAATTGATCCGATCATTTTTTGGAAGCGCATTGAAGGAAGGACGGGACCATATAATAGCTTCGAACTTCTATCTCGTGCAATCGAGCGCATAAAAGACCACGAGCTACCACCCTTACTACAAAACAGAAAACACAGAAAAATACTGAAAACCCTAAGAAAACTAGCAAATAACTAACAATACCGAAGTGATGTAAGAAATACTAGGCATCGCGTGGCTCTATCATTGAAGCGAGCGTAATGCAATAAGTTTTAGATATTAAGAAAATAGATAATCATGAAGTATTGATAGTTAAAGAGGATGATTGTAATAGAGAGTCTAGTAGAGAGGGAGCCACCCTGCATTTATACTATTCCACTAACCACACATCTCCTTTTCAACTATTATGAAATGTACCACTTAACTACACAATAACTTCTACTTATATATCAAGTTAAAATTTTACATGTTTCCATTGTACTTTAAACGATGTATATTAAGTTTTATTAAAATCTTTACTTTAGAACATAAGATATCGGTAAAAACGTTTTTTTTTTTTTATTTTAAACGTGTATAAGTCTGCTTTAATAGTTTTAACGATCTTGCGATATCGCTGTTGGTTTTACTAAAACAATTTATTGGTAAAAAAAATGTTTGTCTTATGGAATAGGGAATAGGTGATAATAGAATCTTTTCCCTTTCTGAAATTCCAATTTTACATTTGAAGCTCATGTTTACGCGAGCGTTGGAAAATAGAAATTTAAGATAACCATCCTGTTTCATAAATAAAATTAATTTAATTTATAATTTCACCAGAAAAAAATGTGTTGGTATGTAAGTTTTAAATTTAAATTAAATAAGATTAAGAGTGGGTTGATTAGGCAATCTACCACTTATATTAGACTAAACCTTTTTTGTTTGTTTACATGCTTAGCAAACAGAAATATAGGCGTTTTAATAAAAACAAAAGATTATTGAAGCGGTTGTCTTCTGCAACGCCCACACAACTTAAGAGAAAATGTCGAGTGCCAAATCATGTTTATTTAAAAAGAAAGTTTTAAATGATTTATTAATTCTTATATTTATAAATAGGGTTTTAACTTAAGTGTTCTATAATATTAAGAGCGATTTGTGGGAGTGATTTTTTTTAAAGGCAATATAAGAAACTCTCATAATCAATATTTGTAGTTCGTAGGTAATAACAAAAATATGTTGAGGGATCTGAAAACCTTTTATTATTATTATTATTATTTTTTTTTTTTTTTTTGGTTGTAGTTTTAGTCCCGTTCAACAGCTCATTAGGTCATTACAGGACGGGGGTTATCCGGCCACTTTACTCATCTAATCGATGAGATCATCAGTGTAAAACATATCTCACCCCGCTGGGATTCGAACTCACAGCCGGGATTTAGACGTTGGTTTCAGAGTCGTGTGTGCTAACTCCTCGGCTACACCGATTTTATATATTATATTTTATATTTTATTATTATTGTTTAGTATAAAAAGTTAACAATATATACAGTATTAAGTGCGCTTAGTAAACACTTTTTATTTTATTATCTCTTCTCTGATATTGTATAATCAATGCAGCTAAACATTAAAAGTAATAATAATTATTTATACCTACTTCTTTTTACATGTTAAAAAAATGTTTATATGTTAAAAGTTATTTTAAAAATAAGAATCAGTGCCTGAGTAAGTTGATATTTGCACAACGGTATGAAAGCAGCAAGAAGGTCTACAATTTAAAATTTCCTTAGAGCATAGTAAATCATTTACATTAACTATCTTAACACATTTGGATACTAACATGTTTCAAGGAACCTATTCATCGATGACCGATTTTTATAAGGTTTTTAAATGTCAGATAGGATTTAAATAACCAAATCCATTTTATCTTACACATATACAAGAATAATGGGTCAAAATAAAGTTTTGAGGTCACTCTACACAAACAACAAAAATGATATAATATAAAACAATTTCTCTTCCAGCGTTTTTAAATAATAAAAAAAAACCGGCACTTCTTTAGATTGTTACTCCCCTTATTAAGAAAACAGAGGGAGTAACAAAAGGGTGTACAGAATCTTCTTCTTCAGACTGTTACTCCCCTTATAAAAACGGAAGTGTGATATTCCTTTATCCCAAAATACATTGTACTAAACATCCCTTTGTCTTAATAATTATTTAGTCAAAGTCATTTATATTCTAAAAAAACAAAGGGGAGTAACAATCTAAAGAAGCACCAAAAAACCTTGGTACTGAGTTTGGTTTACTATAGAGGAAAATCAAAGTATCCTTTTCCGTCGTCCTATCACGTCCTTTATCTTAATTAATTCAATTTATTCTCTCTTTATTCCATTAACACTTCTTTTTTAAATCCTCTATTTTTTCTCTCTCTTTTTTTTCTCTCCTTCTAAATCTTTTTTAGACTGGCCTTTGAACCTGAATACATTTCACAGGGATTTTTCTAATCAGCTGTTGGATAAGAGAATCAACTTCCACCCTTGGGAAAATGTCATGCTATTTTTAACTATAGGTTTTTTTTTTAACAAAAAGAGGCTTTGAATTTAAGTTTAAAATAAACTCAATTATTTCACGATAAAAGAAAAATCTATATTTTTTTTTCTAAATTAGTCAGAATTTTTTATAATTTAGTCTATCTTTTAATTTTAGTAGTTAGTATCTTTAAAAATTAGTCAAAACTTTCATTCTAACGCTAACGTATACCTAAACCGAGAGTAAGGTTCATGAAGGCCGTCGTTGGTTGGACTAGAGAGATCGAACAATATTAAATTGATCTCATATCCTACACAGCGAGTTATCATGGAGAACTAAAAACCTACCTGCAAGGTTTTGATCGTAAAAGCACAATCAAAGTCGTAAACTTTTAGGACTTTGATTACTGAAACGGGAAGCTAACAGCTTTGAGGTCCAAAACCATTCGGATACATTTTAAAAACCATTTATTAGAATGAGCTAAAAAAAAAAGGGTCTAAATTCCATTTTTATTAATAAAAAAGATTCTTTATCTACGATTGATACGAAATATAAACATTCTATCTCAGTTTAGATGCGTATAAAGTGATTCTTTTCTTAGTTGTATTCATTGCGCATGCGCGTTTCATAATTCTTCACCTTATCGCACGATTAGCCAATTTGTTTACATTTAACAAAACTAATTTGCTGATTGTTTAATTAAAGTAACTTTTGTGGTTTTACTACCCTCGCTATCGCTCGGGTGCCAACTCCACGCTCGCTTGCAAAATGCTACTTTCCGCACTAGACGCGTAATGTACTATTTTCTACGCCGTAATTTAAAAAAGCATCGTCAAAACAAATCTACTCAGATACACTTTATCCAGACATTGAGATTGTCGCCTACGCCTTTGTGAGCTAATAATCTCGGAAAGGAAATGGTTAGCAAGGTAAAGCAACTTATACATGGTTCATGGTTTAATTGGTATTTAATGGCCTACATGTAAAAAATTTTAGAAACGAAATGGTCGCAACCGTTTAAATGGATAACAAAAGAGTTTCTACAGGTGTGGCTCAATATCTTTATTTTTTAGAGGTAAAATTAAACTCTCGAGGTATTTAATTCTCGAGGTACTACTTACTACATACATACGTATACTTTAGTAGTTTAATCTTCAGCTTCAGCATCTGAATAAAACTTAAATAAGACTTCTTAAAATTAGAAAAATGTAAATATCACATCAGAGCGCAAAAGAAATTCCCCAAAATCACTCAGAAAAGGTATCTTTTAATGAACTATGTAAGGGCTGTTTCACACTATACGGTTTTGGCCGTACGGCAATAAAACGTACGGCGAAATTATTTTAGTGGAGTATAGAAGGAGACGGGCACGTTCACATTACACGGCGACGGCAAAAAGCCGTACGGCCGCCGTGTAGCAGCCGCCCTAAACCACTAAACTCACGGTGACCGGATAGCCGCCGTGTACCCAGTAGTCTATTTGATCAAATGCAGGCTTTCACATTGGACGGTTTTTATTCATTTAGTCAGTTTCTTGTCAGGCTCTGTACGTTTCGCTACAGTTCTTTTAATTTATTTAAATATTAATAATATTTATTTAATTAATTTGATAATTCACAATGGAAGAGATTGATAGAGAAGTGTTAATTACCCTTGGCCAAAATAGACCAGTGCTGTGGGGCAAATATCTTGATATATACAACGACAGAAATAGTTGTTGAAATTGGTTGTATACAATTTCTAGAGTGTGTGTTCTGATGCTGAATGTTATCCTTTACCTTTTCATGCAGTTCATCAAATGAGGCAACAGACATCAGAAAATAATTAAAAAAACTTATTTTCATCTCTACGTAAATCCTCAAATAACGTATGAAATAAGCCCACTTCATCTCTCTTTTGATTTATAGGATGCACCCACATCCGGCGTTTGCATTGTCTTCTCTTTTTGCACCGATAATACATCCATAATGCAATAATTTGTTTACGGTTCATAGCAACAGCACTTCACTACACTTCTAAAAACCTTCTGATTAAAAAAAAGCCGTGGACAAACCGGATAGTGTGAACAACCTGCCAATTCGGATTCTTGCCGTACGGCCAAAACCGTATAGTGTGAAGCGGGCCTAAGGAGTCATGAAACATCTCTTCTCATCTGCTCAAAATGAAATCATAAAAACTAAATAATATTGACAAAAATATATTTCTTAACATCAAAAACATATTTGTAATGAAGTTTGAATACGGTACTGTAGCTAGCGTAATTTTAAGAAAAACATCCGGTAGAAGATGTTTTTTTACTGCTAAGGATTTGTATGGACTTTTGTTCTACATTTTGAAAGCAAATACTCTTTGATCCTTATAGTTAAAGTAAGAAATGGGACAGTAAAAGTCCTTTAAAACAAGGTTCAAACTGTCCTTAATTGCCTTATCAGTAAACCTTGAGCTCCTTTTTAACATAATTTAAATTTTAACAGCTGACTTTTAAATTCGAACATATTTAAAGTAAAGAATAAATGCGCAAAATAAATAAACCTTTTTTTTCTCTAAACTGTGACTTCATTCATCGATTACTATTCCGGTCTGTTTTATGAATGAAAGTATATGGGTTGAGATTAAAGCCCACGCATACGCAAACTCGTACACCTACGCTAAGTATAATTCCAAGGAACTTCAACCGTTGAAAACACCTCAAGAATTACACATCCATTAAAACAAACCAGATATTTAAATCACAGAATAAAATCCTTACCCATAGCGGCTTAACTAATAAAAGTAGAAACAAACAGATAAAATAAATAGGCAATCAAGATTCTCAGACCATACTTAATCTCTTTTATGAAGGTCTTAACAAATGCAAATGTATTGTCCACACTGTTTTTATCGTTTATAATATCCTTATAATAATGCCTACTTCCTGTCTGTACTTGTATTTTATAAATAGAAATTAATTATTTAGGGTATAATTATTGTAAAGGACTCCATTTAGGGAATGTTCATTCATTTATTTATATGCGCGTTTAATTTTAAATTTAACAGATATGCGCAATGCATATACTCTATATTTATATTCTTTTAATTTGATAAAAACATTTTTATGCGTTTATTTTAGTTAATCTTCCAATTTTTGTTAGAAATGAAAGCGGCTTTGGCTAATAAAAAGTTTATTTTACGTGGAAACGCAAATTTTATTTTTACTTTCTCATATATAGAGAAAGTATTGTGATGGCGCGAAAATTCGATTTTGAGATTTTTACACGTTTTGAGGTCCTCTGGGTCCAAAAAGTAGTTTTTGTAAAATGTCTGTCTGTCGTCTGTGCAGACGCCTGAAGCCTAAACTACTGGGCCGATTTTGACGAAATTCATGTGGCATACATGTTCAGAAAAATCATACTCCGAGGCGAAATCGAGAAATGAAAGCTTCCAATTTGGGGGCGCTACCCTCAAATACTCTGAAAAAACGTGAAAAAAATAGTATATTATGTCACTAGGCTATGAAGTGAGTTTTTTCTTTACCGTGGCAATTCTTTACCGCAATTTTGGCAATTTTTTCTTTACCGCGGCAATAATTACTGTCTGGCTTCGCTCGCTTATTATGTTACTAGGCCGTGAAGTGATTTTTGTTTATGACTCCACGCCCAGGAGAAGTTATTTTTATGATACATTTTGATGAAATGTTCAATAATAATTAAATGTACATACGAAAACTAATAAATGGAAAACACTGGGCTAAGTAATTAAAAACTCGTATATATGAGAAAGTTTGTCTCAGGTCTCAGTTGTCTCGGACCTTTTTTCCTTCCTATTTTTATTTTTAAATATTCTTTTGCCATGATAGTTGATATTTTAATTGTTAACCTATGTTCTTTAAGATAGTCAGTTTTAATTGAGATGTAAGTTTTTGCTTTCGAAGTTTTTGCTCTAGGCTACCTCCTCTTCAAACGTCTTGGTGGGTTGCTTGGGATAAACTGAGAGGACAGGAGTTGTACAAGAAGATTAGGATGTTGGGAGGGGAGCTAGCGTAGCCGTGTGAGTTAAACCACGTCTGCTCGGCCATCACTGAATCTCGAGTGGAACGAGACGGGGTTCGATTCCTCGCCGTGACACTCTGATTTATATGGCTCACTATTGATCACATCATACTCGCTTCGGCGGTACAAATGTACATATGTATGATGTGTGAAGTGGCTGGAACTCTCTACCGCGGGGCGTAAAAAGGGCCTGAATGATGGCCTAATTGCAAGGTTCGAACAAGTGGTTCGTCCTACCCGTCCTAGTAGAAAGTACTAGACTACTACTACTACTACTACTACTAGGATGTTGGGATATGGATTCATGGAATTTTCTATATCGGTATACGGTTAAATTTCGGACAAAGGGCACATTCAAATCTTCATGAAGAGTAAGGTTAGAAACATAGAATGGAGCATTGGTTATTTTTCTAAGGATTTTTGACTGCAATTTACAAATTTATTCAATTTGCGTGTAGAGACTGTTTGTTGTTATGTGTTATACCTTAAGATGGCCTCCAGACGCTCCTATATCTAACATTACTGTTTATCTAATAAATTGTATTAATATTTTATCGTTTTATATTTATATACATAAAAATTCATACTCTT
Source organism: Gerris lacustris (assembly GCA_951217055.1). Lineage (NCBI taxonomy): Eukaryota > Metazoa > Arthropoda > Insecta > Hemiptera > Gerridae > Gerris > Gerris lacustris. The sequence continues at coordinate 75,212,850 of OX578278.1, forward strand.
TTTGTTTTCTATTTTATTTTACTACCTTCTTTACCGTTTTTCGGTTTTTGGCCTATTTAACTTTGTCTTTTTTCACATGTTTTTTGTTTTTATATTTAGAGAGTACTTACTATCTTTTGTTACTGGGGATATGGGTTTGTTTTATTGTTTTGTTCTGGGTCTGGCTTCTCTCTGTGGTATTCATTTTACGATCGTAGTAGCAAAAGTAGAGTTTGACCTATATCTGGTGTAGATAGTAAAGTTGGCGGATCCCTTACTTGCCTATAGTATATATAAAGTTAGTGGGGGTGGCACATTGCACTCTGACTCCAACCCTTTAGATTGCCTCGCTGCAATATTTAATAGAAAAGGAGGCCTACTCTCTTTTAAAAACCCTTTTCTGCAACTCTACCATTTGGAATTCATGCTTTATTCAGGATTGTTTCAAGTCACTTTCTGATAATATAAAAGCGACTTTATTTATCTTTTTTCGAACGAGAACATTTTGAAAAAAAAAAGCTGCTAATCAGTAAATTTTATTTTCCCTTAAATCAAACGTTAACAATCAATAACACAAATAAGGAACCAGTGTAATTTTACTTAAAGTATTTGAAATAGATATATGAGAAACTTGGTAAGGCTAGTAAGGAACCGACCGGAACCTGTATAATTCTGATTAACATATTCTACGTTTCAAAAAATCGGTCCGAGACAACTCAGACAAACTTTCTCGTATACGAGTTCATAATTACTTAGCCCAGTGTCTTCCATTTATTAGTTTTCATGTTTTCGTAGATACATTTAATTATTATTGATAATTTTCTCAAAATTAATTACAAAAATAACTTCTCCTCGGCAAGGAATCGAACCCGGCCTCTCTCTGTCCGCGTTTAAAACTATTTTCTCAATAACTAGATTTTCCACGGAAAAAGGCTTATATTGTTAGTTTCGTATTTGAATGGACGCATTATAAATTTTTTTAATCCTAATAGTCTAAACCATTTTCGAGAAATATTTTATTTTATGTTTTTTCAGAATTCTTGGAGGGTAGCGCTCCCAAATTTGGAGCTAAAATTCATTTCTCAATTTTGCCAAGGTGTATGATTTTTCTGAACATGAATACTAAATTTCGTCAAAATCGGTCTAGTAGTTTAGTTTCTACGCGTCTGCGACGATAGACGACAGACCACAGGCAAACATTTTTTAAAAACCACTTTTTTGGATTAGGGGGACCTCAAAACGTGTAAATTCATCAAAATCTCAAGATCGAATTTTCGTTATCACGATTCTTTGTCTTTAGATAAGAAAATAAAAACCCCTAAATAGTTTGTTATGACGCAAGTTTGATCCCTTCATATAATTCTGTATGTGGTTTATAGGGTTACTTGAGGGATAAATTAAAACAGAAAACCTCCCTCAAAACATCCTTGGCTATATTTCGACCCCTTGGGTCATCCTCAAGCCTATAACAGAAACACTTAATTGAAAACCATTGGTTTTTACAAATATTTGCTTTATATAGTCTTTTTAATAGTTAGTTATGTTATTGGTTTGTTATTGTTAGTGGCTTATATGGTTGTTGGTGGAGAGTAACATTGCCAAATGTGATAACAAGTTACCAAATAGTAATAATATGTGACCAAAGAAATATTTATTTTATAAATCGACAATGTTATAATTAGTATTACTAGTTCATAGTTTCATAAGGTAAGAAAGATTATTTTTGTTAATATTTAAAATCTACGTTCAGTATTGTTAAAATATTGGTAAAAACCAATGGTTTTCAATCAAGTGTTTCTGTTATAGGCTTGAGATTGACCCAAGAGAGGGTTGAAATATAACCAAGGATTTTTGAGAGAGGTTGTCTGTTTTAATTTATCCCTCAAATCTATAAACAACATACCTAATACTATGTTGAGGGTAAAATAAAAGAATTTCTTCCTCATTTTACTACTTCTACATCTGCACATACAGGCTGCATATAACAAAATAATTTAAGAAATACAATGGACTATTTAATCTTTTATTCTAGACGATACAATAGAATACAACTGAAAACTGAAGTTTTATTCTAAACTTTACATCTAGACTCTAAACTATCGAATACCTTATTAATTTAGTTCATAAGTCAAATGATTCAAAGTCATTAGCAATATAATATATTTGTAAAATTGTTAATAACAACGTATGCAGCCATATTTTTAACACAATAAAAGTAAAATGAATAAGTCGGTTGAATACTTTGATACATGGGTAAACAAGAAGTTAAATCAAATATATTTTCCTCATCCTATTAAACATTTCTTGTTATTTTAATGCTAAAAATAACAAGGTAAGCTTAAAGTACAAATGAAAGTGAGAGACGTAAAGCCTTAGTAAGTTCTGACACTGATTTGCTGTAAAACTGCTGAGCTAAGCTTAATCCAAGAGCCCCCCTATAATAAGAAATATATACACCTACGTAAGCTGACACCTGTAAATCAAATCCCTAATAACAGAGCTAGTTTACGCAATCTATTATAAAATCATACTTTTGACGGAACAATTCTCGGATTCGCCTAATATTTTATATTTTTCCCGCTTCAAGCAGTTTTATGACGATTAAGTTAAAAAAAAATAATTAAAATTCTGTTTATCTGTCTGTTTGGCAGAGGATCAGCTGAGAACAGCAGGACCGATTTGAATGAAATTTAGCAGTAAGGTAGATCATTATACGTTGCAAAACATAGACGAAGATGTCGATTTATTTATCGGAGATTACAATTTAAGGGAACACTGGAAAAAAGTAAAAAATTAAGTTTGGTATAAAATAAAAGATCGTTAATTGTTAAATAATTGTTATTTTACAGTTAACGTGACATTTGTTGAATGTTTATTTATAAAGGGGGTAAAAATGAAAACCTTTAATTTAGCTGTTTTTTAAAAAATTGAAAATTTAATCTACAGTGATAAATTATTTTTACTTTTTCGACGTAAAATTTTATATGGGTTTAACTTAGTAAAAAAAAATCTTCAGATCTTTATGAAATTGTGATGCATTTAAATGTGTAAAGTAGTCAGAAAAGATTCTTTAATATTTCTTTTTACGACTTATAGATTCCGAGAAAATAACAATTAAATAATAAAATAAGAAGCAATTACAGATACTTATATGGGCAATGAATAGGATACGCATTTACAATTGTACAAATTTATACACATTCATTTAATTTAATAAAATATTAATCAAGTTTGACTTACTTTTTTCATATTTTTCACGGAGCGCAACCAAGCTGGAAACGATACGAGCTCGATGAGCTGAATTTTTTACTCCTAAAGACTTGATCTCAGCTTCCGTGTGGTACAGTAACATCTGCAACAAAAATGTAACATTAATGATTTGATTTTATACAATTAAAATTATTTATTTAAAAAAATATCAGAAAATAAGAATGAAAATAGAGAGAGGCAAGAAAAATATTTACACAATCATTTTAAATTAAAAGTTTTATAAATAAGTCTCAATAAAAAAAAAAAAGGTTTTAATGATTGGAGTCCAACCCTGTATTTTATCATAATGAGAACTTTGCCAGCAGTTCAGTATAATCCCTTTGCTTTTAAAACCAAGACTTAAAACTTTCAGGCACATTAATGGTCCAGAGGGACCGGAAATGGGAAGACCTGGAAAGTTTCTATACTATAACTCTTGACTATACCAATATTTGACCCCCCCCCCCCCCCCCGGGTACTATTCAATCGGTGAAATAACAGTCAACTTAGAAACTCCATCTCATCTCACCACTTTCATTTCTCTCAATGAAATGTTTAGAGTAAACTTTGCAATATCAAGTTCCTTTCTATGAAAACAAAAACCGCTTCGGACAATAATAAACCAAAGTGAACTTTTGAAAAGCAATATAAAGCCTATTAGAATCAAAGCTAGAAAATATTATGTTGAGATGTTAGCAAAATCATTTTTTTGTTTTGTTATTTGAAATTATAGGAGATTCGTGATAGCTGGAAAAACCCCAATAGGAAGCATTATTCATCTTTGATTTTCATTCGTTAAGTTTAAAGTCTAGATTTATCATTATTATTTCGATACAATGTTCCCGTTTAGATATCTTTTTTTATAGTATTTTATTTTTAAAATAATTGTTTTCAACGAGATGTGCCAAGGCAAGCCGTCCAGCCGTCCATTAGAACCGTAGATCCGCCATGATGTGGCACGGCTGATGATTCAAATGATCCGGATTGCATGAGTTTGTTTTCGGCTCATTCAGCAGAAGCCCCTGATCTGCCCCTTATTATCTTCAATCTCTCTGTAATTTTATTTTTCCTTCACGTTCCTCAGGTGGAATATTTCACTTCTCTAAACAATGCGTCGATATTTCGAGTAGTGGGCGAATGACTTTCAAAATACATACACTGAAACTACTATACTACTTTGGGAGTATTAAGATACTCGACTGTGTTTTTCTCCAGTGTGTGATAGCGACTCCAAACAACGTCTAAACACATAAAATAGTAATAAACGATTTGACCGGTTTCAGCAGTTCTAATGCAGCCTTCTTCAGATAATCTGTTGGTTATGAAGGGACTTTGAAAGTACAAGTGCACTTTAAATACAATTCATTTTTAGTAAAGACGTTGCTTGATTTTTGAATTACTCCTCTTTCATATTGGGAGTATTCACAAAACTTAATCCTATGTTCAGGAGCTGGATATGTAAGCGTTGAAACTCGTCTGTCGACTGGTTCCAGGAAGTATCCCGGAGGTACTCGTAAATTATTACTGTAAATTAATCAGGAGCCCTCCCTAAGAGTTAGAAGTGGTTAGAGGCTCTAACCACCTCTAATAACCTCGAAACACCTTTAACCACCTCGAAACACCTTTAACCACCTCTTAATACCTCTATGTACCTCTAAACACCTCTAAACACCTAAAACACCTCTAACTACCTCTAAACACCTCTAACCACCTCTAAACACCTCTAAACACCTCTAATAACCTCGAAACACCTTTAACCACCTCTTAATACCTCTATATACCTCTAACCACCTCTAAACACCTCTAAACACCAATAAACACCTCTAACTACCTCTAAACACCTCTAACCACCTCTAAACACCTCTAATAACCTCGAAACACCTTTAACCACCTCTTAATACCTCTTTATACCTCTAACCACCTCCAAACACCTCTAATTTTTAGGGAGGGCTCCTAATTAACAAATACTGTATCGGGTATACCAAATATTTCTGGTTTTTTTCCTCCGGCTGCCTATCGCTTATGTACATTTCAACATCACCACATCCAGATCTTAAAATCCATTCCAACGAGAAAATTATAGCGAATCTAGAGCAAAAAAGTACCAACAAGAACCGGAGTACACTGTGGCCGCTTCTGACGGAAACCGGCTCCAGTTAGACGAACATTACCCATACTTTTATTCGGCCGAACACGTTTGCTGCGAACGGCTCGCCATATATTTATTAAAAATTAAAACTCAAAGCATAAATTTGAACAATTTATCGTGTTTCCATAAATTACTTTTAGTTTCCACAATCAGGAGAGTAATATTACTCTGCAAGGTTTATTGCATATATCCTACAGACTATAACTTTTGCTTTGGGTTACTGTAACGGTTTATACATAAACCTTAAAGTTAAATAAATTGAAACAAAGGTTTTATTAATGGTTTAGTAGAAAGAAGAGAGGAAACACGAGAGGTGCAGCTGCCTGCAGGTAAAACTATAAATAAACACAAACACCTCTCCTGCTTTCATAGCTTGTGTTTACATTCCATTACCAATATTTTATTTGTTTTCATGAGTAAACATGAAGTCTTGTATTGCCCGCATCGACTTCACTTTTAAATTGAGGGCGACACACGCGCTTCAATTGACTTCTGTATTTATTTGTAACCAGAAAGTAAATACAATAATCTATCGTATTTTTGTTTCCCAGCTTACCAAAGGTAACGGAAGCTATGTGATCGATCTGATGAACAAAACATTTTTATGTCCGATTTCAGAAATTCCAAAAAGAAATCTGTTTCAGAGATCAGAGAACATTTTTCGTTCCGTGTCTGTCTTTTACTCAATTTTTGCGAATCAACATAATATCTTACAAACTACTTGTCCGATTTTAATGACATTTAAATGGTAAGCCATAATTATCCTATTGTTGGTACTCTTTATTTCTCTTCCACATGAGCCCAATCATACATTTATATCATAAAATGTATGATCGGTTTGTCGAAACTAGCCCGCAGATAGAATTGAATCAATTTTCCAATAATAAAAGCAAAAAAAACATTAAAGTAAACAAAGTAGTACGCGAGGAAGCAATTTGTCTCACTAATTGGCAAGCTATTTGTTTTGATATAATTAACAACAGTAATACACTAATCTTACCAGTCTAAAATTATCCATCCGGAATAAATTATTTTCAAATACTGAAATGAAACAGCATAAATTTTAATTAATCCCTTCTTCTAAGCACTTAAAATATCATTTATAAATAGCCAAAATGAATATTGTTAATTCCATGAAAAAAGAAGCAATGAAATAATATATACGGTTATTTTACAAGCTTTATTTAACTTGCAATGTTTGTATGTATGTATATTTGTATGTATGAATGTATGTATGTATGTATGTTCGGGTCAAATCTTGCAACTGAATTTTAAAGCAGTTATCCTCAACCGATTATTGAATTGAAATTTTGCATACACGTTTAGTTTGGATGACATTGTATGGTTAGCTAAGTGACGTCATTATAAATCCAATATGGCGGAAAGCACAAGATGGCGGCCTAGTTATTTTTTAAGCACTTGGGTATCAAATGACAGGGTTTGCTAAGAAGAATACGAATAGAAAATTGTTTTAAAATTATTTTTTTAAATAATATTATTTACATTCTTAATTATCATAATTAGAATTAAATTAAAAAAACGTAAAAGAGTTTAATTGATTGCCTAAACACGATAAGAACACGTGTTTAAGTTTTTCCACACGTCACCATGACATCACCTGATATAATAAACCCTGCCTGCCAATTTATATTTTAAATTAAAACAGATACTTCCATTGAATGCAGAAAGACAATTAAAATAAAACTACATTTAGTAGTTGAATTTAATTTTATACTCAATAACAAAATTTGACTTTAATTACACTTAGTAATTAAAGTAGTAACCTTGTAATTATGAGATAAAAAAAACTTTTAGATGCTTCATATTAAAATTATTTTGGAAAATACATGCTCCGCTAGCCAAACCTTGTCGCTTTTTTGAAACAGGTTATCGCAAAGAATTTTCGAAATGTACATTTCAATTTTCTATTTAAATAAGAAATAGAGGAAAATTACTTTTACACAACAAAAAGGTTTTAAAAACATCCCCTCAAGTAGTTGATAGCAAGCTACTAAAAGGATTTCTTCTATCATTTTGAGTTTTAATCACCAAAGTAGATATTAATTAGCGAATCTTAGATGAAGCATTATCATATAGATGGGAAACTTATATCATTTTAACTACATCATATGCACATCCTATATTTTATATAAAAAAAGAAAAAACTTTTTAAGTTTGGGAATTTAATTCCGATTTAAACTAAGTTAGCGAATTTTCGAATAACATACATTAAGCTATTGCAATGGCTTCAAAAAAATTTTAATGCGAATTTTTGAAAATTTTCTCCATGGAAATCCGATTTAGACCATTCTTAATCGATTCCTGAAATTAAACACTTTTTTATGTATATATGTATGTATAATATATGTATGTATGTATATATGTACATGTGAATGTGTCACTCCAGATATAGGATGCACTTAAAAAATCCAAACAAATTTTAAAATGTCAATAATATCAAAAGAAAGGATTGCTTTGGAATTTTTGGAGTCCATTTAGAGGTCAAATTTGCATAAAATGCTATTTTTGGGGCAAAAATATATCCATTTAATGAAACATCTTATATTTATATTTCATTATATAAAACAACTCTTATATGAAAACATGGCAAAAGTGTACATAACAACAATTACTGTACTCTTAAAGAATTTTCCAACGACATGTATCTTTAAGGATATATACTATTTTTACTTTTGTACCCCGTACCCTTGTGTGCCAATTTCTTTTTTTTCGCCCATCCAAATTCTAAACTAGAAGTCAAGGTGCATGACTGTTTTTTGTATTTTTTTTTAATCCAAAAAGTTTGACATTATTGGTCCTTGATTATTATTATTTTGTAAAGAGAATGGAGCTTTTTAGTAAAATCCAACATTATTTTTGAGCGTTAGTGTAGGGTTGTAGTACTTTATTATTTATAAATTTAAACAATTTAAAATGTTTCCATTCCCTAATAAATTAATGTTTAAAAAAAAAATCGTAAGCTCAATTAAATTGTCAACACGTTACCCCCAAACAGTGAATTTACTGCGAGCGGCCACTTTCCAGGGGTGGACGAGGGAAGCGAGTAGAGAGTGAAGCGAGTAGGGAGCGAAGCGAGTAGGGAGCAAAGCATCCTAGTTATTATTAAAACAACGTTTGAGTATTATGTACATAAAATCAAGATTTAAAGGGTTCAAAAATAATATCATTTAAATTATTAAATAATAAAAAAAAAAAATCGTAAAGTAAAGTTAAACGTCATACTTTCAAAAAAATTCTAAATCGTGACTTCTGTCCTTTTAGAAGACTTTTAAAAAAATGCAAAAAGCCGATGAAAGATAACAGGAGGATTTAAAAGAGGGAAAAAATCCTTCCTGATATTTAAATATACAAGTTGAGCGAAGTGTAGATTGTAGATTATAAAACTGTTATACCGCTATGAGACTAATCCACTTATACTTATATTTCATTAAAACACTCAGCCACTATATCTGACCCTCTTCTACACGAGTATAATACCAACCTTCAACATAATAAAAAAATAGACCAACAATAATGCGGGTTACTGCATTCTATAGTAGTCTCGTCTATTCCTTCAACTTCACTAAAATCTCTCATTTTTTTTTTTTTTTTTTTTTTTTTAAAGATACCATCAGGAATCCCTGTTGTAGCCACATCACGCACTAAAAACTACTTTACATATTACACGTTTAAAAAAATGCTTAAAACAGTTATAAGATTTCCGAATAAATTCACCATGAAAAGAGTAGTTTTATAGTTAAAATTCTTAAATTATAGTCTTAAAATTACATTTATTTTAGAACGTGGGCATTCGCGGTTTTTTACTCTCTAATATAAAGAGAAAGTTTTGTGACGGCGAGTAAATCTAATTTTGAGATTTTGATGGATTTACACGTTTTGAGGTCCCCTGAGTCCAAAAAAGTGGTTCTTAAAAAAAATCTTTCAGTCGTCTGTCGTCAGTGCAGACGCATGGAGCCTAAACCGATTTTGATAAAAATTTGGTATACATGTTCAGAAAAATCATACCCTGACGCGATATCGATAAAATGAATTTTAGCTCCGAATTTGGGGGCGCTACCCCCAAAAACTCTAAAAAAAAAAAAATAGTGAAAAAAATTATTTCTCGAAAACGGTTCAGACGATTTCCATTAAAATTTTTTTAAAATGTAGTCCATTTATATACAAATCTAACGATGTAAGCAGTTTCCCGGGAAAAATCTAGTTCCTGAGAAAATAGCTTCAAACACGGATGAAGAGGGGGGCCGGGTTTGATTCCCCACCGAGGAGAAGTTATTTTTATGATAAAGTTTGATATAATTTTCAATAATAATTAAATTTACATACGAAAGCTAATAAAAGGAAAACATTGGGCTAAGTAATAATGAACTCGTATATGAGAAAGTTTGTCTGAGTTGTCTCGGACAGTTTTTTAATTAATATAATATACCTATATTAACTTTATCACTAGGCATCGCGTGGCTCTATCATTGAAGCGAGCGTATATAATAAATATGTATTGAATATTGAAAAAATAGATAATCATGAATCATGATGAGTTGATAGATAATGGGTATAGTAGTAGTACAGCGGCTTGTAGAAAGGGAACCACCCCGCATTCTTACTATTCCTCTAACCACACATCTTCTTTTCAATTATTATAAAATGTATAAATATCTTTGCTACAAAAAAAAACTACTGCATGTATCAAATTGAAAATATGCATGCCTGTTTCAATTGTGCATTAGATGGTGTATATGAAGTTTTATTAACATCGTTACGTTAGAACGTTAATATCGGTAAAAAGGTTGTTTTCTCTATTATAAACATTTAGGTCCGCTGTAATAGTTTTAGCGATCTTTATTAATTCATAGCGGTGTCGCTGTCGGTTTTACTAAAAAATGTTTGTCTCATCGAATAGATGATGATAGAATCTTTTCCCGTCCTGAAATTCCAATTTAATTTTTGTAAATCTCGTTTACGCGAGCGTTGCGCGCGAACTCTTAGACGGATCACGCTGTCCAACGAACTTAGCCTGAGTATTAGTAAGAGGATCATGTATACCAAATTTCAACTAAATTGATCAACTTTTACTTAAGTTATCGTCACATGCGTAAACGTTACTGACAGACAGACAGACAAGATGCATAGTTTGTTGAATGTAAGAAGCTCGATTACGCTCGCTTCAAGTACTGATTAAGATTCAACTTCCTAATGAGTTAAGTCTTAGATAAATGTTAGACTATGCCAATATAATTTAACTAATCAAATAATGTGGTTATCAATTTACAATAGAGAAGAAATAAGTTATTTTTTAATTTAAACACTTTTCCTCTATTTGTTTACCAGCATTTTTTAACTATCTGAATTCGTTTAAAAGTATACACAGTAGTGAAAAACTAGTTGCTAACAATTATTGTTAGCTAAAATTTACATTTACTAACAATTATTGTTAGCTAAAATATACATTTACTAACAATTATTGTTAGTAACATTTTGAAATACTCTTGTGAATTTGTTTACCAACAAGCTGTGGTAGCAACACGTGTTAAACCGGGTTTACACCAGAGTTACTAACAAAAGGGTAATAACAATTACTCGATATTTCACAGTCGACTGACCAAGCGAGCGTCGGGACATGCCAAAATGTGAATAACAACCAAAAAGTCTAACCAAGTTACCTAATATTTTTACTTAATAATATTTTTTTGAGAATTGTCTTTGTTCAAAATTGCATGCTTATGCAATAGCAGCCAGCCATGTCAGTGAACATAACCACTATGGTATTATGTTATAATAAGCAATGTTTAAAATGAAATGCCAAAGAATAACATAGATGTTAAGCAGTTTATAAGTCAAACAGAAGGTTAAACTTATATCAAAATAAATAAGGCGATATAAAAACAGAACTCTCTGGTCAACATATCCTTTTAACAAAGAAGGCTATAATTTAGAACGTCTTGGATTTCTTAAATTCAAGAATAAATTTAGTCTTAAAAAAAAGATTAAGTCCGGAAGGAATGAACTCCTATAAAATATAAATAGGTCGTTTTTTTATATTATGAAAAAGATGGCGTGCTCGTAAAATTGACAATGATAACTTAATATAACACCTACACGAAAACCACACAAAGTTCAAGTTGTGTGGCCAAATAAAAACCAAAAGAGTATCATTATACATTTCAACTAAAATATAAATTTATTTTAGACTTTTAACATCCATAAATAAGAGTGCAAAAATCATTTGTGGGATGACTGATTTGAAACCAACACACACACACACACACACACACACACACATATATATATATATATGTGTGTGTGTGTGTGTGTGTGTGTGTGTGTGTGAATATATATATATATATATATATATATATATATATATATATATATATTAATTTGAATAAAAAAAAAACAAGTAAAAAATTGTGTTAAAGAAATGAATTTCAGGCTCGAGGGATTTTATCAGCAGATGGAAATATTTCCTCAATTTGTTTGCCCGTTAGGGATGAATTCCATTTTATTATTTTCATCTTCCATGCCAAGGAAACACCTCGAAAATAAAAGAGTCTAAATATAGCAAGGCTAAATCACTAAGACAGCTTTTAGTTTTAATTAAAAAAATACACATTAGTCATAACGACATGTACGCATAAATTTCACATTGTTAAACTATTTTTCTAATAAGATAATTTTTGAGAAAAACCTTTCTATTTTGTTTATTTAAATCTGAATAAGTTAAAAATTAAAGATTAAAGAAGATTAGAAATAAATAATTCGGTGGAAATTGCTATGTTCTTTAGATTTATAGCAATGAAATATCGTGTATAGATGTTTGTTTGTTTTTCATTATCAGTATGCTTATAGATTTTTTGCTGTTTAACAAAACAAATATACACAGCTATCAGTGTTGCACAACACTTTTTCGCACCATGTTACATACATTAATGACGCTATGCTTTCACAAACCATAGTGTCTAATTTATTTAAATTTTGATTCCGAGGTTACCGAAGGTAATAGAAGCTATGTGATAGTTCTGAAGAAAAAAATGTTTGATGTCTTTTATTATCAATTTTTTAATGTTTAATATTGGGTTAAATATAAGAAGTGCTAAAACAAATTAACACAAAAAAATTGTACAGTAGTTAACCAACCTCAGTCTAACATTATAAAAAATGTTTGGCCACATGAAAGAAAATAATGAGCACATCCAACCGAACCGAACACGAAGAATAAATGTAAAATTATCAGAAGTTTCAATATCACGGCAACTATGATAGCAGACAGTTGATAATCAGTAAGCTATGATTGCAGACGATTGAAAATCAGTAAGCTATGATTGCAGACAATTGACAATCAGCAATGTAAGATTGCAGACGGTTAAAATTCAATGAACTATGACTGCAGACGATTGACAATCAGTAAGCTATGATTGCAGACGATTGACAATCAGTAAGCTATGATTGCAGACGATTGACAATCAGCAAGGTAAGATTGCAGACGGTTAAAAATCAATGAACTATGATTGCAGACGATTGACAACCAGTAAGCTATTAAAAAATTGGTTATAGTAGTAATCAGAGATAAAATAAAAATCAAATAGAAATAAAATTGTTTTATAGCAACCGAAAAGCACGAGAAAACATAATTGGATTTCTTCAGTAAATGCGTTAACTTGAAGTCTTAACCATAACTAACGATATAAAAATACACTAAAATGATTTGAAACGCAAAAAATATACCGTAAGAAGAAGAAGCGAGGGAAATGGGATTTTTCAAGAGGAAACATGTTTCCACGCTCATTTAATATTAAAAGCACTGGAAAAGCACTGAGAAAGCTCTGGAGGTTAAGTGCTGGAGAGAGAAAGGAAGGAGATTTGAGAGTTGCTTCAAACAGGACCAACATATTGAGCACAGGGGGGTACTAGAGATTTCAATGGGTTTTGGGGTCACATAATGGAGCAGCCGAAACATGACATCCAGGCGCTAAATATTTCCAAGTTTGTAACGTCGCAAGCACGGTTAAAGTACTTAAGTCAGATTTGTTGATATGATTGAAATTTAGCTAATTATCATTAACAAGGATGACAGGGATTCTCTGATCATTTGTATTTTACGCTTGTTAAAGGGAGGATATATCTACAAACGGTTATAAAAACAAATCTATATTTAGATTAATCTTTATCAAATAATATTTTACTTTAAACATACGTATGTATAAAAATAAATTATTGTGGTGTTGCAAAAAAGATTCTGTAATTTCGATAAAATTACTAGTTTTAAAGTCAAAATAGCGGTTTTTATAGTTACGTAAAGCCTAACGTATTGTATGCAGATTTCGATGGTATACATTTAGGTGTTAAAAAAATTATGCCCCGATTGAATCACAAATCGGCCGAAACCGACTGGAAAAATCCGAAAAGTTTACATTGTTGATTTTTATCCCCCTTAAAAAATTATAGATGGCGGACGCAAATGTAAGGTTCTTTTCTGAATAAAGATAAACAACTATTGAATAATAAAGTTTGTTTTATTTACATTTATTCGAAGGGTTAAAGATCAATAAATATTCTTGTTTTCACGACACACCTTGGAACCTAGATGTAAACATTACTCCTGACTCCTACTCTTTTCACTTTCCTTCGACTTCAGTTTAGCGTCAACAACTGAATAGTGCACATTCCCTAATCATTTCATATACTTACAAGATTTATTATGAACACGCTTCGCGCGGGGTTCTTGCTAGTATATATTATATAAAAACGGTAAATTAATATTTTTTTGTTTTTCTTTGGGTTCTTAAATTATAAAAATTTTATGAACTTGCAAAAATAAAGAAGTTAGTAATTTCAATTTACCTCTACACCATCGAATTGCTTGAAGATATCCTGGTACTGAGTGAGTTCGATACGCTGAAGCCATAAAGTCGTGTCCAGGTGTGGATGGCCCGGTGTAACGGACTGTGCTGTCTGATATACCTGAGGCATGCCTATAGATCGGCTTTTCCTTACGCTCGCAGACAGGCTCGAAACAGAAGGAAACCGAAAACTCCACAATACGCCTGAAACAAAAAAATATATAAAAATAATACAGATGAAAAAGAAAAAGGTAAATCAGCCGTATAATTAAATTAAGAAATTCCTTTGTCTCAGTGGTAGGAAAAGACCAAAATCTAATTTCTTAAAAAGGACAAATAATTTTTATCTTGTTACTTCAATACTGTTTCATAACTCATTACAGTGGATTCAATCAGTCATAATAAGGTTTTCTGTCTCCCTTCTTCTCTTCAATGCGGAACATATTCAACTAAACTAAAATCGAATGTTTAGACGAAGCAGCCCCACGTCCACAAGTACTTAAGAAAAAAAGTACTCAGAAAACGTTATTACTCACACATCTTGTTTATTACTCATTCATTCAGTAATCTCACTTACGATCATTCAAAAACCCAGTCTTATCGCTTAGGGAAAGCACTACTCGAAAAGCATGTTATGTATAAATACATAAATACATAAATATATAATATTTTAATCAGGAAGTTTTGTTAGTAAAATATATTATAATAAGCTATATTTATTTATTTTTAGATCATAAAAAAAATGAATTCTGAGCAATAATTTATTGTTTTGATAGAAGAAGATGACTCAGATCCAGTAAATATATAAATCTTATCAAAGTATGTTTTTTTAAGATAAAGATCCGGCCCACAGCATAACTAATTATATCGTGGCGCCAAACAGCTGTTTCGAGGGCTGTGTCTAATAACAAGAAATATCAGAGATTCATTTTTTTTCTTTGGTCTACTGCAAATTATAAAGATAATTTAACAGTGGTGAACCAATATAAAAACCTATATCTAACATCATGTAAAGTATAAGTTAAACTCTTTAAAGTTACTAGAATCCCAACTCCAACAGTAAATTTCAGATTGAAAGATTAGAAATGTTTAATATTTATGCACTTTATTGTGAGATTTTCGATATATTTATTATTATACCTCTGTCCTCTGTGTGAGTTAAACGTTTTTGTAATTTAGTATTCAATCATGCAATAACAATGAATGGTTCGTTTTATTTTTATTATACTATTGGAAATTAAGAGTATACTCGTATACTGAAAGTACGACGTGCATTTTACGACAGAAAATATATCGAGTGAAATTGCATATTTCAACGAATGATACTAATAACGATAACAATGATGAGTTAACTTGTAAAGTAATCTGAACGCCAGTGCGTTCAGAAGCCCAAGTTCCAGTAAGCATGCAGTGTATCCCAATTCACCTGGATTTTCTCACCCTCGTATATCTCTGCTTCCTCTTAAGATGGGTTTTTGAAATTTGAATCATAGATTATGCTAAAATAGATTAGGAAACTGTAAAACACTGACCCCACACACTGTATAAAAAAATTGAGCCCTTAATGTTAACCCCTTTTAAAATGGAAGAATTACAAAATTTGCATTTTTATTACTGATAGACTGCCTCATTATTGACATTATAAGAATTATAAGTGATTTCCAGAATAGCTAGAAACTAAAGCCGAGTAACTGACGGGTAAATTCCAATAAGTTATTATTAAATATAATAATAATATTTCTTTTTAGATGTAGATGCTTTTAATAAAATGATAACTAAATACTAATAATTATTATTTGTTTGGGTTGAAGTGTGTTCAACATCAAGGTCATAGGTATACACGAAAAAGAATTATCAATAAAAAATTGAGGAAAGGGACACTTTTGGTTATATTTTCGGCGAGTTATAATTATCGTGAAAAGCTAAATTCTAAAACTAACGAAATATTAATGATAGTGAATCAAGGTAAAGGTTAGAAAGAAGAAGAAATTAAGATGATCATTTTGTAGGGGTAGATAAATCTCGCTTAAGAATTTCAGAGCATTCTAAACTCGACTGTAATTCCAACCCTATACAAGATTCTCGCTTCTTATCTCATTAAGAATTGTTGAAGAATGATTTGCCAGCTGATTTTAAATGAAAACGCTTTATTATAGGATCAAGCACCGGAGTAAAAGATAGGGGAAAGGGAAAGACAAAGAGAGATCAGTGAAATAAGGATTTAGCCGATATAAGTTAGGATTGCAGAGATTTGCGAGCAATAAACGAGTCAAAGCAGCTTAGCATTCATTTCACAGGGCTTTATCTCTTTTTCCTGAGGCAATATTAGGTACCCAACATTTTTCATAACATAAAATAACATAAAATCTTATCACTAACATGGATTATTGATATTCTACTTCCTAATAAACAGGGTGGTCCAAAAGTCTTCCTCCCCCTTCTTAACTTTTGAACGGTTTGAGATTAAATTCATGAAACTTGGGGGATCAGTACCATGAAAAGGGAAGTGTGTATTCGTCCATTCGCTCTCTAGGGGCAACCACCCATCTTGCCCCCAGTCCAATCAGCTTCAAAATTTCAAATTTGAGTGTATATTTTTAATAGCAGATTTTGATTTTACGGTGAAAAAAAAGAATACTTTACTTCAAACTTTTGTTTATCTCCAATATTTTACCTCCAAGGGAAAAAAGTATAAAAATTGTAGATTTCAGCGCCTGTGGGCAAAATGGGTGGTTGCCCCTAGTACGCGAGTGGATGATTACACACTTCCCTTTGCATGGTACGCATCCCCCAAGTTTCATTAATTTAACCGTTCCAAAGTTAAGGGAGACTTTTGGACCACCCTGTATATTTGCAATAAAAATCAGAATTTGGTAAAGACGATTCAAGGAAAAGGAAAGGTTAACATCGTTGTACTTTATTATCGACGCGGATAAAAAAAAGAAAAGAAAAAAAATTCCGAAAAATTAAAAAAATCGGTCCGAGACAACTCAGACAAACATTCTCATATTCGATTTTATAATCGTATATGAGATGAGATTTTATAATACTTAGCTCAGTGTTTTCCATCTATTAGTTTTCGTGCCTTTATAGATACATTTAGTTGTTATTAAACATTTCATTAAAAACCTGTTGCACACATCTTGTGTGACAGAGTGTCGGACTCGCCGGCTTACGCTAAGACTTCATCGCAAGACCGTCCTACCGACTAAAAACACCCCATCCCCCCCTTTCTTCTTGGGCTGAGTCCAGGACTGTTTGACACATTACTTCAGACTAGGCCCGTTTCCATGCTCTAAGGCCTCTCAGCTAGTTTATGCCTAATGCCTGAGTATACTCCTGGATTAGGCTTGCGTCTAGGTCCGGTTTTGTCTAGTAAAATCTATTGACGAGCTTATATCTCTTTATATAAACTATTATTTAAACATATTACTTGTTGACCCAATAATAAACTAGTAAAATGTTTAAATAATAGTTTATATAAAAGGATAAAACCTCGTCAATAGACAAGAAAACACAAAAATTGAAAGGCTATGAAAATGAAGGAATATAAAAAATAAAAAAATCGGGTACAGGGTACCTCAGAACTTTTCCTCACTTCAGAGGCCACTAAAGTGGCCTCTCCTGCTGCGAAGCAGCATTGGACGTGGTCAGTACTTGGATGGGTGACCGTTCCGAACAAACTGATTTATTATCATTCTTCAAAAAAACCTTATTTTTAATACCTAATTTATTTAATTATTTGAAGTTTGGCGGTATTTTGACAGATGTAAACAAACTTTGACGTCATCAAAATTATCGCACTAATAAATAATTATATTCGCTTATAACTTTTAAACTAATTAATGGAATTTCATCGGGTTTTTTTATATTTGTTCCTCAATTTTTTCCGGTTATAACGATATGCTATACGTCAAAAACCTATTTATACTTTCGGTATTATTAACCGTCAAAGTTTAAAATATTGATAACTTTAAAATAGCGGCCAATATGAAAATGAAATTTGGTGGGCTTGTTTGTCATACAGAGGGGTATATTCGTGCCAAATTTCTACTCGATCAGGACCATTGTCGATTTATTACGATGTTTTAAAATGTTTGCTGACTCAACAAACTGGGTTCAAGATGGCGGAAAAATTTAATTTTCCGGGCAGCACCACTACAGGTAAGGACTGATTTTTCAACTCTCTAGGTTAAATACCTTGGGCACTACGATGATAACACACATACATAAATACAGACGTCATGCTGAAAACTATTCAGGAGGTCTAAAAAACACCCAAAACGGATAATTCCGTTGAAATCTCGAAACAAAATTTTTGGTGAAAACCGTTTTTTTCGTACTATAGGTAGTGAGGAAAAGTAAAAATATTAGTTGATTTGTTTCAGTTAAAAATATCTATTAAAAGATATCCTATAGAAGCTATAGAAATATTCAGAATTGTATAAAACCGCATCTGTCAGCTACAAATAAATAACTTGTAAGTGAAAAAGAAACCGCTCTCCGGTATGTTGTCTATTGTTTTTCCCGAACAATCCAAACGAATCAAAGAATGAAAAAGTGAATAAATTCTAAATAACTCCGACCTTGGCTTTTAAACAGAGGTAAAAATTTAAATATTCACGTCAGCTACATACAGGACATTACATTATTGTCTCACTCATTTCTGAACGAGGCCATTCCAAGTCTAATAGTACATGATGTCACACACATTATTATCTATCAGTAATAATGTCTTTCTAATAAGTATACTGTGCGCATCTAATCTACCTTTATAAGTAATCGATGGTGTAACTAACATTATAATTTTACTTCATAAATAGAAGTAATGCTTACTATTAAAGCCAATAAAACGCAAATGAAAAGCAACACAATTACAGACAAGCCATAATATCCATTAGCTTTACTTTATGTTATACATAATTTAATTTAAGTAAAGTATGTAGGTGGTAGAAAATGAAATAACAAACATGAAATAACAACAAATAAAAATGTTTCAAGCAAAAGTGACTCTAAAGGAAATAATAAACTTAACTTTGAGTATTGACTAAGATTATAGAAAATAAACGAGTAAAAAGAATTAGCAAAAAACTTGCAACCTGTTGCACGAACCGTGTGCAATGCAAAGTTCAACATCAATACGAACCGTAATATAAGTACCTACTACAACCATACTACAAACAAATATTCATCTTTAAACATATACTATTTATATTTATGTGAAACATTCATTTTTATTTCACACTTAATTACTGACCATTTAAGCAATTAATTAAACTTATGTATCCGAAGAAAAAAGTATTTTTTTCTTATATACTAAATTCGCCAATTATACAGATCGTTATAAAGTAAATCAACTTCATTTTCAAATTAAGGTTTAGAGTGTACACAAAAAACTCCCGTCAAGTACTTACCAGCAAGTTACTAAAAGGATTTCTTCGGTCATAAAAATTCATATTTTCTAGATTACTGATTTTCTTTTACTAAAATATTTATAAAAAGTTGAACTTTGGAGAAACAAGCTGTGCATATTATCCTTTATCATCTTAGGTAAGCACTGATTTGTTTCTTCTGGGGGTATTATTTATTTTGTAAATGCGATATATTTGTGATCTATATTTCAATACTTTTAAAATGATACCCAATTTAAAAATTAAAAAAATTGGGTAACCTTAGTTACGGCCACCTAAAATTTGACTTTTTTATATTAACTCCCGGAAATATCATTGGCCCAGAGAGACGTATATTTGTTAAGGAATAACAAAAATTGTCTCTCCACGTAAATCCAAACTAGTTTATTTAACAAAGCAGCTTTCTTCATAAGGCCACCATTTCTTATTTAATTTTTTCATGTAACTCTTTTCTTCGTTTTTAACTCTCAATGTTTCCCGCTTTAAAATGATTTCATTTAGTGTTTACTTATCCGACTGATTCTTGCGTAGTTTATTTATTTTTGTATTTCTTTTTAGCTTTTTTAATTATTGTTAACTTTTTGTTCTTTACGTGTTTTTTATTGATTTTTTTTTTTTTTTTTAATTTAAATTTAATTTTTTTTTATTTTATTGTAAGTTTTATTGTTTTTACTTATTCATTAATTTGTTGTTTGGTCTTATGAAGGCTGAAAGCTGCTTTGTTAAATAAGCCAGTTTGGATTTACGTGGAGAGACAATATTTGTTATTCCTTTAAGATGAACTCCATGACGCTCTGTATATTTGCATCCTTACCTTGGGGGACATTTTTTTTTTGCGTTTTGTTTTAATAATTTCGGGGGTAAAATGGCTGGAATTTAAAATTGTTTAATCCCTTTATAATGATACCCCACTCAAAAATAACAAAAAATATAAATTATTGCGATCAATTCGTAATTGCTCGCTGATTGAAGAAATTTTGAGTCTTTATGTTCGCAATGTTTTTGGGGAAAAAAGTTTGACTTGTATACCAAATTTTAAAATCTCTAGCTACAGTAGGTCGGGAGATATACTCCAAGATACGACGGACGGACGGACGAACGGACGAACTATCGAAAGCATAAGGGTTTTTAGGATTAACTCGAAACCCTAAAAATGACTGAAAGAGAAAGAAGCCGTAAGGGAAAATCGTGGAAACGCATGCAAATATATTATTTCCAATCTCAAAGGCCAGATAATATTGAAAAAGTTGTGAGGTTCAGAACTGTTTAAGTTTCACTAGAGTAGGAAGGTTTCAACTCAAGAGTTTTAGCTTAGCAAGTACCGAGTAAAGAAAAACAATTCATAGAACAATATACCTGATAATTGTATATAATACAAAGCAATTGCCTTTTCTTTTCTCGCAATTTATAAATGCAAAAAGCTTTTTCCCCTTTTGTTTCTATTTGTTTTCTTTATTTTTGTAGAAAACTTGGATAATAAATTCCTTGAATCTTAGATTTTTTTTTAATCTTAAAGCTAATTAGAAATGTTTAGAATTCGAAAAATGTTCAGATTTCTAGAACAGTTCACGAAAGCCAGGCAGTCTGATTTGTTTTGCTGCTTTCAGCTATGTTTTTTTTTATACAACCAAAGATTCTATACAGCAACTTAATATAATTCCTAATGCACTTTCGGGCAGGGAAAATTTGTACGGGGAGGGAAAATTTGTACGCTCATATTTTACCGTGTTGGTCATCGTAAAACCACGTTCTATGTTGAATGGTCTATGTCAGACAACTTAAGTTATAAGTTTACAGTTAACTTATAACTAACGTTCTAAGTAGCGGGATAGCAACTTATAACGTTTGATTGGCATTTAAATGGGCTGCATATTTTCAAATCTATTTATGAAAATTGTGGAACCGTTATTTACACAAAACTTCAATCAATACTTATGTCATCTCTCATAAGACCTTTTGGTGTAATTTTGACTTTTGAATGATGCAAGTATTAGTTTTTTAATTGATCTTTATAATACCGATGTTTTTTGTAATTATTGAAACCTATGTTACGTAATCATTGTTTATATATTATTAAATTGTCCTTTTTAGTAATCAAGTTATAGATCGAAGAGGTCATCCTTTATTAATCATCATGTCAAGAAGTTCTATGCAAAGAGTGATGACACCAAAAACAATGAAAGTCGAATGAATCAACCGGGAAAGAAAAATAAATGCGCCAGTGAATGATAATAAGCGTCTAGTCAAGAATTACTTATATATTTTAATCACATAGAGTTGGTAGCTTCATATGGTCAACTCATTTATCAGGGGGAAAACATGTCTTTTGAATCTAGAGATATATATTTTTTTTTTCCAATTATTAGATAATAATATATTTTATTTAAAAGAAATAATAGATTTATCAAAATAATGTGTAGCTTATTTTACAAAGAGGTATTCTGGGACTTTAAAAAAAAAAAAGTGTTTCCTGGTAGCCAAATTGAAAAAAGTATAAATCTACGCAGTTCTTTATGGGCCGCGTATCACTAGTACATGAGATTATACATTTTTCTTCCCAGCTCACCAAAGGTAAAGGAAGCTATGTGATCGTTCTAAAGAACGAAAAATTTGTAGGTCTCCGATATCAAAAAATCCTAGAAAGAAATCCGTTTCAGACATTAGGGGATATTTTTGGTTTCCTGTACAAATCAACATATCTTCAAAACTACACGTCCAATTATAATGAAATTTTGGATGGTTGGTCATAATTAGCTCATTATTGGTCCCATATAAGTTTCACCTTTCTGTGTCCATTTGTTTCTCTTCCACATTTGTACAAACATATTTTGTTATACCTATATCTTTTTAAACTACTCATCTGATTTTTATGAAATTTAGACGGTTTGTCGAAAGTAACTTGCTGGTAGCACCAGATTAATTTTAACTGTCTGGGGTATTTAAATTTTGCTAAATTAATACTTAAATTCATGTAAAAAAAACAAAACAATTTTGACATATTAAATACTCTGTCAATTAGTGTGGCACATAGCTTCCTCGCGTCCTATATTTTGTAAAATTTAATGCTTCTATGCTTTTAAAGCCAATTATTATCTAATTTATTTCATTTTCCCCCCGTTTTTTAAATCTGTCAAAATTGAATTGATTAAGACCTACCATCCAAATTTTAATAAAATCGGACGAGTAGTTTTGTAGATTATGTTAGTTTGAAATAATTGAGCGACAGACAGACAGAGACGGAACCAAAAATGTTCCCTGATGTCTGAAACGGATTTCTGTCTCGGAATTTTTTCAAATCGGAGACCTAAAAATGTTTCGTTCTTCAGAACTATCACATAGATACTGTTACCCTCAGTAAGCTCGGTAGCAAAACGGGGGAAACAATTAAATAAAATAGTCAATAATGGCTTGTAAAATCATAAAATTAATAAAGAGCCTGCTAGGATACTATGAAGCTATGTGCTACACTAATTGGCAGTCTATTTCATATATTATCTGATTATCCACCAGAAAACATAGTGTCTGTATTGTTACTCAAGGAATTTCGATTCAAATAACATAAGTAATAATATTATTATAACAGACAATCTCGGGAGAAATTTGGATGGCGCGCCGCTACAGGCTTTCTATTACTTCAACTAGACAGATCTACACAGTTGGGAACTGTCTAACTATAACTTAGTTATTAATTATATCTGAACTCACCAACTTCAGATGTGGGCTCTCCAAACCTAATTCCAACAGAATTCACTCCCTCTAATCTACGAAAATTACTAACAATCCTATGTATTCAATTTGACTATCCACAATTACCTGAATATTCCTTTCATCCCCATCCTGGTATCCTCTCGCTACATATCATCTCGTTATAATGTTTTTCTTAATGACCTAATCATACATCAACAGTTCACAGTTCACTTGCTTAACTCTCCCTATGCTGTAATCAGAATACGCCATTAAGCACAAATGTTCATTTGACTTCCTAAACAAATTGAAAAGATGCATTCTTTTTTGTTTTATTAGCTATATAATATAATTCATAAACAAAAAACCAGTATATCTTGTGTTTTCTTCAAGTAAACATCTCGATGCACCACACCCCTTAAGATGCTTCCAATAGTGTAAGCGAATCATTGGACTTCAACCCCTTCGTGACGCGGATTCATCGGAAAACAAAGTTATTAAATACATAATAGTACACTACGTGTATTGTGCGGAAAGTAGCATTTTGCATGCGAGAGTGGAGTTTGCACCCGAGCGATAGTGAGAGTAGTAAAACCACACGAGCAAAGCAAAATGCAGTTTTCGCACGAGTTGCGTACCGTACTTTATCTACGATTGTTGGATTTTATATAATAAAAACAGAAAAAAATAAACTTGCTGTATGTAAGTTCGTATCTCTCTCTTGATAAAGATGGCATTAGTTCTTGAGTTGTATTTTTTGCCGAATTAATTATTTCTGAAGGAGTATTATTCTTTACATTTTCGTCAAAGTCACTTAATTCACTCATTGTTTTTCACTAAAAACTCGATATAAACAGTTACTTTAATAAAAGAACAGCAAATTAGTTTTGTTAAATGTAAACAAACTCGTTAATCGTGCGTAAAGCTGAAGAATTCGTATCAATCGTAGATAAAAGAAAATTTGTCTTTTCAGGATCCTCAATAAAATTCTTACAAAATCAAAACAAGTTCACATTACAAAGAAAAAATTAAATTATTCAAAACAAAATTAATTTTGATTCACTGCTCTGACAGCAGTGACAAATTGAGTACTATGAAACATAATATATTTATCTACTCATTTGTTTCCTAGTTCTTTCGTGGACAGAGGCACTAATGATAAAGTAAATTTATAGATTTAAATTCTTAAATAAATTGATAAAAAAAAGAAGAAATTTAGCTCCAATTTTTGTAAGTTTAACTTAAGATTTTTAAGATATTTTTTCAAATATATATATACGTTTGCGCGATATTTAAAAAAAATATGTTTCTTGATGATAAACAAATTATTAATAAAACCAAAACCGAATAATATTCATCATTTGTCTCTCAATGTATTTTAAACTGTTCCATATTACTCTTAACACTAAATAATGCTCTGCTTGAAGCAACACAAATATAAAAATAAACAATTTTTTTTTTCTCCGCGTCGACTACTAGGACTATTGGCGGTTTACTAAAGTGTCTTTAAATTTTGTTATATATGTTCACTTTTTCAAGAAACTCTTTGATCTTTGGCTTTCCAGCTTTACTTTTGAATTCTTCCATTCCACATTCTCTTCTTTCTTGACTATACTCTTCACATTCTATCAAGTGATAGTGATGTATCGTTAGCCTTGTGACACATTTGTT
The DNA here is from genome assembly GCA_951217055.1 of Gerris lacustris. NCBI lineage: Eukaryota > Metazoa > Arthropoda > Insecta > Hemiptera > Gerridae > Gerris > Gerris lacustris. Next base: position 75,237,848 of record OX578278.1, read on the forward strand.
GCATCTTGGGTGTCTCGTTCCTTCCAGTAGATAGCTGTGGGCTATGCGGGGGTGACCGCAGGCTGCTCGCAAACTTTTTATTTTTTCCTTTCTGCTGAACCCTTCTGGCCAATCATGCTTAGTTACTTCCGGGAAGAGCCTCCTGTACAGGGTGTCCTGGTTTTCTAGAGATTTCCCCATAGTATTCCTGTGGGTGCCTGGGCATGCTGGCATCACAGGAAATGAAACTGCGGACATGGCAGCTAAAGCAGCAGCTCTATCTACTGAGGCGGCCACAGAATCAATAAGGATTTCTAACCAACTTCTGACAATTAATTATAACCTGAAGAAACAACAATGTAATTATTATAAACAAAATTTATTAAACTGAATTCACAATAAGATGAGAATGCGGAACCAATAATCAAATTTTATCAATTTATATTTAAATATTAAAAGCATTAAGTCCTTAGTTGTTTTCATTTTATTAATCAATTTTGGAAGGAAACGTATTGTGAAGTAAACATCCTGTAAATGACCGATAGGACGACCTTTTAAAATACAATCGTAAAAAAACACTCCTTGCCTTGGAACCGATAATATCCTTATAAAATGTAGTATCTTTTGATGTATGTTTTAAGAAAAAAGCGAGATATAAGAAGGTCTTTAAAATATTTTGGTTTGTTTCCTGCTGGGAAGAGGCAAATGATGACTGAAGTGGTTTGGGAAGAGAGAACCAATTTTCTTATTAATATTATTATCTCTCAAAAACCATGGCAGTTGTCTAGATGGGGTTAACGTATTAATATGTTATCATTTATATAATCGAGTAATGTCCCGACGTCGACGACTCATCTCGTCATGATTTAATATTCCTAGGCTAAGGCCAACCACATTTATTCCTATAAAAAAAAAATGTTTGTTTTGATTTGCTGGTCTTCAAATAGATATAATAACTTATCTAAACAGATATCTAAATTAATTTACTTAACTTCCTTTTATAAATAAAAAATTAAGCCCGTTGCCAAGGGCAACGAGCACAAAAAATACCAGCACTAGAATTTGGATTGATTCTGATTTTCTGAACCTCAACCCTCAACTAATCTTGTTTAGAAACCCAAAATCACGTCATATATTAAATATTGAATAATGCTAGCCGAAACCAGCCAGCATTTTCCGTATCTTTAATCTTATACTTATGATAACATTGACAAAAAACAGAACTATTAGCTAATGGTTTTAATAATATAATAAAAATGTGATAATACACTGATATAACGTTTATATCAGAAAAGCTGGAATTCTAACATCTGTTGATATCTCTGTCAGTATACGACAGCTTTTATAAAACTTCATATTTAAAAAAAAGTGTTATGAGAATATTTTGATAAAGAAATATTTTTAATCCTTTATGAAGGGCAGTATAAGTAGTGCGGAAGTATTGTAAAAATTATATTTGCATGGATTTACACGTTTCGAAGTCCCCTGCGTCAAAAAAGTGCTTTATAAATAACTAGCGCGATACCCGTGCTTCGCTACGGAGTGTAATATTAATTTGATTAGTTTATAAACTACCATCAAGAAACATTTAAATTATTTTACTATGCGAGAATATCTAGATTCTCTCCCTCCCACTATACCCCCTTCCCTTTGATAAGATAATTTGCAAATATCCTAAATTTACACCCCTCCTAAATGAAAATATTACAAAACTGTACATAACATAATTACTGTACTCTTAAAGAGCTTTTCAACAAAATTGCTTCATGAAGGGTATTCATTACTTTGACCCCGTATCATCAAATCATCAAATTGGGATAAAACTGTAAATTTGTATAAAAGATATACTCTCATACGGATACTCTTCATTTTTTATAAGATATAGCTATATTTTTCCATTTTACCCCCCTTCTAAGTTAAAATATGATAAAACTGTACATAACAATTACTATACTCTTTAAGCGCTTTTCAACGATATACATCATAAAGGGTATTAATTACATTGACCCTGTATTCATTACTTGTACCCCTTACCCCTATGTACCAAAATTAAAATTTTGAATATTCATGTAGACAGTGATTTTTCCGTTGCTTTGAAGGTCAAGTGTGCAAATTTTCATCGAGATCGGACTAAAACTGTAGATTTGTATAAAGAACATGCACACATGTTGACTTTTTATGTATGGCCGCCATCTTGAATCAATATGCCCGATTGGTAAACTATTTATCAAAAGTTACTAATTTCATAAAAGGAAGCCAACTTCTGAATTTCAAGGTTCTAGTACAATTGGTTCCCGAGATATCGTCATGTCGAATTTTGTATATAAATGGCCGCCATCTTGAATCAAGATGGCGGATTTTTAAAATATTTCTTAGCGAGCACCTAGGAGGTAAGAGGAACACACCTACAAAATTTCATGGTCGTAGGTCCAGTGGTTTCAGAGATATCGTGATGTGTCAGTCAGTCAGTGGTATTAGGATCTTATATATATAGATATAGATGTCTGTCTGTTGTGAGTACGCTGACGCATGGAGCCTAAACGGATGGAATTTGGTATACATTTTCAGAACATTTATTAAATTTTTCCTTTCTTTCGGGGTAAATAATTACTCATTTTTAATTAATTAAAAGGTGATATTTCATCCCTAATTTTGGGACATCTTCAAACCCTGTTAGAGGTCTCAGTTGTTACAAAATCAATTAAAAGTTTAATCTTTAAAACGTCATAATATAAAATTACAATTTATAAATATTATTCAGTCAGATTCAGTAGATTCAGTAGATTTAATGATTTTATAACAACTAAGACCTCTAATAAGGTTTGAAGATGTCCCAAAATTAGGGATGAAATATCACCTTTCAACCAACTAAAAATGAGTAATTAAGTATCCCGGAAGACGGGAAAAATTTAATAAATTATACATATATATATATATATATATATATATATATATATATATATATATATATAGAGGGGACAATATATTTCTATTTTATGTATAAAATGGATTCAGAAAATTCATAAACTGGAGCGAAATCGTGAAATGATTTTAAGCTATACATTTTGGAGCGTTACCTCTTAATAGCTCTAATCTCTTGAAAGCTCTAAACTAATTCCGAAAATTTTGATTATAAAATGTAGTCCATTTAAATACGGATCTAACCTATAACTCGTTTTGACGAAAAGAAACTTGTAAGTGTGCGTAGAATCGATCATTTCAATGGGGAAGAGGTTGGGTTATTAGATAAAATTTCCAATAATAATTAAGTAATTATATACTCGTATATTATGTGAAAGTTTATTATAAGCTGTATCACATAGATTATATTTATTTTTCTTTTGCCATAATGAACGATGATTAATTTTATAGTTAATAACTAATAATTTGCTCGCAATATGGAGCAATTACATCAACCAATTTAATGAATCTTTCCTAAAAATAGATTATGCTTGTTTGAAATAGTAATATTAAAATTACCATGAAAAGCAGCAAAACATTTAGATTGTTTTAATTACAATAAATCATTAAAAACAACAGTAAAAGAAATCCATTAATAACTGTAATAGTTATAGTTTACGAGGAACTAAGCTATTTATAGATATTAAATCATTGGAATAATATGTTGACCTTAGGAAATATATATCAATTAGCTTTATCTTATAACATTGCGCCTATCATAATAGTTTACAATTAATAAATAGATCCGCTATCAATATAAAACTAATGACAGATCTAATTAATTTAACTAATAGCAGTAAATAAATTCAAAAAAAAAAAAACAGTTGCTCAACGGAAAATAATAATTGTTTATTTATCAAACGACTTTCGGCTTTTATAAAGCCATCATCAGAGCCGATTTTGGAAGAACTAGAGTTACATTATATTAATTACAAAATAAAAAGAACTTTTTATATACTACGTTTTTAAATTTTCTGTTGAATCATATATGTAATGTTGATAATATAATTGTCATTTTTATATAATATATAATGTTAGTGAAAAAAAAAAAAAAATACATAATTCCAAATTTGTCACACGTCAATTAATTTATTTCTTTGTTTACTTTTCGCTGTCATTCAATACCTCTTAATAAAAAATCACAAATTTGAAACCCGTCAAAATGAAGATTGCAAATACTATGGGATATGTCAAAACAAATAAAATCACTTGCGGATTTTTTCCGAACTAACTTTCTATACAGCAAAATTTGCTGAAAACTAATTAAATTCTGCTGAAAGATTACTAAAAGTATTAAAATAATGCATTGTCATAATGTTCTGAGCTATTCTAAAAGTTTCAAATGTTTAGCTACTCGGGAATTTAGTTAAAAATCGATTGCAAGATTTGTACTGGACAAACAAACAAACAAACAAGAAAGCAAGCTAATAAAAACGTAGTAAAAAATATGTAGTGGGCGAGTCATATGATGTCGGAGAATAACGTAACACACAATATCTCTCAAGAAATAGCAGTTAATTAAGAAAAAATACTTTATTTTGAAAATAAACAGTAAATGGACTCATTACTGTTTACTTAGTAAATATTAATTATTTTAATATTTATTCAAATAATTCATATACTATTTCCTCTCCATTGTGAAAAAACTACTTATGAAAAGGTAAAAATAATTATATTTAATAATATTTTACTAACAGGAAGTGGTAAATAATCATCATAGATTACTTTAATACGGATAATGAACTAATACATTTTGTATTAGTTCATTAACAAACAAAGAAAAAGCAAATATTATGTATCTCCAGTAGGGAGAAAAAGTTATGATTTTGGATTAGTTTAGAGGGACTAAAGTAAGTCTTTTCTTCCCTGAACTTAAAAGTAAAAGTAAAAGTAAGGATTGCCAACTTAATTATTTTATAAATAGTAGAGAATGAATGGCTAATGTAATGAAGTTGTTGAAATCAGGTTGGCGACACTGCTTTTTCGACCTTTTTCTTCATTGTTTATAACCTGCATCTAAATAACCTTCTATTTGAGTTTAATTGCAATTCCTATTTGTTTTTAATATTGAATCTCATATATATCTGCTATTAAAAGTGCTAATAATTAATGTTATTTATTAAAAATAAAAAATAGAAACTGTGCAATGGATGAAAATGTGTATTTTCTCCCTACTGGAGATAAAATATTGTATGTACCTCGTGAGTAAAGTGCCATTATTCCCCTCGCGATAATTGACTCCCTCGGCTGCGCTTCAAAAAACCAACTTTTTTGCTCAGGGATGAATGGCTTACTTTACTCCCTATAGGTGCATAAATAACTATTAAATACCAGTTTCAATCATTGACAGCAAACATCTTTACATATTATTTGTTAAGTTTTATTTGCTAAGTTCCAAAAAGGTTTAACATTAATTATGGTGTGCACGAGCCTATTTATTGGCTTACCTTAATAATTATGGTACGCGAAAGCCAACGCTATCTGCTTTATTGAATTATGTAGTTAAAAATATTGTTTTGAACTTAACTGAACTTTAATGTTATTCCTTTCAAATGCAGAGTAGATTTTAGCTTAAACGTTTATATTACATAATATGTTTTACAGACTATAGTATCGACTAAATAGTCGACCAGTAAAAATGTTATACCAAGAATTTTAACAAAATTATAAGACGAAAAAGTTTATTCTTAAAAAAAAATAAAATAGATGTCAATAATCTCTTTTTATTAGGACACGTGGCGTATTTAATAAAAAATATATGAAACAGGACATTCAACTGAAGCAAGAGCGGAATGTTGATGAAAAATATTTTCTGAAGAATATAAGTCTAGACAAGCAGGAGGGTGCATACACAAGCGGCAGTAACAATGAAATAATAATAATAATAAATCTACACTAAATAAAATGACCTTCCATTCATCCTTATTTTTCTTAGATAAAAATATATTTTGTGGTGCAAGTCTTAGGGGTTTTACTTGTAGCAATAAAGGCAATTTTGTTGCTCCGACCTTAAGGAAAAAGGAAGTGCAATTCAAAATGTATGTATTACACGTCCCTCGTAACCTCTGTTTATCTCCATTAAAAGGAGTCAGCTAAAGATACCGTTCACGTATAACAGTGATAAAGGCAATATTATTACTCAAGGTCGTCTGGTCCGCTTTTGTTCTTAATTATATTAAGAAAAAAAAGTGGAATAATATTATTCAAAGAGAATAAGTTATGACAGATAAAAAATTCAAAAAGATTTAAATGATATAAAGAAAATATTATGCACTATAATTTATTGGTTTAAAATTTCCTTGTTATAAAAAAATAATATATTTTTTTTTTTTGTTTGTTTTAGGGTTTGTTACTAGCAATTAATTGTTGTTTTGACCGGGAATTTCATGTTATATAAACTTTAGAGCTTACCGTCATTAACCGTCTGCGCTCTTAAACTTTTGATTACTTTTCATTTTTTTTTACATGAATTAAAGTATACATTTTAATTCATGTAAAGAAATCAAAACAATTTTAATACATTAAAAAAAACGGGGGATACAATTAAATAAAATAGAAAAAGTAATGGCTTGTAAAAGCATAAAATCAATAAAGTATGTGATTGGATGCAAGTAAGCTATGTGCCACACTAATTCAGTCTGTTCAACATGTCAAAATATTTAGATTTTTTACATGAAATGGAAGACATAAAATATTTTCGTTCTTCAGAACGATCACATGGCTTAGATTACCTTCGGTAAGCTCGGAAGCATTTATTTATTATCTTTTAGCTAATTTTCGAAGAAAATTAAGCTATTGCAATGGCTTCCATATTTTTGTAATCGAATTTTTGAAAATTTTCTGCACATGGAAATCCGTTTTAGACCATTCTTAATTGATTCCTGAAATTTAACACCTTTTTTATGTATGTATATAATGTATGTGTCACTCCAGACGATATCTCACGCTAGGATGACATTAAAAAATAAAAAAAAAAATTTAAAATGTCAATAATATCAAAAGAAAGGATGAGTTTGTTGGCCAATTTTTTGGATTTTGTTTTTTAGTTGGCCAATCATTTTTGACAATTTAGGGTAAAAAAAAATACCATAAAAACAGTTTTTCCATTTTACCTCCCTCTTATATGAAAATATGACTAAAGTATACATAACAACAATTACTGTACTCTTAAAGAGCTTTCAAAAGACATACATTTTGAAGGATAAATACTATTTTGACTTTTGTACCCCGTACCCCTGTGTACCAATTTTTTTTTCACCAATCCAACCAATTTTCCTATATTATCATAAGCCAATAATACGCAGAATTCTTTGAAAATTCGCTCATTAAGTCATGGTGCATGAATGAACTTATATTTATTGACAAATCCCAGACGTGGTATTTAATATAGGTCTTATCTCGTATTTATAAATCGCTTGACTAACTGAGCAATACTATTTAATTAGATCAGTTCATACTAATAATATTTATATATTCACATATTTTAGTACTTTTAATATTAGAACATTATTATATCTATTATATTTGACATCAGATAATAATCTCTTTGATGCTGCATGATATAAATTATTTTTTACACTACAAAGTTAAGAAATTGAATGAATGAAGCCAATAGCCTAGTAATATAAGTAAAAAGTATTTAATTCTTGAAATGTTATTTGGAGCTTGACTTATGCAACAGGTAAACCTTTTAGATGGCGAGGAAGAACATAGTTTACTACTAATTAAAAATGTTTAAGACAGTAGAATTATGCCACCTAGCAGTCATATATGCTCAACTAATTAACATTGATAACACAAGCGAGACCTCCTGACAGATCTCAGTTACAATAACTATGTTATCTCGTTACAACTATATCTCGGCTATTTGATTAATGATTAAACCATTTTATCTTTTCTTGTGGCATACGGATTGTATTAAATTCAGAGCGTATTAATGTTTCATGTGATAGTAATAGACAATTTTAAAAAGTAATATCCCTAGAAAAGAACTCGTTTCATTTTAAGCTTACCAGAAATAACACGTACCAGGTGTGAAAAATGGACTTCCTGACGTTATTCGTTACATTTAACAATTTATATATTATATTACTTAAATTTCTTAGTTTATGACCCCACGAGCAAAAGTAAATACACGTAACAAAACTAAGTGAAGATAATTTGACTAAACATTGTTTCTTATATAATTTATTACGTACGTCTCCTACAGTAGTACTGATAACGATCTTCTTAATGTTAAAAAATAATATATTTACTTTTTCATATTATAAAGAGAAAGAATTGCAATGGCGCGAAAATTCCATTTTCAAATTTTTGTGGATTTACACGTTTTGAGGTCCCCTGAGTTTTAAAAAATGTCTGTCTGACGTCTGTGCAGACGCGAGGAGCCCAAACTGCGGGCCGATTTTAACGAAATTTGGCATACATTTTCAGAAAAAAATCATATCCCTAGGTGAAATCGAGAAATGAATTTTAGCTCCCAATTTGGGGGCGCCAACCTCCAAAAAACTCTGAAAAAACGTAAAACGTGAGGGAAAAACAATTTCTCAAAAACAGTGCCGACGATTTTGATTAAAATTTAACAAATTAAATACGAATCAAATGATATAAACCGTTTTCCCGGGAAAAATCTAGTTTCTGAGAAATTTAGCTTTAAACGTGGACGGAGAGGCCGTGTTCGATTTTACGAAGAGGAGAATTTATTTGTATGATAAATTTTGATAAAATGTTCAATAATAATAAAATGTACCAACGAAAACTAGTAAATGGAAAACACTGGACTAAGTAATTATGATCTCGTACATGAGAAAGTTTGCCTGAGTTGTATCGGACCAGTTTTTCTTTTATCTCGGTACCACATTCATTGAAGAAATATATTTTTCTGTGACATAGGCATACTTTTTACACCCTACTAATTAGGGTTGTTTGTTGATTTTAGTCGAGTTTCTTCGATTACGTTAACTCCTTTTTCCTAGTACATGAAATGCAGGTGAAAGTAAACTCATTTAGTAACTTACATAAACGATATTTTTGTACAGCTCTATAAAAATATAGTTATAACACGTATTTAATTAAATAAATAAATAATACACTATTTATTAGATTTTTTTTATAATAGAATCGTTATAATAGATTTGATTTTTTATTAGCAATATTAACCGTAGTAAGCTGCAAATGATGCGCACGTTATGCTAGATTTAAATCACAGAAATGAATGATTCTTAATAATATGGTGACATCTGCACCTAGTCCCTGGTAAACCCAATAGACAAACAGCAAGCTTTAGAAGCAGCTGTCGAGTATAATCAGCTGTTCAAAAATGTATAGGTTATGGTCTAAAATCTAGTACGGTAGATATATCATATATCACGGCTAAAATCTTGACAGAAGTGCTTCTAAGTACTGACATCAAGTACAGCTAGGACCCCTCTTTATAATAGTGGGAGCGCGTGCTTCACTTCATTTCCTGCTAAAAAATAAATATAAAAAAGAACTATCTTTGTTTCCCGCTTATAAATAACGTATTCTTTGAATAGGTATACCTTCGTAATGGAGTATATTTCAATTGGATTGAATTTATATTTTTCAATAATTTAACAATTTATGCTATATTTAATAGATCAAATAGAATCCATCGTTTTTAATGTACATAATAAGGTAATTATGTAAGGCTGATTAATTTACAACGTATAGACGACCTCGACGCTTCACAGTAAATACGGTAATTAATGATTTCGTTCACTCATGCATTCAGTAACGACAAGATAAACAACATTAATCAATTAATCATTCAATCTCTTATATAATAAAATTAATTAATAATAGTAAAATAAATACACAGTTCGATATTTGTTGTCCTTTAAAACTATTTTTAATAATTTACTTTATATACTAATTAAAAAATATATTATTTTTCAAAAACCAATTACATAATAAACTCCTGAATGACGCAAGCTAAAATAAAAAACAAACTTCTGAAAAATCGTTTAAAAACCCCTTTGTTTTATTAAAATAATTTTAAGATATCAAAGGGAAATTCTAGTTTCAGAGATGTCGAATAAAAATAAATGTCATCCCTACCTTTGAAAGCTCAAAAGGTTCTTTAGGTCCCGTCATTTTTATAAAATGTTTTAATAAACTAATTGAACAAGATAGTTTGAGGGATTTGCATTCAGTATCACTGAATGCATTAATGTATTAATGTTTTGTCGGGTATTCTGAAACATACGTTGACATTTAATATCATTAGCTGTCAATGACTTTTTTGAATCCTAGATGTTTCATTCATGAAACAAAAAAAAATAAGCACTTTGAGATCCTTGAAAAAAAGAAGTCAACTTTAAGGGTAACAATACTAAAAAAAACAAACTGATTTATTATCATTCTTAAAAAAAAAAACCCCTTATTTTTAATACCTATTTTTTATATAATTATTTGAAGATTGGCGGTATTTTGACAGATGTAAACAAGCTTTGACGACATCAAAATTATCGCACTAATAAATAATTATATTCACTTATAACTTTTAAACTAATTAATAGAATTTCATTGGGTTTTTTTATATTTGTTCCTTAATTTTTTCCGGTTCCAACGATATGCTATAATGCTATAAGTCAAAAACCAGTATTATTAACCGTCAAAGTTTAAAAATTTATAACTTCAAAATGGCGGCCAAAATCAAAATGAAATTTAGTGGGCTTGTTTGTCATACAGAGAGGTACATTCGAGCCAAATTTCAACTCGATCAGGACCATTTTCGATTTATTATGATTTTGTTAAATTTTTGCTGATTCAACACACTGGGTTCAAGATGGCGGAAAAAGTTGATTTTCCGGACGGCACAACTACAGGTTAGGACTGATTTTTCTGCCGAGTTTCAACTCTCTAGGTTAAATACCTTGGGCGCTACGATGATAACACACATACATACGTCATGCTGAAAACCACTCAGGAGGTCTTAAAAACACCTCAAACGGATAATTCCGTTGAAATCTCGAAAACAAATGTTTTGGTGAAATCAATACTTTTCCTACTATTAGTAGTGAGGAAAAGTAATAAGTCTAGAAACTTTTTAGCCAACCCGAATATTTATGGCATCCTTCAAAAAAAAGGACGGTCGAATTCATGTTCTTATTTAAAATACCAGAATAAAATTATATTGAAGGAATAATAGTTTTTCATAATAAGATAAAAGGTAAAAAAAAAGAACGCGGTTGAATGAAGACGAACAAATTGAAAAAAAAAAACTCTTTATAAAACTAAAACAAGGGTTTTGAAACAAATGAAAATGCTAACAAAAATTGAAACAATGACAAACTTTTTAAAACAACTTAAACGAATTTTTCAGGCTTTGTTAATAATGTCTTTTTTTAAAATTGAAACAGTTTAAACTTTTTATATTTTCATTTTTAAAGGTTTTGAAAAAATGATTGTTTAAATATTTTATACATCGAACAATAAGTTATTAATATTTAGACTTTTTCTACATTTATTTTTCCTTTCTTCACAAGTTTCTTTTAAATTTAAAACATTTATCATAAGACGGATAAGACATAAATCATAAGTGGGAACAAAAAGAATACCTAAAAGTGAAAATAGTATTTAAAATTTTATAAGAAAAGTAAAAAGAAGTTCAAAACAGAAGTTTAGACGTCGTAAATAATTGAAACAAACTTTAGATTATAATGAAAACATGATAAAACTAACTATAGTAACAGTAACAGAGATTGTAATAAGGACAAATAAAATGTATTTTTTTATTTAAATCGTTAGCTTTACTTTTAGCGAATTTTCAAAGAAAATTACGCTATTGCAATGGCTTCAAAATTTTTGTAATGCGAATTTTTGAAAAATTTTTCCATGGAAATCCGTTTTAGACCATTCTGAATCGATTCCTAAAATTTAACACTTTTTTTTATGTATGTATGTATATATGTATGTATATATGTATGTATATATGTATGTATATATGTGTCACTCCAGACGATATCTTCCCTTAGAATGCACTTATAAATTTCAAACAAATTTTAAAATGTCAATAATATCAAAAGAAAGGATGAGTTCGTTGGCCAGAATTTTCGGAGTCCATTTAGGGGTCAAATTTTGACCATATAGGGTCAAAAAACGTGTTTTTTCCATTTTACCCCCCTTTTATGTGAAAATATGATAAAAGTGTAAATAACAACAATTACTGTACTCTTAAAGAGCTTTCCAACGACATGCATCTTGAAGGGTACCCCGTCTTGACTTTTGTACCCCGTACCCCTGTGTACCAATTTTTTTTTTCACCCGAGCAAATTCTAAACCAAAATTTTCCTATATTATCATAAGCCAATAAAACGCAGATTTCTTTGAAAATTCGCTCATTAAGTCATGGTGCATGACTGGACTTTTTCATTATTATTTATCTTTACTTTTACGAGTCTCTATATAGTATTAATATAGATTTAAACTTTGTAGTTATGTTCTAGTTAATCATTCTTGATCAGTTATTTTATTCTAAATATTTAGTAACATATTATTAATAAGTATTAACAATTTTTATCAAAGTAGTCAATTTTTTTTTTGTCTTTAACGAATGTTAAATTAACGACACATAAATAATTGAATAAATGTTTCTTCTATTAATGAAAATTTTTAACAGAATTCCTTTTTTCATTTTAACAGAATTCAAAAAAGGGTAATTTGTGAGGCACATAAGTAAAGCTTCCTCGCGTTCTTCTTTTTCGCCCCATATTGAAAGATTTTTTTTTTTTTTTTAACATCATTTTATTAAATAAGGTATACATAATTATAATAAAGAATTCTATGATGCATTCACTGCTTCAATTCAATAGCTCGTGGGCAGGGATGGTCACACTTGGACTGCAAAAAGTATAAATATTTAAGTGAAATATTTTTTAAAAAAGGTCAATTTGTGAGGCACATAAGTAAAGCTTCCTCGCGTCCTTCTTTTTCATGCCATATTAAAAGAATGGTCCGATAAGATTTGTAACTGCTAGTGGGTTCATACTTGTTATAAAACAGTATTATATTTGCGCAGACGGTCAAAAAATCTACAAGGGACCGTGGGTTCGATAAATCATTCAAATTTCATGAAACTCGGGTGAGAACTAAAGATACAAAAAAAGAGGAGAAGAATAAAGTGTTATGGAACCGTAATGGGGCTAATTATGACCTACCATCTAAAGTGCCTGTCCCTTGGTAGCTCTAAGCCCTCAACGGTTTGTTCCAACGCGGGTTATTACCCGACTTTATTTTAGATAAATAGTTTTAAGAATGATGGTTCGCAAAATTTAGTGTTGAACAACGGACAGAAAATGTTCCCTGATGTCTAAAACGGATTTCAGTCTAGTCTATGAACTTTTGAATCCGAAGACAAAAAAATGGTTTGAGATAATTCAGACAAACTTTCTTATAATATATGAGATTATAATTACTTAGCCCAATGTATTTCATTTATTAGTTAACGTAGGTACATTTAATTATTATTGAATATTTTATGAAAATTTATCATAATAATAACTTCTCCTTGGTGGGGAATCGAACCCGTCCGCATTTAAAGATATTTTCTCAGGAACTAGATATTTCCCGGGTAACCGGCTTGTGTATCGTTTGTATTTATGGACTACAATTTAATTTTTTTAAATCAAAATCGTTGGAACCGTTTTCAAGAAAAATGATTTTAAAAGATTTTTTCGGGGGTAGCGCCCCCCAATTTGAAGCTAAAATTAATTTCTCGATTTCGCCTCGAGATATGATTTTTCTGAATATGTATGTTAAATTTCGTCAAAAGCAGTCCAGTAGTTTAGGCTCCAGGCGACTGCACAAACAGGCGACAGACAACATAGTCATTTTTTAAAAACCACTATTATGGACTCAGGGGACCTCAAAACGTGTAACTCCATCCAAATCTCAAAATATAATTTTCGTGACATCACAATACTTTCTCTTTATATGAGAAAGTAAAAAAAATCGTTCTTCAGAATGTTCCCGTTACATTCAATAAAAGAAGTAATAAAAATAAATTAATCGTAAATTTATTTAAATTAAGATAATTAGTTAAAGCTAGGACGAATGGAAGGAGGTGATTTCACACACTTACAAATATAATCTCGAAATTTAGAGAGTTGATATTCCCCATTCCCCTCTGTTAAACTAATGGGTATAATATTAAATTGTAGGCTTTAATGTGCACAAGGGCATATATAAAACTTTATGGCAATAATATTACAAAAAAATTAGTCACAATGAATTGGCGACGATTGAAGCATTATATACTGTTTAAGAAACAGCCTTATAATTTAATCTAAGAATAAGTGATTAATTTCCCTTCACCTAAACGTGTTGACGTAATCTTATAGAAGTTTTCAGGTTGTAAGAAGTTAAAAGATTATAAATCATTCTGTTACTTCAAGCAACACCCAACTCCAAAAATTATGCACCGACATTAACAGAGCAATTATCTTGAAAACTTTTGAAAACATTTCCTCTCAAAATTTACGACAGCTTTTTAATTAAAAACAAAAGACAATATTTTAAAACTAAAATTATCAACAACTAAACTTTTGAATATATGTACATCAGAAGAGAATGGCTTAGAGATAATTAATAAATATGGTACACCTAACAGTATGGAATTAAAATAAACGTATGGGAATAGTATTATTGTTTGTTTTCAAGGAAAAATGTTAGTAAATAATGTTACAGGCAATTTTAAAATATATCAGAGTAATTAGAGGATGTTACAAAACACTCTGTAGTTATAATGTATTATATAAATATATGTACGCAACATATAACGAATAATAAAAAAAATAGAAAATGAATTTTATAATGTTTCATCTTCGCTATCTTGGAGTTGTGATAAAACGGTTCAAGTGTTTCGGCGACTAAATCCCACAGATGCCTTCTGCAACAGATGCACCATCAATAAGAACTGTCACGTCTTTCTATATCGCTTCACAGAATAAATACATTACGATAAGCCGTGAAAAGACGCAGTCCTCCGTTCCAACAACAAACATCCATTCCTTTTTTACTCAGAATACACATTTTAAGTTTACTTCTTAAAAAGAACGATGACAAATGCAATATTACAAAAAAAAAAGTTAAGAATAAATACAAGTTTAAAGAATAAGGCTCAACAAAATGTTAGCGTATTGCAGAGAATAAATCATATTACACAATGAAGTAGTAAAAGATTAAAGATTAGAGTCAAATACTAGAAAAAAATTTGGCAAGCATCGCTACTAGAATTTTATGAAGAGATAGATATAAAACAAATCGGTCCGAGACAACTCAGAGAAACATTGTCTTATACGACTTCATAACTACTTAGCCCAGTGTTTTCCATTTATTAGTTTTCGTAGGTACATTTAATTATTATGGACATACAAATGTATCATAAAAGTAACTTCTCCTCGGCGGGGAATCGAACTCGGCCTCCCTCCCTCCACGTTTAAAGCTACTTTTTCGGGAACTAGATTTTTCCAGGGGTAACGGCTTATATGGTTAGATTTGTATTTAAATACAGTTACATTGTAAAGTTATTTAATCAAAATTGTTGTGGGAACTGTTTTCGAGAAATGGTTCTTTTTCAGAGTTTTTGAGGGGTAGCGCCCCCCAAATGTGGTGCTTAAATTCATTTCTCGATTTCGCCTTGGGAAATGATTGTTCTGAACATGTATGCCAAATTTCGTCAAAATCGGCCCAGCAGTTTAGTCTCCACGCATCTGCACAGACGACCGACATTTCTAAAAACCACTTTTTTGGACTCAGAAATCTCAAAATGGAATTTTCAAGCCATCTAAATACTTTTTATTTATATGAGAAAGTAAAAACAACAGTATCATCTGAAAGTTATTGAAAAACAAATTAAACTTATGTACTAACGAAACTTAAGTGCAATCTGGATTAGAGGAAAATTCATTAATGCCTATTAGGTTAAAACATAAAATACGAATACGAATGAATTTACCTAGTATACTACAGTATTCAACTTAATAAACTATCAAAACTTAAACAGAAAAACATCGGAGCAAATAAATATACAATTTTTTTATATTTACATTTCATTTCTCAAACATAGGATTATTAAGCTAAAATATATACTTAAAAATAAATGTTAACATAACTTATGAAGGTAAAATTGATTTTACTTGGAAATAAGTAAGTTTTAAATATATTTAGTTTAATAAATTGTAGCTATAGCAACAGCTACAGCTACAGCTAACTGTAACCAAGGATATTATTGACATAAGGATATTATAGAAATAAGGATAATATTGTTTAGCTTTCAGCAGTTGAAAAATAATGTTTTACCTGACTGCCTCAATACACACCTTAACTTTGGTTCCTTAATCCTTCTAAAGTCCTATTCGAACCCCTTCTTTGTACTGTTATTTTAAGCCATATATAAGCTTGTAAAGTAAATATGTAGCGTAGAAGTCTTTCACTCACTATGATATAAATGTCGAAACGCGTATGTTTAATCATATCAAATTGTGTTATGTTACTTTCAATTAACTTCTCTAGTCATAATTATAAAGTGGTACCATAAAATCTCAGTCAAAATAACCAATTATTTGTTACAATACTTATTTTGGGCAACTCTTATACAGTTAGTAAACTTAAGCTAAGATGTTAAATGCACGTAATAATGATAATTATTATAAAGGATGAAAAATATAAATCAAAGTTTTCCGATCATTCGACTCATAACATTAAGTATTTTCAGCTTCGTTACATCAAGGGACAACAGTCTATCTTCTAGCATTTAAATTATATGTATTTTGATTCTAAATATCCCTGATTATTTTTAATGTAGTGAACGCGACATGTGTAATTTGGCAATCTTCAAAACATTGTCTTCATCATAATACAACGTTGTCTACTATTAAATTGACTGAAAGGTCTGGAAAAGTTATGAGCCATATATTAATTAATAGTTGTTGTATGTAAGGAAACAACTGATTATGTTTTTAGAAGGAAACTTGTCAAGTAAACAAAATAATAAAGGTGGGTTCATAGCAGGCGTTTTATGCGCGCGCTGAACTATCTATGGCTGACGACGTCAAAAACGCGAGAAAGTTGGGTTGAAACCAACTTTATCGCGTTTTATTTGTAACCTATTGAAACCTTCCAGTCCTTCACTCTAGTCTTGTTTTGTTTATTTCATTTTCGTATTTTTTTTTATACTGAATTCTTTCCTTCAAACTAGTAATTTTGTTTAATCCTCGTAATTTTATTATTTACTATTTGTACTAATATGTTTGATAATACTGCTGTTTGTCTACTGTCTACAAAATGTTGTTCTATTTTATTTCTGTGCACTACATTTGGAACTCTAAAAGTAAGTATTGTAATCATTTATTTTTATTAGTATATCTAACAATAACATTATGTTAAATAACAAAAATTACTTTATTACGTTATTGATTTAATATATATAAATATTTCTACTGTGATAACTAATCGGGTCATTTCCTACTTTTCGTCCAAGGGAAAGAATCCGTGCTATAATTTTGGTACAGAATTACTTATTTTTATTCAAGTTTTGTCTTATTTTAACATGATTTGAGTGATACATAACTCGCAGAATATAATAGAGAAGAACGTGGCTACGTTTTAGAATGAGGTTGCCAAGCTCGCAATACACTGCTCTGATCACTCAACTCTTCGAATTTAGATATTTCGAAGAGATTATGCCTCTTGTCTTTAATGTTTATTAAAAGAAGGAATATTATAACTTATATACACAAGAGGGATTATTATTATTATCCCTTTGTCTAAACAGTGTTAAGAATAGAATTAAACTATGTGTTGCGGATCATAAGTTTAGAAGCTCATTTGACCAGACTACCATTATAATTATTATAATGTCATGAAATTTACACTTATTATCATATCTCTTAATAAATCAGGTTGATGGAATGTAACAACAATATTTTCACTATTTGATAAAATTACCAAACACTTTTCAATGTTATGTCATCATCAGTGTCAATATATTGATTAAAATCTTTACTTATAATTATTAAGTGTTAGGCCAAAATCTCAGTCAAAACATTTTTTTTAATATAAAAAAATACTTTCCTTTATTTATTGCATTTTACAATTAATGTTAGTTTTTTTTTTTTACAATAACTTAATTTTACAGTAGTCCGTTGCTATTCTGAACATTAAAGAGAACTAATTACATATGTGCAGGCTAACATCGAACATCCCCTGTCTCGAAGAATCGCGAGAGCTGGTTGATGAGCCAGACTACGACTGTCAGCGATGCTGCACCTGGTAATTATTCGTTTTTCTTCATCTTTTTTAGATGTAAATAATAAATTTTAGTCTGAATGATTATGTGCTCATGTTTGGATAATTTTATTCTGTGTACGCTGTTATATTGTGGAAGCTTTAACTGTTAGCAATGAAGTACCTATACATTTATTACACATTTTGAACCTATGAAGCCACACCTGACCCGAGCTAAGCTAAAATAGATATATTTGGGAGGTGTTTGGTCCCAGTCACCAGAATTAGGTTTAAAGCCCAGTCATAAAGGTGGTGATAGATGTTATGTATGGAAAGTGACTTGTGGGATATTGAATGTTAAAATCCTTGCATGGATCGAATCACCAAATTATAATTCTTTAGTTTTGATCTCATTTAAAAGAGAAACAGAAGACATTTAAAAAAAAATTATTTTGTAGATGTATGATTTATTTGTTGCTTCTAGCTCAAATTACTTAACTAATAGTTTCCATTGAATGTTTCAGTCCCAAAAAAGGGAAAAGTGAGTGACGGTGACAGTGTGGGCCAGGTCCTCCTCGAAGAAATAAAGAGAATCAGGGAGCAAATGTTGCCTCCTACGTCTCCAGAGGACATGTTTTGCTCCTATCTCGCGGAGATATTAAAGCAGATGGAATCTGAGGCAAAAATTACGACCCAAATTGAGCTGATGGGTCTAATTCAGAGGAGTATGGCAGAGCAAAGGCCAGCTGGTTATTAATACAACCATTTTGAAGAATAAAAGTTCATAATAACTGACTGCTTTTGATTATGATTTGATATTCACTGAAAATTTCTTCATAGAAACACAAGTCTGTTGTTATGTATTTTTATACTTTAAGGTTGCGTCATATTTATATTATTAATTAACCAGTGAACCTTCATTACATTTGAATATTATTTGGGGGAAAAAATCATAAATCTCTCAATTGATTTACTACTGGTGGCTAATGTAAGACAGTCTAATGTAGTAAAATCACTCAATAAATCTAATATGAGTTTAATGTTCTTCCTCGGCATGTTTTCATCGAGCTTTGAACACGTTAGTTAAGCCTAGTCCACACCAGTAGACACGTTGTACAACATGTCTATAGACATCTGCTGAGACCGTCTATTGTCTAGGTGTAGCGTCCACACTTTAGATATATTGCGCAACGTGTCTACCATTTCGAAGGTAAAACCATAGACATGCGATTTTTGGTCTAGCAACGAGACCATAGACGCCGATGTCTATAGACAAATCGCTAGACATTGTCTCTGAGACCAAAATCGCACAACATGACTACTAGTGTGGACAAGGCTTTAGAGTCACTTCTGTTTTTTATTTTTCATTTATTAATTTACTTTTTTCCACTCTTCAAGTATGGGTAATTTTTTTTTTTTTTTATCTTAGAATCATTTTAATTTGAAAAAAATAAGAGTAGAAATTTATTAACAGCAGAGGTATTTTAAAATTTCTTCAGGAATCCTGTAAAATATTCTATCTGTTGTTACTATAATTCAGATGGAAGTTGCATATATGGCAAGGAAGGACAATAATTCCATCAAAGATTAGTTGGGTGAAATGGGCTCAAAATTGTCTGCATTATTTTTAGGATTCTGTATTCTTTGTAATGATTAGACATCTGTTGGTTCTTGTGAATCATGATCAGATCAAAATCAACTCTGAATATTATCCTGCTGCTATTAAAGATTGTGATAAAAGCTTTTGAAACATATGTGACATTAAAAATAAGTAGTCCTGTATATAACGAAACATTTTATATTTCACATTGAAAGTAGGTTCATTTTACAGCATCACATAATTAAAATACCTTTAATATGGTTACTTCTTACAAATTTATACGCTTATACACTTGGAAATACTTAATATTATAATTAATACAAAAAATTAATAACTGCATACAAGAGTTACAATCATTTAAGGTATACAATGTGGTTGTGACCCTTTTGTGTTCCTTAATGTTACTATTATTAATGTAAGCTAAAGATGAGTGCGTTTACCTTTTAGAATAATAAGTAACAATATTATATTTACTTATATCTATACAAATGTTTTAAGTATAATATAAATTGTAATTTATATAAAATGTTTTAATTATTTATTAGTTTTATAAGGCGCCTGCGCTAGAGATAAAACAAACAAACTTATTTTCTGGTGATAAGGTGTGTTTTTAACATAAAAGGCAGTTGCTCATCTTCAAAATGCCTTTAATTATTGTTTTACTTTAAAAATAAAATGCAAGTATGTCTTTACATTTTTTTAATACATTCAACATTAATTTAAAATATTTTTGAAGGAAAACAATTATTAATTATAATAAGCTCCACCACTGTCAAATGAAATTTTTATTGTCAACTGTTTGACATTGTATTATATAAATTTATTAATTAATCAATGATATATACTTGTTTACAATATTTTATTTGTTAATAAGATAATATATTACATAATAAATTATATTATGTAATTCTATTTAATTCCATTTGAGCTCATTCACACTTGGGGCTCTCAGGCAAACAAATTGGACTTAAAATTATTGTTTTTTTTTTAAATATAAGTTAGTTCGACCCTGGCCATCAGTAGATGAACTGACTTGATTGTCTAACCATTTTAAAAATTAAATAATTCAATTCCTATAAACTGGAGCCAATAACCGAGGATAATATCATTTCTACGATATTGAGCAAGTTGTGTTACCATGCTTTGTAGAATTTGGTTCCTTATATCAGAGTTAACTAACCATTCTCCATAGTTTAGCTCTTAATATGACAAAAAATTAGTTTAAAAAATGCATTTAAAAAAGTGAAAAAAAGAGTTGCTTACATTTTCTGAAAAAAAGGGATTTTTTTCTCACTTACATCTCTAGTGCCTGCATATTTTACTCAGTCTGATGGTAATAGACCCCAGAGTTTTATTTCAGTGTTACAATAATGTTTAATACAACTAAAATATATGTAACTGATACAATTGTACATGAACAATGTTTTCCTACTAATATTTATATGTAACATTGTAATTAAAATAAAGAAAGACAATTTATAATATCATTTTACTTATTAAACAAGTTTATTATTTTATAATGAGTATTATTTTTTAATAGTTTTATGAATGTGATCATCTTTTAACCCTTGGGTCCACAATCATTTTTGCTTCCAAGGTTACCAAAGATAATGATAGCTTTGTGGTTCTGCAGCACAAACATTTTTTATGTCTCTGAATTCAAAAATTCCAAAACAGAAATCCGTGTCATAAATAATTATTAAATTAGAATCTTTTCAGCCATTAATTATGATACCACTAACTGTACGAAACGAGGATTCTAATTGATGACCTCGTCAAATAAGTGGAACACCATACATTTTGACCAAACACACTTACTCAATGTGTAACTACTACCTAACTACATATCTACAGAGTCCGTCAGAGGAAGTATATGGTTTTTAATTAAACATTACTCAGTAAATATTAAGTTTAAAAGAAATCTATTTTAACCAAAATTAAGCTTACCTATATTATGAGCTCATTGTTTTCTTTAAAAAAGAGGGATTTAAGACCCTCACCTCTCCAGTGGCATACAATATGGTTACCTAATCCACTATAATATTCTAAGATGCTCTACGCAACAGTACCTGCAATTATGTGTATTGACAAAACCATCAAAATGAAAATGGGCTTCACTGGCACACTTGAACTTTATAAGGATAGAACAAACAAAACCATGTGTTTCCTCTGACAGTATAATGCATGTAAGTGGTTGCCAAGGTAGCATATCACTGGTGTTGACATCGGTAGCTAGGAAATCCCTAATACCACTCGCATAGCGAGTACTATTGAAACTTCTTAGCCTTCCCAGATCCTGCAAAGTATAGGCATGCTCCAGTCTCCAATCTCCAGAGATAACTTCACCACTAGCAGTTTCTCTGTCGAGTAGAGACCTGGAGACATACCTAGTCTAACCATTAGCAGCCTCTTGTTTCTTAATGAAATTGTGGAGGACGACACTTGTCTTCACAATTGCCAGCACAGTTTCATGTGAGGCAAGGATTGGCCTCCTGCATACTCAACAACACCCTCAACTTAAAATGTCTTCTGGCTCTGGATAATCTGAAAAAAATTATTAAAATTCAGTATTTATAATAGCAATAATAATTGTAATTTATTGATAATAAAGATTTTATAGTAATATATATATGTAAATCAACTTATTTATCCATTCGATTGACAAATTATGCTCTCTAGATACATTGATTACTAATCAAGAAGCAAACTGCATCTGATAAGTACGACTTACAAATATTAATTATGTGCAACATATCAATTAAACATCAATAAAAATCAAGATAAATATCACACACGGAAGTGGCTTACTCCGCTCATATATTTTACATTGATGAATAGCAACAAATATTCAATAATTACTAATCAGTCCTTACTTGGCAATTCCTCTTCTTCCGAACGACTCTCTTCTATCTGCTACTGTCTACTGTTATCTCTTCTTTCTAATATCCCGATATAGGACACGATAAAACAAAAATATTTAGAAAAGTCCGGTGTTCGGTGAATACATGTTTGGAAATGTAGGGTTGTAATGTAATTGGATAGGAAATAAAAAGTCGTTAGTTAAGTGTAAAAAGTGTAGTAAATGTACGAGTAATAGGAAAGTAATTCTAAATGTAAGTGTAGTAAAATGTAAATGGTTAGATGTATGTTTTATGTAACCGAAGTATGTAAGTATTAAAAGAAAGATACGATAAAAGTAGTAAAGATAAATGTTAAATTAAGATATAAGCAGTAAAGATAAAGATATAAGTAATAAAGAAAAATCTATGTCTAAGTTTATACGTTACAAAGTTTAAAGAAATTTTTCTTTCTAAAAAAAATGAACGACTCGAGGCTAGATTTGTATTTGTTTGTTTATAACCTGGAACGGAACGCAGCGTAAGAATACAAGGGGTGGGGGAACGCGCGCGTTTACACATCAGCTGCTCCATGAATGCATTTTTATCTATATAGCCCAAACGCGCGCATAAAACGCCTGCTATGAACCCACCTTAAGGCTCTCAAAATTTACGACAGCTTTTTAATTAAAAACAAAAGACAATATTTTAAAACTAAAAGTATCAACAACTAAACTTTTGAATATATGTACATCAGAAGAGAATGGCTTAGAGATAATTAATAAATATGGTACACCTAACAGTATGGAATTAAAATAAACGTATGGGAATATTATTGGGAATAGTATTATTGTTTGTTTTCAAGGAAAAATGTTAGTAAATAATGTTACAGGCAATTTTAAAATATATCAGAGTAATTAGAGGATGTTACAACACACTCTATAGTTATAATGTATTATATAAATATACGTACGCAACATATAACGAATAATAAAGAAAATGAATTTTATAATGTTTCATCTTCGCTATCTTGGAGTTGTGATAAAACGGTTCAAGTGTTTCGGCGACTAAATCCCACAGATGCCTTCTGCAACAGATGCACCATCAATAAGAACTGTCACGTCTTTCTATATCGCTTCACAGAATAAATACATTACGATAAGCCGTGAAAAGACGCAGTCCTCCGTTCCAACAACAAACATCCATTCCTTTTTTAAATAAGGCTTGGTTGGATATAATATTTAGTTATGGAAGATTGAGTTGTATTATACTATCGAGGTAACTGTTTCCATTGTGATAGCTTTTCACACATTGGTTTTTAAGAATACATTGTGTACATAATAATAATAGCAGTCATATTATTTTATCCCACATGGTATTTACTGGAAGACATTTAAATTACATGTAATAACATAAAGTATGTCGAGGGGGAAATTAATCTCATGTAAAATTAATGAAAAGGTTTTTTCCTCAGTGTATTTTAATTACCAGGAAAGTAGATTGAGTACATTAGTTAGTGCTTTATTTCGTCCTTTCCATGTTAATCATTTTTTGGATGAGATCCAACTAACTCCCCTCGTCTTTCCATACCTTAATCTAATCACAATTACATAGAAATATATTCAGCCATTATTCTTTGTTTTATTTAAATTGTTCAAATCATTCGTGAAACGTATAGAAAATAAGGATAGTATATAAGCAGAAACTTTGATAAAAACTCGGTACAATTAAATTATAATTGAGAAAAAAAAAAAAAGCGAAAACTAATAACTAGGTTAGGATAAATGAACAAAATTCCTTGCAGTGTTAAAATTGTAAAGAAAAGTTAAGTCAAGAAGAAATAAATTAAAGAGATCAGGAGGATTGCTAATATTATGTAAAAACTTCGGAGCTGGAGATTATAAATTCTATAAATACTTGTAACAAAGAATAAACTATTTAAAATTTAGACTGTCAAGTAGATGATTTGTTAAAAAAAATACATTTAAAGTTAAAATTTCTAATGAAATATTATTTTAATAACCATTTACTGCAATTAGACATAACTATCGATCGTTGGGACATTTTAAGTTGTCAAAGGGTGATTGACGATTGTATTTATGACAAGACAAATAATTGCATCAATGGACCCGACAATTACCTTTTCCCAAAAGATAAGCCTTTTCATTGGGACCTTTCAAGGAAAGATATAAGAATGAGACGTGATAATGGTAAAGAAAACACTGGGAGAAGTTTTAAAGAAAATATAGCGGGAGAGATGACGATAGTACGTGGTTCAAAGAGAGGGAACACGGGAAGAAAGCGAGGGCAAAATAATTTCCTGATTGGTTACGGGGTTGGACGGAGTTGAATTCTAGAATAGCGAGCAGGACTCTAGCCATAGAAAGGTATGTTGGATGCGGGATAACGCCTACCAGGCTCTGGACCAAGAGCGTAGAGTACAGGCATGTTTCTCACGAGATGCTGGCATGTTTCTCTACACCGACACAGGTGCTGTATACTCTTGTACCGTTGGATGCATTCTATACAACTTGACGAGGACAAACTTGACGAGGACAAACTTGACATATCTAACGCATAACTGAGTCGGAAAGAAACAAGGCAACTATCAGGATTATCAATGATTACAATGGAATTTATTCAAAACCAACAGAATGTAAACAAACGTAGCCGATTACATTCCATTCTAGCAAGGCAGTTGATTCGATTATCTGTGACGTGGAACGAAAGTTAAAGTGTGTAATACAGAATAGTTCTCTCAGTTAAAATATGATAGTTTGGTATGTACAAGCTATGCTCTCCGGTCTTTTATTTTACAAACTTCTTTTAAAACTACAAGAGGAAATTAGTATCGACATAATCAAATAATGCTTAGTTTTAGTTATCCCTGTTTTAATACTTGTTAAGCGGAAGGTAAATTAACACCTCCTCTTCTTGCGTCCAAGGTCTTTCATTAACATGTTGGGCAACTACTGTACAAGAGCAGAGTCTTCTACTTCTAGGACAAGTTAAGTTTCGGTTAGTTAAAGTAATACATTTCATTCAAGCTATGGTGGCAACATTTTCTAAATAGGAAAGGAAAATTTACGATCTTCTATTTTCAAAGGATACTTAACAAAAAAAAAAAATTAAAACGAATCTACTAAGAAACGATATAAACTCAAACGTACAACAAACTCGCGGAGGTCAGATATTTCTCTCTTACTTTGTAACTTGTACACCCTTTCTTCTGCTGCTAAAATGATCAGGTACGGCCCTGTCCCTGGAGGTTGCCTTGGCCACCTTATCACGAAACCCAGCCTGGGTTAAAGGTAAACAGAGGGAAAGAGGATTCTCGTGTGTGTTTTAGTGAAGGGACACAAAAGGGGATTTGGGATCGTCCAAAAACAGCCTAGCGCTTGGAAAGCCTCAGGAATAAGGGTCATAATCCTACACCTACCCTCTGACTCTGACCTCAGTGATCCCGTCCGCTCCATTTCATATCTGGAAGCCTCAGAGTTTGATTGTGTATTTATTTTATTTTTTTCTGAAGCTGGCCGTAGTAGAAATAGCTTTTTGTTATCAAGTCGATGCCTTTGCTGTAAAGAGTCAAGAGAAATACAAAAGGTCTTCAATGCGTTTGACGTAACTTCTTACTAAATACCAAAAAAAAACGAATTAAATAAACTTTCATTCATATTTTACCATTTTGGTAGTATTCATACTACAGAAAGATTAAATTTTAATATAAACTTTCATTAAACAGCAGCTTTATAGGCATTTATTATTTTTCGTTACGATTCTATCTGATTCAATGTATACCATTTTTTCAACACAATGTACAATTGAACACTACATGACATAAAACAGTATATTATTATCATATAAATACATTAAATATAAAATAATAATATAATAAATAATATAAATGTAATTTAATTAATTATTTGTCAACAATAGATAAAAAAAAAATCTACTTACAAACAGGGGAAGAAATAGCGAAAAGGCAGGGGAGTGTTTTTTAATGCGTAAAAATAAATAAATGAAGGGATTAAAGACGATGTCAAAACGAGTGAAATATCAGACGAGGGGAGAAAATATAACAGGGTACTTATAAACACAGACATAATTCACAAATTACAGGGAGCCAAGTCCTCCGATAATAATGACAAATTTCCCTTATAATTAATATCGGGAAACTGACACAAAGTGTTAATACTTAACCCCTCTCATCTGAAACCTTCTCTTATAATCTTGATAAAAAAAAAGTTAATCACGAGGAAATTGCAAAACAGGGGTTATCCATTAGAGAGTGGTTAGGGTGAGGGGCTGGTAACCGGAGCTGGTTGTAGCGCGATGCCCTCGGGCTTTTCATCCGCATATCAATCAGCTGAACCTCCGTCAAGTTCTTTACTCCATGAACATGCTGCAAGGGGAACTTTAACTGAAAACTCCATCACTAAAAAAAAGCAATTTTTTCGAGTTTATCAGTCGATCACTGATAATCTTATTATGATTTCTACTTCCGTAAACGCAACATTCTTAAAAGGAGAAATATTTTAACAAGGCACTTTAAACCATCCTTGAAAAGAGATATAAACAAGTAAGGTGCGCTTAACGTCAGTACGTGAGGCGATAATCGCCGGTTTCTGTACGATTAAGTTAAAATTATTAAGTGTAAAATTTTAATAGTTGCATATTCTTTTTCTAAACTTCAAGACCTTTAAATTGTTGTATAACATGCCATGGTGACTAACAACTTTTTTAAGTCGCCCGCCATCTTGGAAATATTAAGTGCGCAGACTCAAAAAAGTGTATGGTCGTCACAAATGCCGAGATGCATCTGTGTGCCGAATTTCATGTTCCTAGCTATAGTATAGTTTATGAATTGAAACATGTCAACGGACAGAGC
The DNA here is from genome assembly GCA_951217055.1 of Gerris lacustris. Classification (NCBI taxonomy): domain Eukaryota; kingdom Metazoa; phylum Arthropoda; class Insecta; order Hemiptera; family Gerridae; genus Gerris; species Gerris lacustris. The sequence continues at coordinate 75,265,365 of OX578278.1, forward strand.
CGTTATATACGGTTTCTTTTCGTACTTCGTACGAAAAGAAGGTACAGAAACCTAAAAGTTCCCCTTATAAGATGTCCCGAAGGCAAGAAAAATAAAACGGATATTAAGACCAATCAGAACAAAATCAATCATCACATTTTTCAACATATTTTAAACAAAAAATAAAGCAACCTAGAATAATCCAGCTTATCCATAACATTAAGGTTTTGTTGTTTTAAAACAAAGACCACGATTTGGACAACCTATCACAAATTATTCTACTGCTGTTAGATGTATATTAAGTTGGACAACGTTTAGACAATGTTACAATTGTCTGTATTTTTCTAAAATAAGTCCAAAATCTTTCGTAACTTACCACTTACTATAACAGCCCCTGTTAATTAGATTGTTAATATAATATTGTATTTTGAGCATGTTAATAATAATAATAATAATAAATAATACTATAACAGCCCCCACGAAGGTTAAAATCGCTCAATTCACAAGAATCTAAGACCATTTTCGTATATTTTGTTAATAAATATGGATAGTTATTTTACTGAAATTAACAAAACAATTTAATCGGAACGGGTGTGTACCTTTAATATGTAATTTATAAAATGGACTGATTGAGTTTTAATGAACTTTTATAATTTTACAAGGTATAGCTAGTCTACAGCAATTAATCAATCTTAGACGTAAGTACAATTGAATCACTGATTAAATATTAATAATACATTTTATTATCAATGAAACAAAATTACCATAAAATAGTAAGGTATTCATGTAACTTGGTAGCAAAATGGAATTTTACAGACGAGTGATTAAGGTAGCTTCCGATCCGCAGGCGAGAACAGGCTATGAAAAATTGACTGCCGAGGCGAAGCCGAGACAGGCAAATTATACAAGAGGCAAAAATGTTTCCTTCTCTGCCTTGTTGCATACAATATTTGATCTACTTACACTATTTCGGAATGGATGCTTAGGTAAACATATTAATAATATAACATTGCTTTATAATAAGACAAGTATAATACTAAATTAAAATAACACAAATTAAAATAAAACTAAACACAAACAAAAACATATGTTATGACACGCACTGTACTTTTTCTGGGTATAGGCAGGGAAATATTTCCCTGACTGTTTCAATAACTTTCCTGCCTGTTTCTAATATTTTGATTTAAAATCAGTGAAATAGTACGTTCCAGCCTAAAAACAGTTAAGTAATGCTCAATTTTGCTGCCGAGGATATAAAGATAATTATACAAAACAGAATAGAAAGTTAGCAGATCCATAAACAAATTAAACTTTTTAAATGAAAAATTTGGTTTGATTACCTATTGATTGTTAATCAGGTATAGAAGACCACTGAATAAAGAGAGTTCAAAACTGGTCTCTTAAATGCTTATTATCCTCTTAAACATATTTTAATGAATAGTATTTATTATAGATGGTAATTGATTATAAAGCGTTTTTTCGGTATCTACGTGTATATTAAACGAATTTCTATTCATCTAACCTGTTGTAGTAAAAAGTAAACATATACTAATCGTTTATATAATGAATCAGGTTTACCAGTAATAATTATCGCGTAAAATTAATAACTTGAGACTGTCTCAAACAACACATTAAAAAATCTTTAATGTTCCGAAGAAGCCAATAAAAAATAATCTTTAACCTAAAATCGAACCAAGATGAAAAATGTAAAACACTGTTATTAAGTTTTAATTTACATTTTTATGTGACCATTACATAATCATTGATTAAGTAACATCTGAATCACACATCGATCATTAGGCTTGTTAATTCAACATATGTTAACTGGAAAATATGTTTAATGCTCTTAGATTATAATAAGATAATAATTAATAATAAAAAAATAATAATATTAACTTTTCTAAATATATACATCATTTTCTAGGCTTGAAAATGACTTGTCGGGCCGAAACGTTGCCACCTTAATGATATAGTAGTTTTATTACCATGAAGGATCCACACTACATTCTAAATTCTATAATAACTTAAGTTTATCGTACTTCAGATCGAACTCAGTTCTAAACAATCATATTAACTAAAACCTATTCATCAATAAACAAATTTTTCAACTATACATCAGATTGATAATATTAATTAATTTTTTTGTAAAACATGAATTAAAAAATGTTGGAGATTAATTTTAAATACACCTTACTAAAGAGGAGTACCCAGAATATGTGCAGAATGTACAAGATTATACAAATCTTAAATCTTTAAGTCCAGCATATAGCCTGCATAAAAGTGTCTAACTAATATCAAGCTAGAATTTTGAGTAGAAGTTAATTTTTTGGCGAACTTAAATAATACATGTTCGGCTACATTCCTCTGCGGGACATAGCTTGGCAATAGCCTTAAAAAAACCGATGGAGAGCGGACTTAATGGGTATACTTCTCTTAAATGGTTAGCTGTTCAAATGCTTCACCAAATCAAAGTGGTCACGTAGCACGTGACAAACAAACATCAACTTAATTTTGGTCTACTAAATAATTTTGTACTCAGGATCATAAAAATCGCATTCTCCACAAAGATGGATGGGACATAGCCGCGTTTCACCGGTAATTTTTTTTTTTTTTTCTTTCAAATGCCTATTTCCAAGCTATGTCCCGCAGACAAACTTAGCCAACTACACATTCTTAAAGGGAACTACAAGATTAAAAAATGTACACAAAATTCAGTCAGTAAAATTTATTGCCACGCTAGCATGGCATGGCATCTCTGGACTGTTTATTGGATCAGCGCTTCTTAAAATTACAAGTTATTTCTTACGTGTATATAACAGGCGGAAAATTGTCGAAGAAACTAATTTTTACAACAGACTACAGTACAGAGACACAAAAGAAATATATAATTTTTTTAAAAAAAAAGTATTACTCTTTAATTCTTCTAATGTTACTCCAGGCTTGATGATCTCAATTAGTAAATTAAAGTGTTTCTTTTGAGCGAACCCTTTTACACTAAATTAATATTTACTTACCTAAATTGATGCTGGACCTTATAATAATTATAGATTCATGAGAATTAACAGAAGGATGGGTAGAAAAAGGAAAACAAATGGGTCTGGTAAAAATTTACCGTTTTCATTTAACGCCCTAACCACTCTCTTGTATAAATGTTAGCTTTAGACATTTGCGGGGGAGTCTAATGAGACCCTAGCCTCTAAGAAAGGGTCCGAAGGCTTTTAGGGGCGCCAAGGAAAAGGGAGAGAAAAAAAAGTAGAGAAAACGAAGGGAGGAAAGGAGGGGTTAATTCGTGTTTTGGAAGTAGACAAAGGCTAGCAGAACTAAAAGGTTTCGAGAAAAAAAATTAGCCGAATATTCGGAGGCAATTTTCTGGAAGTATAAAATCTGGAATAAATGGCATTTTTTTGTTGGAAGCTCCTTTGTGGAATTATTAGCTGAACCAAATGAGAACAGTTTAGGGGATATAGTTGAGGATGACGTCTAGATTTATAGATGTGGTTTATGGTTAAGGGACGTCTGGTATGTCGGCACCTTATGTCACAGATTGCGGTACATAGGGGTTCAAATGGCCCTTACTCCCCCGACACAGCACATTTTAGTAGAGGGTTACATCTGGTCTATTTTCTCGTAAGCTATCAATCTGTACGGAGGTAAGGGGGCTGGGTGTAGGATGATATGTTGAAAACGGTGGCCGGACATGTTTTAAGGGGTCCCTGATGGTCAATGTTTTACGACGTGGGAGCCACTCGAGATGTCCAACACTACTGACAAGGGTACAAGGCATAGCATAGACTGATGACACTCCGGAAAACCTTTTAGAAGCCGACAACTCTACATAGACAAGATAAACTAGCCTCAAATCATATCATAAAAAGTTTAATTTAAACTTTTAATAATAGAAGAAAAAAGCCAGACACACTCAGGAGTGTATTGATTTAATTATGCAATACAATTGTCGCACATTGTGAAGTACGAAAAGAAACTAAAGGCCCACTTACACTTTGATTAGTGCAAGTGCTAGTGTTTAGTAAAAACACTAAGCCCATTTGAGTCTAGTGTAAGTGTTAAGTAATTTTCACTTAACACTTGCACTCGCACTCACACTAATCAAAGTGTAAATGGGCCTTTAGTTTACTTTTGTTGTGCTTTCAAATTATTATTATTTATTTTTGACTTGTTTTATTGAAGTTTTTTATTTTTTTTCAAATTTAATCATGTATGTCTAAAGTTAAAATAGAAAAAAAGAAAATTTTGTTTTAAATTTTGATAAACTTAATAACAGTGTAAGGCCAAATCAATTATACCAAAGGAAAAAGGAGTACTTTGTGATAACAATAATACCGTTTCTCAATCAAAATATTATAAGTTACAATATAAATTCATAAATTACTATCATGAAATTGCAATATAATATCATATTTTTCGCGAGAATTATGACGTGAAAAATATGATATAACTTCAACTTTAAGTTACTTGACATCATAATCAACATGTCCAATAATGTTCATGTTAGTGTAATTTAGAGTTCTATTATATAATTTTATTACAAAGGGATAACAAAAGATGACGTCATTACTAACAGGAAAAAATAATTGGTAAAAAATTAAGATTACATTTTTGAGTCTTAATTTTACCCGTCCTTTTTGGGATATTGTTTTACTATGTTACCCACCGTATTTATTTTGAAATTGTATACACAAAAGTGTGTGATAATATTCCTTTGTCCCAAAGTACATTGGACTAAATATCCCTCTGTCTTAATAGTTATTAATTTCCTACCCATCCAACTTATCAACATTTTATGGATAAAACAAAGTAAAAGAGTACCCATGTTGTTCGGTTTGGGTGTGTAAATCTTTTATACAAATCTAAGTTTCATTCCGATCCAGATAAAAATTTGTACATTTGACCTTCAAACACATAGGAAGGTCACTGTCTACATGAAATTTCGAAATTTAAATTTTGGTACACATGGGTAAGGAGTACAGAAATCAAAGTAACATACACTCCTTCATGATGCATATCGTTGGGGAGCTCAATAATAGTATAGTAATTGTTATGTACACGGTTGTCATATTTATATTTAGAAGGAGGTAAATTGAAAAAAAAAAAAATCATTTTAATTAAAAATTGGCATAATTACTATTTTTGATCCGATTTAAATGAAAATTGGTATACAACCCTTATTTGATGCCAGCAAAACTATTATAAAATAAATTGTGTAGTTAAATTGTGTGGCTCAAATAGTCCCTCATGCATAGCCCCCAGGCCAACATAAGAAGTGAGTCGCTGATTGATAAAGTTTTCTTATTTATGCCTTGTCCACCGATGAATTGGTCATATGGCAACTGGGCGCTGGGCCATTTCTTTTTTGTTGACATGCCAAACTTGCCCTTCTGCGGGAACATTGAAAAGAGATAGATAAAGTTTTGATTTTCATAGGATCGTTTAATTAAATTATTTCAAAACCAGTGGTAAAGGTGGCCACCGATACGAGTGGGCCGTTTTCTTTTCAACGTCCCCGCAGAGCGATATGTTTGGGGCGGTGGCCACCCCAAACGGCCCACTCTTATCGGTGGCCACGTGTACCACTGTTTTTTAAATAATTTAATTAAACAATCCTATGAAAATCAAAACTTTATCCATCTCTTTTCAATGTTCCCGCAGAAGGGCAAGTTTGGCATGTCAACAAAAAAGAAATGGCCCAGCGCCCAGTTGCCATATACCAATTCATCGGTGGACAAGGCATAAATAAGCGATTCCATAAAGTAAGAAAACTTTATCAATCAGCGACTCACTTCTTATGGTGGCCTGGGGACTTGCATGTTTAAAGAAAAATGAAGTTTGTTCTGGTTAATGCATTTAGTAAAATCTTTAAGTGATTATTTTTCTCAAAATATTACCTAGTTTGGTACATATTAAGGGATATTGGGAATACAAAATACAAAAATACCCGAAAAACCTTTCAGAATGTAAGCCATTAAAAAGCTCTTAAAGAATTCTTTTTATTTTTAATATTTTCGACAAAACATTTAACAGGGGTTTAGCAGGGTCAACTTTTTTTTGGGGGGGGGGGATTAAAAATACCTCAACAGAACGCTGTATTCTAGATTAAGGGAACAGTTTAGTCAGTAGGGACATATTTTTTATACTGTCTTCTGCCTTCCTTGTGCTGAATCTGGTTAGTCCGCCGGCTTCGAAACGAGTCACATCGAGCTCCGTATTATCATTTTATTTCAAAGTGATTTTTTGGTTTAAATGTGTCATTAAGAAGTACGGGTTTTTTCGGTGAAGTTATGAATACTTTAATACGTTTAATAATTAGGTAATTATTTTTTATAATATAAAATTAAATTAATCTCCCCTGTAAAACACTTGGTTGCGTAGCACGGGTATCCATAGGAAGGATATCCTTAGAAAAGAAATGACTTCAGCGAGAAGAGTGTTGAAAAGTAATGATCTACCTCTTTCTTAAATAAATTAAGCCTTCGGATTTTCATTTATTGGTTCGTTAAAACCTATGTATACACGTATACACAAACACACACACACACATATATATATATATATATATATATATATATATATATATATATATATATATATATATATATATGTATATATATATATATATATATATATATATATATATATATATATATATATATATATATATATATATATATATTATATATATATACATATATTATATATATATATATATATATATATATATATATATATATATATATATTTTATATATATATATATATATATATATATATATATATATATATATATATATATATATATATATATATATATATTTATATATATATACTTGTATACTTCCTCCGATATTATTACATAGAATATAAAATAAATTTTAAGCTTATAAATATATTAAACAATCTATAAACATTGCAAGTTGTGCCCACAAGGTTTAGTCGAACCCTTATTTTTTTATGTATGTACACCAATTTGTAACGTTTTATTACTTTCTTCTGTGGAAAGTAAGACGTGTAGGTGGTATGTTTGCAGCTCAAATCCTTTTATTGCTTTAGAAGTGATAGCTGTCCGGTATTTTTTCGTAAATATTTAAGTTAAACTTTGCGGTTCATTCGATCTAAGAATAATACATGGAAAACGTAACAAATAACTAAACAATAAAATCTTGTTTTTTTTAGTAGCAAAAAAAAATCAACTTGAAATAAATGTGAACAAAACAAATAAACGAAAGAAAAATAGTTTTTATAATGATTTCTGTTTTAAATTAAAAGGAAAATTTATTTTTTCCAAATTTCTCACAATTTAATTATGTGCCATCTGCGTATATAGTAATATTGGCATTGGCTACATTTTTCCTTTAAGTATTTGGGAAGGTCATTAGTCATTAATATAAAGAACAAAAAGCAACGGGCCTAATATGCTACCTTGAGGAACACCACAGGTAACAGGAAATCGGGTGGATGTTTTACCATTTACTAACACTAACACTCTAAAGGTTCGATCTGACAGGAAGGAGCTGATCCAATCATAACTACTCCCTCTAACACCCATTCTATAGTCTGCTCATTAAAAGTTGATTACTAATTTTGAATAACAAAATCATAACAACGGTATCTACTAATTTTTGCACTTTAAAGAGAATTCCAGTTTTCTGAAATTTAATTATTGTTTTTATTTAACTGTACATATTTATAATAAATATTGTATTTTTTAATTAATTGTTATAAAAAAAAAACATTACGGAAGAGCCGGTGCCAATTGATATTTTTTAAAGATAATTATAATTAAAATTATGACAACTGACCCAAATGAAAAAGATAGATATTAAAAGAAAAGAAGTTAATATTGTTTGTTTGTTCTACCTCTACTCTTCATCGAAGTCATACGACAATGACTTCGATGAATTGTATCACTAGTCGAGTCGAAAATTATAAGGATTTGAAAAAGAACACTTAAGCACGTTTAGTAGGAAATCACGTTTTCTCGTGAATCAGCCTTTCACCGAGTTTTCCTCAGAGTCAATTGAAAAGATCCCGAGAAAAGGGAGGACACCGGTTCAGCTAGCGATAATCTCGTCAGTAGAAGGGGGGTAAAATAGACCGAGTGAACAGAAATTCCGCTTTGGAATCTCTCTCTCCCCGGAGGCTCGTTGGAGATGAAGCGAAGGCTAAATCAATCGGAAAGGAGAGGGCGCCCCTGAGGCGACGGGGTGCCTACAAGCTTCGTTTCATTGTAACAGGGTGCACTTGGGATAAACTCCTCGGTTCTGATAGGATTTCAGAGGCAAAGCCCTATCTGAAGGGATTCTTCGGTCTCGTAGAAAGAGGATAGAACTGCAATAATGTGAAACTTCCTACGGCAAGCGGGAAAATGCCAAACACAATACAAGAAAAACAAATTGGATAAAATCTGCCTCAAGTGATGCCCTTCAACGATGCGAGGTAAACTGTCTGGCATTGGAAAATAACCCAACAGAAACCACTGGCGCTAGCCTTCCATATAAACCAAAACAAAAACAAAATAAAACCGTGTATATATGTAACATAAACAACTAAATAAACTCAACCGTAACTCAGCAGTCACTATAAAAGCAACCAAAGCATATGTATTTCTTTAGAAAGATATTTTTAAATAAAGGATTGTTTAAAAGAAGAAATAACAAAATAATAAATGTCCTCTAAAATGATGACACACAATTTATGAAATATTGAAATAAATATTTAATAGAAAGGACTAGAATATACATAATCAGCGTGGATTTCCGGTGAAATCCGCGTCACGAAGGGGTCGAAGTCCAACGTTTCGCTTCCACTATTGGAAGCATCTTCAGGGGTGTGGTGCATCGTAACGTTTACGGCCGCGGCGGTTAGAATAGACTTTGTGCGGAATTTCATTAGCTGTGATAGGTATTATTTGAAATGTTAATTACAAATTAAGGTATTACTTGGATTATTTAATAAGACTACTTCTTTTAAGAATAGAAGTGGAAAAATATTAACAGAATTGACGAATAAAGAAACTTTTGTTATTTCTAATTTGCAATATATATTCAAACTAATACCTACCACAGCAACGCTGTCATTTATGTGTATTGCAAATTAATTTCCGTATAAATGATTAATTATAAAACATTTAATAACAATAGTGATGCTATTAAACTTTTTTATATTTATCTCGTATAATAAACGTAAAATTAATAAAGTAATAAAGCTTCTTAAAATTATAGATCATAATTCAGGTTTGAGGTATTGATCTCTTCACTCAAACTTGAAGCAAACTCATTTCATATTGCACTTGAACTATGTTGTACGTCTCATCTATCTCAATTATTTTAGGTTTTCTTTAACCACTTTACAAAATTCAATATCACGGTAAGCTGGCAACTTTATTCTAGAGCGTTCATTCTAATAATGATTATAGAAAAGCTGGGTTTAACATTTTCAGAATTTTCGGGTTAATCTCATTACAAAATGAACTAAGTTTTCACCCATTGCATATTGCTAAGCGATGAACCTACCTCTCTAAGCTTTAGAGTACAATATAGTATTATAGACGTCAGGGCATATCGTAGGACGATGGCTTAGGACAAAGAAGCATAGTAGTGAAATATCCCTGCTATTTAGGGATCTAATACAACTCAGTAAGGATGGAACCACTGTGAAAATTTACCGGAGGCTTGTTAACTCCGGATTATCCTCTACAAGCGAGAGACGGCATTGTAAAGGGGCTAAAGCACGGTGAAAGGATTAACTCGAAATATTCTCCCTTCCTCCGAGTAACCAGGATCATTGATATTAAGCACTAACTGATGAAAAGAGAGACCCGGGGGTGCACACAGCATCCTAATAAAGGATCAGAAGATCAAGCAAAGCAAAGCAAAGCACAACGGATAATTAATAATTGGGTGGGAGTCAAAACAAGCTGAGCCCAAGGAAGAAATAATCTCAGAGTAAACCTACTAACTAACAGCTAATACCCTCCATTAAAATAATGCAAATCAACAACCAGAATTTAATAAGGAACATAATGTCAAATGCTTTAAAAATTATATCACTGGAGTACAACAAAGCTCAGAGAGCCAGCGTGGCCGTGCGGGTTAAACCACGTCTGCTCGGCCATCACTGAGTCATGAGTGGAACGAGATGGAGTTCGATTCCTCGCCGTGACGCTCTGATTTATATGGCTCACTATTGATCACATCATACTCGCTTCGGCGGTACAATGTATATATGTATGATGTGTGAAGTGGCTGGAACTCTCTACCGTGGGGCGTAAAAAAGGGCCTAAGTGATGGCCTAATTGCAAGGTTCGAACAAGTGGTTCGTCCTACCCGTTCTAGTAGCAAGTACTAGACTACTACTACTACTACAACAACAAAGCCCATATTTCTGTGTATGTAAAATGTAAAGAGAGCTTATAAAACTATCTTAATTGACCAATTTACTCTTTAAATGGTTATATTAAATTACCAATGCATTTTCCATTAATATCTTAGAATAGAATGACAATTATTGGGGGGGGGGGGGTATTAATTAGTTATTGTTATTAATGAAGAGCTACCTTCTGCCGCAAGGGTATAATAATAAGACCCTCTTAGGTATTATAATAAGACCCTCGACTGTGTTATTCTCCAATGTGTGATAGCGACTCATCATAAAAAAATCGGTTCGAGACAACTCAGACAAACTTTCTCATATATGAGTTTATAATTACTTAGCCCAGTGTTTCCATTTATTAGTTTTCAAATGTACATTTAAATATTATTGAACATTTCATCAAAATTTATCATAAAAATAACTTCTCCTGGTCGGGGAATCGAACCCGGGCTCTCTCCGTCCGCGTTTTAAGCTAATATCTCAGGAACTAGATTTTTCCCGGGAAAACGGCTTATATCGTTGGATTCGTATTCAAATGGACTACATTTTAGAATTTTTTAATCAAAATCGTCGGAACCATTTTCGAGAAATAATTTTTTTTCATGTTTTTTCAGAGTTTTTGGGGGGTAGCGCCCCCAAATTTAGAGCTAAAATTCATTTCTCGATTTCGCCTCGGGGTATGATTTTTCTGAACATGTATGCCAAATTTCGTCAAAATCGGCCCAGTAGTTTGGGCTCCAGGCGTCTGCACAGACGACAGACAGACGACAGACAGACGACAGACAGACGACAGACGACAGACGACAGACAGACATTTTTTAAAAACCACTTTTTTGGACTCAGGGGACCTCAAAACGTGTAAATCCATCAAAATCTCAAAATCGAATTTTCGCGCCATCACAATACTTTCTCTTTATATGAGAAAGTAAAAATCGGTTCGAGACAACTCAGACAAACTTTCTCATATATGAGTTCATAATTACTTAAACCAGTTTTCCGCTTTAGTATAATTAGTTTTCCGTATTATTTTTTCGATTTTTCGTAGGTAAATTTTATTATTATTAAACATCTCATCGAAATGTATCATAAAAATAACTTCTTCTCGGCGGGGAATCGAACCCGGCCTCTCTCCGTCCGCGTTTAAAACTATTTTCTCAGGAACTAGATTTTTCCCGGGAAAACGACTTATATCGTTAGATTCGTATTAAAATGGACTACATTTTAGAATTTTTTAAACAAAATCGTCGGAACCGTTTTTGAGAAATATTTTTTTTCAGAGTTTTTGGGGGGTAGCGCCCCCAAATTTGGAGCTAAAATTCATTTCTCGATTTCACCTCGGGGTATGATTTTTCTGAACATGTATGCCAAATTTCGTCAAAATCAGCCAAGTAGTTTAAGCTCTACGCTTCTGCATAGCTAGACATTTTGTAAAAACCACTTTTTTGGACTCAGGGGTGCTCAAAACGTGTAAATCCATCAAAATCGAAATTTCGCGCCATCACAATTCTTTCTCTTTATATGAGAAAGTAAAAAGAGTATTCAAAAACGACTTCACACAAAATTAATTGCATTTCAAAAAACAATTTTTTAAAAGTGATTCATAAAATAAGCTAAAGAAGACAAACAGTTGTTATCAAACTGTGACAAACTATATTACAACGATTTCTAAATAATTGATAAGGAATCGTTGTTTTCAATAGTTATTCATCTATAATTTCCTTGAAAAAAATCACAAATAATTTTTAGGTGTCATATAAATTCAAATAAAATTGATTGTCCTGCATACGGATTTAATTGAAGAAGTAATCAAAATTTCGATCTATATAGCCATTTGTTTATATTCTAATAAAATTCTTTGAATTGCGGGGCCGCCATTCAGAAAAGAATGCAATATGACTTCAGAGCCATTTCTCTTTTATGACTTAAAATAAAAGGCAGATAATAATTTTTTAAAGAATAAATCTTTTACGACTAAAGGAGAACAAAAAAAAGCAATATATTAAAACGGCAGAAATTGTGTTTTTATTACGGAGTAGTTTGGTCTTAACCTTAATCTTAATAAAACGTTTGACATTACTTTGACTCCTCCCTTGATCATTCTCGACCAATAGTAAGTATATTTCACAATTTTTAGGGTTTCGTAGATCCTTTTCGGAGCCCTTATGCCGAGTGTGATGTGTCTGTCCGTCCGTCGCTCTTTGGTTCTTATCTCCCGAACCGTTTAAGGTAAAAAGTTTAAATTTGAAATACTGGCATAACATTTTGACCTACACATAGGAAAAATATAAGACGATAAAAATTGAATATGTGCATGCGCAATGCACAAAAATGTGGTAAACCCAAGTTGTCGTACTTTATACATAAAAAAAACTCCTGTTATTAAACATTTTATTTCAAGTTCCATTGAAATAACATTTTTGTGCATAACAGAAGAGATAAAAAATACATACTAGTTGAAATATAACGTTTTATCTATGATTTATATGAGATTGTGAAACTCGATTCTATTGCTATGGAAACAGTAATGAGCCCTCATCTATATCTATACCAAACTCCCAACGAAAAACTATCAAATATTTAAACGCCAATAGAGGGAGAGATTCGCAACCACCCAGACACATTTTTCACTTTAGACATAGATACATGCCCTCAACATTACAACTCGTAGATACATGTACAGCAACATTACAACACTCTCAGTACAATTAAATATTCATTCCATCAAACTTATCAAATCTATACTTTCTCATATAAAGAGAAAGTATTGTGATTTTGAGATTTAAGTAGATTTTCACTTTCTGAGGTCCCCTGAATCCAAAAAAGTTATATTAAAAAAAAATCTGTCTGTCGTCTATACATACGCGTGGAGCCTAAACTACTGGGCCAATTTTTACGAAATTTGGCATATACGCTTAGAAAAATCATCCCCGAGGCGAAAATGAGAAATGAATTTTATCTCTACATTTGGGGCGCTACTCCCCCAAAAACTCTAAAAATTATATCTTAAAAAACGGTTCCGACGATTTTAATAAAAAATAAAAATAAAATGTAGTCCACTGAAATGCTTTTCTAACGATACAAGCCGTTTTCCCGAGAAAAATCCAGTTTCAGAATTATTGAAGAAAAAATCTGATTCCATTGAAAATCGAAAACAAAAAGTCAACAACCACCTGTTGAACACTTTTTAAATGTTTCTTATTTAAACAAAAAAATAATAAAACAACACTTTAATTAAATATTATGGTATTTAAATAGAGTTTCAACAATATCAAAAGGTTTATTGTCTCACTGATTTTTTTCATTGCTTTATTGAAAACTGTGGTGTATTAGCACTTATTAATATTTTTAATAATTAACACGGCCACGTTCAACATCAGACATATCTTGACAAAAGTAAAACAAGTTGTGGTAATCAATATATGACAAAACCCGGCTACATCTTTAAATATTATTCGTGTACCGATTTCACCTCAATGTATAATTTTACTGAACGTGCGTATGTAACATTCTATCAGAAATTGGTCTAGTTGTTTATTCTCCACAGACTACAGCCTGTAAACGATAGACTACAGATGATAGACTACAGACTACAGCCTACAAAAGTTAGAGTACAGACTATATATTTAATAGGCTACAGACTACAGCCTACAAACTATAGACTATAGTTTATAGGCTACAGACTACAGCCTACAAACGTTAGACTACAGATGATAGACTACAGACTACAGACTACGGACTACAGCCTACAAACGTTAGACTACAGATGATAGACTACAGTCTACAGACTACGGACTACAGCCTACAAACGTTAGACTACAGACAAAAGTCGATAGACCACAGGCTACAGTCTCCGACGACAGGCAATAGCCCCAAAGCTAAGTGTTTTTTTGCACAATCGTAAACACTCATTTAATTTTGAATCTCTTAGAAAATAAAAAGTTAAATATGTTCCCACTTTAAATCAAACATACCAAATACATGAAACATCAACACATACTCGACATAATTCTTTTTTAGTTTATAATCAGTTTCGTAGAACTTAAAAAAAATAACAAGTGGGATATTTCTCGAAATTTATAATATGAAATTAAAAATAAATATGCTCGCAGGATAAGATCAGTATGACGTCTCGAGTTGTTCAGTCGACCAAAATGATCCATTAATAGGTTAAAAAATGTATTGTTTCGTTTGAAAGAAGACGGAATGTTTCTAAGTAGTGTAGTTCACGTCCTTGGGGAGGTCTGGCATCGGCACTACAAATCATCAAATTATAGGTTTTATAGATTATAAGGAAGCCCCGGCACTGAAAGCCGGCCTGTAATTGCCAGCTACGTCGTTTATACAACCCATGACTTTAAAATACCAATTATATTATTTTCAGACTTTAATATGCTTGTTATTATTGCTTAGTAGCACAAAATGATCTCACTAAGAAAACAATTTACTAATTGACACCATTGTCTGTCGTGTCTATAAATGATTTTAATTTGTGAGAACTGTTCAAAATCTTCCAAATCACGATGGACCAATCAGAAATAGAATATTCGTAAATCTAACATGAATGTTAATCTGTTTTACCGTTGCTTATTTGCATGTAAAAAATATTTTACTGTTTGTATAAAATTATAAATCTAGATGCGTATCCTTCACAACATTTAAGTAGTAAAAGTACCAAACAAACAAGTATGACGCGCTTCACTTAAGTACGTGAGGCGATAATTGCCGGTTTCTGTACGATAAAGTTAAAATTTTTAATAGTTGCATATTCTTTTTCTACACTTCAAGACCTTTAAAGTGATGCATAACACGTCATGGTGACTAAAAACTTTTTTTAGTCACCCGCCATATTGGCCTCCATCTTGAAAATATTAAGTGTGAAAACTCCAAAAAGTGTATAGTTGTCACAAATGCCGAGATGCACCTGTGTGCTGAATTTCATGTTCCTAGCTATAGTAGTTTATGAATTGAAACATGCAAGTGGACAGTCGCAAACGGACAGACAGAGCCGTTATAATATAAGGTTTCTTTACGTACATCGTACATAGAAACCTAAAACTGTCGAGGCAGCGAGTAATAATAAAATAAAATTATGAATTATGTCAGCAGGACATTAAACAAATGTGTACAAATTGTGCACTGGAAAAATATACGAATTTATTTGAAACTGATTTATCTATAATTACTATCTAACCCCCCCCCCCCCCCCCATTATACCAATCATTGTCTATCATTATACCAATGATAATATTTTATCTCACGAACAACCCCACGATCAAGGTTTTCCTTCTGCATAAACTACATTACATTAATAGAATATTTAGTAATATTATAGAGTATAATTTATAACATAAACAAACAATTAAACATATAAAATTTAAAAAAAAAAAAAAAAAAATTAATAAATACTTTTTATTGGGACATGTTCAGCCTTTGATTTCTTGTTATTGCTAGTATTATCATATTCTGATAAGTAGTTATATCTGCGCATGATATTGAGACTATTGTAGATAATGTGGTTTAGAAAAAGCATACCCCGAGGCGAAAATCCAATCTCCCCCAAAAATCTGATAAATTATTTCTCGAGGACGGTTCCGACAATTTTGATTAAAAAAAATCTAAAATGTAGTCCATTCAAAAACGAATATAAGCTGATTTCCCGGGAAAAAGTAGCTTTAATCGCAGACGGAGAGAGGTCGGGTTCGATACCCCGCCGAGGAGAAATTATTTATATAATAAAATGTTCCTTAATAATTAAGTGTACTTACGAAAACTCAAAAACTAATAAATGGAAAACACTGGGTCGAGTAATAAGAAATTTGTAAATGACAAAGTTTGTCTGAGTTGTTTTGGACCGATTTTTTAAAATTACATTAACATTACATGGTCAAAATACATATTTTTTACCTGAAAGAACTCACATATGTGCTTTTAATTATGAATGTAACCCTTATTTTATTCTAAATGTAAAATTGCATACTTGCTACATCTACTAAATTGAAGAGAGCTGCTGCACTAGCAGGGTAAAGCAAAACTAATATGGTAGTTTTATTAATTGTTGTTTATTTAAGGTCAAACTATAAAGTAAAATAAATGAGGCTGAACTAATCTAGTAGAGTTGGTATTCTCTTAGTTCCCAGTCAACTATCTTAATTGCATAAATCTCCATTACAAGAATGCATACATTTATATATAGACTGCAATGCATATATCTTACTTTATGTGTTTTACCAAAACATCGTCCAATTGCATTATATCATATTAAAATAGAATCCCATAAATTTTAATGAACAGAAATGCTCGAGAGGTTTACAAGTTAGGGATGAGTGACAGTGCATATTGCTTCTATAAGCAATAATAAAGCTGCTATAAGTCTGCATTTAACTAGCGTGAGAGAGCATAAGTAAATTACATTAAGAACATATCTTTATTTGTAAATAATGGAGGTGGCTCGTGACAGTTCAAATATAATGAGAGGGTATGTTAGCGAGATGCTGTCAAATAAAACACACTGAGAAAGTAAATAAATTTCAAATGAAAGAAGAATATTCTCTTATTCAATATTCCACTGATTAAAACCGATTTGTAATTAAATTATCACATCCCAATGTGAACTGGTGTATATGCTAGTAAAACCATTTCAAAAGAGAACACTATAGAGCAACTTCTTTTAAAAGCAGCCCCTACACGATCAAGCCGCTTGATCAAAACATCGCTTGATGGGAACATTGATGGGATGCTTGATGCGCCCCAAGGCGGCTTGAGGTCGTGTCAATCAGCTTGACGCGATGTTTTGATCAAGTGGCTTGATCGTGTAGGGGCTGCTTATTTTACTTAAACAAAATAAAACGTAAAAAATATAATCATTGTATATACGAAAATAATAACTTTATTATTTTTAATATTATTATTAATAATATTTTTAGGCATTTTCTTTTATGTCCTGATCATTACGGAAGTTATTTTATTTTTCATTATTTTATAATTTAATGTTTCTGCCATCACTTTTTACGGGAATTTTATTATATTATCCTCGTTAAATGCTTTTGATATTTTCTGAATTACTGTGAAATATATCAAAATGTTAACTGCTTTAGTTAATATACCAATTTCTACAGTTATTATATTTTACATTTATATGTATATACAGTAGAACCTCGATTATCGAACTAATTGGGATCAGAGGTGGGTCGGATAATCGAGGTTCATTAAAAAAAGAAGAAAAAATTATATTAAGTATACAATGTTATTTTAAAGGTAGATATATTTTTAAAATAGTTATATACATACATACATACATATGTAAAACAGCACAATATATTATATACATTTTTCTCAGGTAGGTTTGAAAAAATCATGAATTCTTGTCTGTTTCGCCCTCAACAAGGTGGCGAGTACCTCTAACCACCCCACCGGTGGCGAGTTCGGATAATAGAGGGTTAGGATCAGAGGTTCGGATAATCGAGGTTCAACTGTAGTAATAAGCAATAGCTTAATCTTCATACCTTCATTTTGAACATATTGGTAGGCAGGGATCGATTTGAGGCGGAACGGCGTTCCGGGACCTCTCTCTCTCTCTGATAAATAAAGAATAAAATTATCGGCACTAAGATTTTATTTAAATCCTTAGTTAAAATTTTGTTTGTCAGAGAGTGACTATACAAATTTGATTAAGGACATCATGTATTAAACTTGCATTTTTTTTTTTTTTTTTTTTTTTTTTTTTTTTCCAAATACAAAAAATATCTCCTTTGTTGAGATTATACTAATAAATTATGATAACCTGAAACAACAAAGGTTTTTTTTTAATGGCAGGGATCGTATTAAATAAGTACTGTGCAGAGACGCTGTGCCGAAGCTCGCCCGGGGCGAGTGGGACAGGGAATGTTTTGTTGATTTAATTATTCTTATAATCCTAAGTACCTATTTATTTATTAGAGTATTATAAAAACATGGCATGCTAATCAAGAAATTGTTTATACAAAATACCACTTAAAATGATATAAGTTTCCACACGAAACCCACCTGATTGCAGTGTGGGTTTATGTCTAAAACTGCTTAAAATGCTATTTTTCAAAATTTTCCTGGGAGAGGACCCCCGGACCCCCCCTTCTAATGTGGGGGGGGGGGGGGTACTAGAGAGAGGGTAGGTTGTAGTTCCGGCACCTCAATTTCTAGAAATCGAGCACTGTTTGTAGGTAAAAATATTAAAACTTTTATAATAGATAAGTACGCTAGGAAATTGAAACTTTAATTTTGTTAAGAATTTTACTTTTTTCGAGGTAAAATTTCAGTTTCATATTTAGTACTTTATTAAAAATATAAAGTTTATATTGTTCTGTTATGATTTTTTCTTGTTTTATTTATTTCTTAATTTCTTTAATATATAAAATTATTAATAACTTTTCTTGGAATATTTTCCTGAAGTTTATTTCACTTGTTATAAAGAAATGTGGACAGAAATTAGGTTTGTTGTTTAGTATATAAATAATATATATTTTATTTATTTCTCTTGGTTCTACTTCATCTTCATAACAAACGTAAAGTTTGAAACAAAGTATTATTTGTTCGTCAACTTGTTCTTCTCCCGGGAGCATTTCCAAGTCTCTCGTAATTTCTTTATATTCCCTACACCAGAAAGTAAAATACTTTTATTGGTTTCTTTAATAAATAAGAACAAAAAATGATCTATATTAATAATATTATACTTATGTCTAAATATCCTAATTATTTTTATTTTTCCATTTCACGTTGTTTTATGAGAGCTATAAAATAAATATAAAATCGGTCCGAGACCCCATACTAACTTCCACTCATACTAACTTTCTCATATAATCTCGGTCCAAGATGCCAGAAACTATTTGTTTTCGATTTTCAACAAAATCGTATTTATTTTTCATTAATATCTCGGAAACTTGATTTTTCCCGGGGAATCAGCTCATTTCCTTAGGATTGTATTCAAATAGACAACATTTTAGAATTTTTTAATTAAAATCGTCGCAATCGCTATCGAGAAATAAAGGAAGCTACAGAAAACGTTATGAGTAAATTAACATATTTTTATTATTTTAACATTATAATTAATCGAGAAATAATGTTAGCCCCAAATTTGGAGAGTTCCCCCCTAAAATCTCTGAAAAAAAAAAATTCTCTAAAACGTATCTCTAAACGACGATTTTGGTTAAATATTATAAAATTTAGTCCATTTAAATACGAATTTAACTATATAAGCCGTTTACCCGGGAAAAATCTAGTTCCTGAGAAAACAGCTATAAGCGCCCATGAGAAGTTATTTGTATGATAAATTTTGATAAAATGTTCCATAATAATGAAACGTACATACAAAAACTTGAATAATAATAAATGGAAAACACTGGGCTAAGTAATTAGGAACTCGTACATGAGAAAGTTTGTCTGAGTTCTTTCGGACCGATATTTTAAAATAATAATTCGTATTTTGGTTTGGAAATGAAGCACCAACTGAGAAGGCTACGGACGAGATTCTAGTAATAACCATTCTTGAAAAAACAATATTATAATTTAGTACTCACAGTCTAAGATTCTAATCGATCAACAATGTACTCACCTGAAAACAAATTAATAAAAAAAATATTAGATAATTAGGTGCTTTATCTTAAAACAAATTAAAAATATTAAAATAAAATAATATAGTATAACCATTAATAAATAATATTTTCATTTACTGCTTGAATAAATACACTGGATTAAAAAAGTCCAGTCATGCACCATGACTTAATGAGCGAATTTTCAAAGAATTCTGCGTATTATTGGTTTATAATAATATAAGAAAATTTTGGTTTAGAATTTGGATGGGTGAAAAAAAAATTGGTACACAGGGGTACGGGGTACAAAAGTCAAAATAGTATATACCCTTCAAGATGCATGTCGTTGGAAAGCTCTTTAAGATTACAGTAATTGTTGTTATGTACACTTTTGTCATATTTTCATTTAAGAGGGGGGTAAAATGGAAAAATATGCTATATCTTATATAAAAAGAAGAGTGTCTGCATGAGGGTGTCTTTTATAAAAATCTACAGTTTTATCCCAATAAGATGAATATTTACCATCTTTTACTTTATAAAAGGTGAAGAGGTCACTGCCTTCATGCTATTTTTGACCCTAAATTGTCAAAATTTGACTCCTAAATGGACCCTAAATTCTGGCCGCAACGAACTCATCCTTTCTTTTGATATTATTGACATTTTAAAATTTGTTTGTAATTTTTAAATGCATCCTAAGGGGAGATATCGTCTGGAGTGACATATATATATACATACATAAATATATTCTTATATACAAACATACATACATAAAAAAGTGTTAAATTTCAGGAATCGACTAAGAATGGTCAAAAACGGATTTCCATGGAGAACATTTTCAAAAATTTTGAATTTCCAAAATTCGCTAAAACTAATTTAAATCTAAAATTAATTAAATTTTTATGTATTAAATTTTTAATACATTGTAAAGTAGAAAATTGAAATAAAATTATTTTATCTATATGGAACAGTAGAAAGTATATAACAGTCAATCTATATAGTCTATAATTTAAGGGTGTAGTTTAAATAGTTTGGACGGAACAAATATTATCTTTTTTTGTCCGTCCATAGATTCATTCATAATAAATGAAGGAAGATGATTTCATGTTAACCTGAGTATAAAAGGAAAAGAATTCCATTCATCAGGTGTTTGTCTGGATAATCTTGAAGAGTTTCTACGTAGCGTCCAATGTGTGACCTTGCATTTAACTAACTACAATGCTAACTGCAATCATTGTCATTTTTTTTCGAACAAACAGAAAAAACTGCAGAGGTTGCCTCGTCTGTAATGTAATCTTAACTTAAGCCGAATAAGTTTAGCGTGATATTCTTTGACCTAACATGGAAACATCTTCATTGCACTTCTTATCAATATGCTCAATAACATTTAGTATAATTATAGAAGACATGATTATGATTATATAATACATCCCACAGCAGTTATAACGTGATTCTGATTTTGTGTTTCTGTGCTATTTAATAAAGAAACAACAAAATAGAAATGAAAACAAATATCAGTAACACAGCATTTAAACATATTTTTAAAATACTCTATCTTGTCCCGTGAAAGATGAACAAAATAATCATCAATGTTATGTAGATATACTTTAACATTTTATATTATTTCGTACAGTTATGAATAGATTATGTAAAATTAGTAGTACTTTAGTTTATATTAGAACAAAAATAATAATAATAATAATAATAATAATAATTATTATTATTATAATATAATAATCTGGCTCGGGGTGCTGGTGGCCGCTGAGCGCTCGGGGGCGCTTTCTTCTTATCGCCATCGTCGTACAGAGAAGTAACTGACATCGATGAATCCTCAGCCTCTTCTTCCTGACTGGAGCAGGAAGCATAGAGGAAAGGTAAGTCTAGGAAACCAGGAGCACACGATCATCATATGAAACGATGATGACGTTGTAGCTCTTGGTAGTTGTAGTTATAATTATAGTCGCGTGAGGTACCATATGCTCCTTCAAGAGTATGGTACCCAAAATGGAGGGTTTTTCACCGGCAGGGATTTTAGTGGGGTAGGGGCTACCAGCGTCTGTCTCGGTGTCGGCTGAGCAGTCGGGAAGTAGCTCAATCCCCACACTCAGGGATCCCGGGATCCTGCGATAGGTCTCGTTATCGAGAGTAGGATAGCGAGGCTCCAGGGGGGCTTAGCTTAGCTTCATACACCCTGGAGCATAAAACTTTTGCCCTGCAGGAGCCGTTGTCTTTTCCCGCCAGTCAAAAAAAAAAAAAAAAAAAAAAAAAAAATAATAATAATAATAATAATAATAATAATAATAATAATAATAATATAACACGTCACACACAATATATATATATATATATATATATATATATATATATATATATATATATATATATATATATATATATATATATTTGTATACATAAATTGAAAAATATATTTATGATAAAATATAAAAATAAAAAAGAATAAGATAAAAATTGTAATTTGTCACAAAAAGTAAAAAGGGGGAAAATATATAAAAATAAATAAGATGAGGAAAGAAGATACGAGAAAATAAAAGTATATAATGATATTTTAAAGAGGATAAATAAAGAGATGAAATTTCTTCCTTTCTTCCACCTCAACGCTCTTCTTACCCCCACCCCTCCACCTCGTGCCACCTCGTTCCCCCACTTCCTCTATCAAATACACAATTAAATTGCAAATTTTTATTTTAAGATTCACAAAGAAAAAAACAAACTTTCCCCATCATTTTATTATAAAATATCTTACTTTTAAATATATATATAAATGTATAGAATAAAGAGAAAAAACAAATCAAAGGAATTAATATGTATAAGGTTATTGCTAAGTCTAAGATTAACTAGATATTTTATCATTTGTGTGAAGTTTTATATTAATGTAAAACAAATTAAGATTAGGTTATGGATAATAATAATTAAGTATATTAGTCACAGTATTTTTAATCCATATGATTTAAAACAACATTATTAAAATATTCTGGAAGAATTAAAGTTAATCAGAAGGATTTGAGAGTAGGCTAGAAGAATTAAGGTTACTCCAAAGAATTTGAGTACGCTATAGAAGCATTAAGTTTACTCCAATGAATTTGAGAGTAGGCTAAAAGAATTAAGGTTACTCCAAAGAATTTGAGGAGGCTAGAAGAATTAAAGTTAATCACACGGATTTGAGAACAGGCTAAGAGAATTAAGGTTAATTACAAGGATTTGAGAAAAGGCTAAAATAATTAAGGTTAATCACAAGGATTTGAGAACAGGCTAAAAGAATTAAGGTCAATCACAAGGATTTGAGAACAGGCTAAAAGAATTAAGGTTAATTACAAGGATTTGAGAAAAGGCTAAAATAATTAAGGTTAATCACAAGGATTTGAGAACAGGCTAAAAGAATTAAGGTCAATCACAAGGATTTGAGAACAGGCTAAAAGAATTAAGGTTAATTACAAGGATTTGAGAAAAGGCTAAAATAATTAAGGTTAATCACAAGGATTTGAGAACAGGCTAAAAGAATTAAGGTTAATTACAAGGATTTGAGAACAGGCTAAAAGAATTAAGGTTAATTACAAGGATTTGAGAACAGGCTAAAAGAATTAAGGTTAGGCCAAAGAATTTGAGTAGGCTAGAAGATTTTTTAAAAAAAAAAAGTGTAATAGCGCATACATAGTCCAGGTACGTCGAGGAAGTTTAACAAGTTAAGTACAACTAACCAGTGTGCCATGTAGATTAATCTAAACAAAGATTTCAGGAGAAGACATCTCAGGGAAAACTTGGCAGTCGAAGAACTTGGAATGTGTTAACAATCAGCACATGCGTTGATTTGTTTTGCTCTGTGTTTAGAATAGGTCAGTTATTATTACTTCACCGCTCTTCTTTTTTATGATTGGCAGGCCTGGTGTTAGAGGAGGTCCTTCAGCTGTTCCACTCCATATATAGAACGACACAGGAGGCATTGTTTTTTATTAAAATGATCGTCACGTGGTGGAAGCGTTTATGAATGATGACATTAAAGACAAAATAAGAAGAAATATAATTGCGTTATGTGTAGCTGATAGAGTGAATTTCCAAGCGGATATGACTAAGACTGGATGACTGAGGTGAGACCTTCTATTTGGGTTCTACTCCTTCACACGTCCACGTGCGCGTGCGCTTTCTAAAAATGAACAACATAGAGATAGAACCCAGAGTACCGCCCTCCTAAAAAACACCTCCGGCTTTCTGGATTTTTTTAAAAAAAATATATATCTCACACATTTAGACCAGACATGAAACTGGATTTTGTTCAACTTTTTACCTTGACGAGTTATTTTTTGTTTTAAGAATAATAATAATAACAGTTAATGATATATATTGTAGTTATATATTTATTTATATATATATATATATATATATATATATATATATATATTATATAATAACTATATAAGGCAATCGAACAATTATTGTGTGATATGATTTGATTATATATCTTGAGTTACTAGAATATAGTTCTGTTGACAATAACAAAAACTGTTACAAATTGAAGCTGTGCTAGTAAGAGTAAGTTATTGTAGAACTGCTTTATTGCAATTATTATAATATATATTTATTTTTAATTAATTAAAATACGAGTATTAACTACCGGTAATATTTATAATTTATATTATATTTTGCTCGTGTATTTAAGGATTTGCTAGATATAGGGGAAAGGCACCTCATATGGCATAGTGTTTTTCGGCAATAGGTTTCACCCCTCCAAATAGCGAAATTTGAAGCACAAAAAAATCCTAGTGATAGATTAACTACTTAAGTATAATGAGCCAACGCTACAATGACTAAATATTTAACACAAGACTTCTCAGAATTTTTAAAAGAAGAAAATCCAAAATCGATTATAAAAATTGTCGCCCCTTAATATGGCATACCATGGAAATCACAGCAATGATCTGGTTTTTATCTCCGTACATTAATGTAAAATAGTTATCTATTATAATTATAAGAAATTAATATGTTTATTTATTAAATGCTGAATATTAGATCACATTGTTGAAAAGGCACCCTTAATATGGCATAGGTCTTAATTGAGAATATTTCATATGCCATATTTGGGGGAATCACGTTTTTCACATCAGTTCTTCCATAAAATATTTTAATATATCATATTTTAATATATCATTAAAAATATCAAGAATAACCTATTTATCAAAGAAATTATAATTTCCTACGATTCCTACGATAATGTCCTACGAATTTAATATTTTAACAATATATTTATAATTACATTTTGCTTGAGTAAAATTTAGATAAATTTAGAAAATAGGATTATTTTCCTGCAAACCTTCAGAGGGAAAGTAAGACAAAGTTTTGCCGATTGCTACTTAAATAACAGAGGAACTAAAATTGGGAGGAAATAAATTACGAGTATAAAGTCCAAGGTGAAAATAGACTATAATAAATTAACTTGGAATTACTGATCCACTATAAAAAATTGAAACTAATTTCAAGAGCCAGGTAATAAAATATTGAGGTGGCTGCAACACTCGCTCACTATTTGTCTACGTTTTCCTTTAACCTTTTCTAAAATAAACCTAATTTTCAAAAAGTAGGCTGTAGTAACAAGTCTTATCTACAATCTAATAACGATCTAGCGGAATACGTCTGCTTTAAATATATATATATTACGTAAATTCTATTAAATATATTATTAATATTAATTAAATTCTGTGTAAATAAATATGTAATTAATAAATTTTATGTAAATTCTATTAAATATACTTCGAAAACATATCATTTTATTTTGTAAGCCAAACCGACTACAATGTGTGCATAATTAATGAGAATGTGATGCACAACATGGGCGGGATCTGTGTTTGCTGGGCTCTTGCCCAGGCGAACCTACTCTAATCACTGTATTTCTACCACAATTAATTATGTAATCGGTTTTATTAAAGTCACTACGGTTTATATTAGAATGTCTTCAAACATAAAACTGCGCTATTGAACTCAAATAAACGAATAGCCATCCTTTGTCAGCTCAATTTCAAATTAGCGCTTTTACTACTCAAATTTACATTATCCGAGCAAGTGGAAAAAATTAAACCCCATTACATGCTAACAAACTAAATTTAGATTTTCTTAATTAAAAACCGCATGGTGTAATCTAAATTTGGATATTAAGTCCCTATATATGATCAACTATAAAAATACAAATCTATATATAGGAACTGATCAGTACACTTACGATGTCTGTAGTCGAATCCAGTCTGTACACTTATATTTTTATCACTTATAGTTTGAAAATATAATGATCAATTGAACTAGTAACTGAATTATTAATTAAAGGTAGTTAAGCTTAACTACCTTTACGAGTTTACCTTTAGTTTTAGTATTAACTAATAGAGCTAAAGCCTTAATTACTGATATTAAATAACATGTTTCAAAATATATTTTCGTCGTTAATATCATTCGCAAATAATTGTTTTTACTTTTAGGTTTGACTTGATAAAGAAAAGGTTCGATTGATGATATTGATAGGTAATGAAATAAAATGATAAATTTTTACAAGTTATTGGTATAGTATTCATACTACGGAACGTTTAAATTTTAATTTAAATCAAATTATAATTACTATTTATAAAGGGAGACAGACAGAAAAATAGACTTCAGCGCCGGAACTCGAACCACGGACCTCCCCCTCATATCCAGTGTGCAGGAGCTCTAACCTTAATTGGTTAACCAATTAAGGTTAGAGCTCCTGCACACTGGATATGAGGGGGAGGTCCGTGGTTCGAGTTCCGGCGCTGAAGTCTATTTTTCTCAGTCTGTCTCCCTTTATAAATAGTAATTATAATTTGATTTAAATTAAAATGATAAAGTTTACTTCTTGAATTGAACTTGATAAACAATGTTTATTAAATACAAAATGGTGACAGTAAGTCAGTTATAATCTAGCATCTAGTATACGAGAATGTTTAGGAAATCAACAAACTCATACATAAAGGTTTCAAACTTTCATCAAATCAATAAAAAAATCATCAAGGAAAATTAAAAAACTAAACTTCCATAGTAGGAGCGTAACAATTAAGAGAAAACTTATATAGGTAAAGTTACATATAATCAGTAAGGTCTAATTAATTTTATGATATTTCATCTAGTATATAGGTAAATGTATAATATAAACCAAAACCATTATTATTGCACTCGATGGCAATTTTTCTTAAGTAGGCATGATTATTTGCTCATACCCTTACTCAAAACACACACACACACATATATATATATATATATATATATATATATATATAT
Source organism: Gerris lacustris (assembly GCA_951217055.1). Taxonomy (NCBI): domain Eukaryota; kingdom Metazoa; phylum Arthropoda; class Insecta; order Hemiptera; family Gerridae; genus Gerris; species Gerris lacustris. The sequence continues at coordinate 75,292,576 of OX578278.1, forward strand.
ATATATATATATATATATATATATATATATATATATATATATATATATATATATATATTCCATACATATTTATAGTGATAAAAAATTGCTCCACGATTTTTTATTTATTTTAGTTTGGACCTGGGTTTTGGTTAGTTGGATACTGTAGCACTAGACTTGCCAGCGGGCTTAAGATAACGAACAAGGCTTTACAACAGCAAACCATATAAGTGATCTCACAAATATTCGTGTATATATATATATATATATATATATATATATATATATATATATATATATATATATATATATATATATATATATATATATATATATATATATTTACAGAACACACATATCAAATTGAACAGGAAGAAAAGAGGCATGTAGTTTGCCCTATTGCGAGGCTAACATAGTTTAGGATCCCTTAGTTTTGGAACAAACATGATTTATAGCTTGCATTTTACCGTTAAGGGTGAGAGCTTTCAGAAGCCGATCAATACAAAAAAAATAAAATAAAAAATGCTTTTGAAAAATATAGAGACGAGAATATGGACAGCAGTCTTATATTATTATATACTTATAGATTACGTCTTATGAAAACCAATAATAATAATAGTCTGTCAGAAAACTAAATTGCCTTTTTACAAACGTCCAGATCGATTGAACAACATAATAATAGATATTTATAATACATTTATTGGATTATATTCAGTCTCATCACATATTATTGTATCGCTAAACCACTATATATTTATTTGAAAACAAACAATTAATATATTAAGAAATAAAATTTGATGAATTACGATTTCTTTCCATTTCAGTTACAAATAAATAAATCAGATTATATTCATAACTATTTGCATATGATTTATTATTGGTTGTTAAAATCTTTTTATTGGATCCATCCCCTTGTAAAAGGAAACCAATAAATAATCTAACCGGTATTACAAGAATACATTTTTAAATGTGAATTATTGAGATTAGTTTAGACTGAACCGAACCCTATTATTCGACCTTGTTCTTTTCGAAACCAATTAAATTAAATATTTTGTCATAAATATATCCGGAATGAACGAATATAAATAGCATTTTGAATAATAATAAAATGAGTTCTATTATAAATTATGGACTGAAAGCTTATTAGCTACATTATAACATGTAATTACAATATTATTGTTAACAAATATTATTGTTGTAATATGTTTAATCTAATATATCAGCAAAGTATACATTAAGGAGTCAAAAGGTTAGAAAAAAGGTCCATTCAAGATCTTGCAAAACCGCAACCCACTTAACAAATTCGACTAGAGTGTATAAAAATTATTATATTTAGCTTCCGAGCTTACCGTTGGTAACGGAAGCTACGTGATCGTTCTGAAGAACGAAAATATTTTAGGTCTCCGATTTCAAAAATTCTAAGATAGAAATCCGTTTCAGACACGAGGGAACATTTTTGGTTCCGTGTCTGTCACTCTATTTTTGCGAACCAACGTATCGACTTCCTGTGAAATCCTAACTTCCTGGCACGATATTTAAGAGCGTCACATTTGCATGTCGTTCATTCAAACTTCAGCCAGCCCATAGTCAATATATTGTACTATAAATGAAAAACCTATCGACTTCCTGTGAAATCCTAACTTCCTGGCACGGTATTTAAGAGCGTCCCAGAGCTAAAACATATCCATGTTTAAAACATGTTTAAGAAATAACTTGGACTTTATTATTGCTCGACAGTACAAAAGACCTCCAACAATACCTCATATTATGAAAGAGACTTTAAAATCATCATCACCTTGCCCTTTAGCGACTTTACATAAAGCAGATTAAACAAAACATTCACCCCCAACATAATAAAAAGAACCATAAAACTGAGAAAAACAGAAGGCAGGATGTAACTAGATACATTTGTAGGAGTTAAAGTAAATTAGAAGATATATTTTCTTTTTAAGAGGCTATATAAGAAAAGCTGGCTAAGACACAAAGCAGGGGGGGGGGAGTACTTCTAAGCCATGGAACCCTCGCATAATCTAAATTATAAGTAAGGGGGGGGGGAGCAAAAATTTAATTTCTCATCTTACCCTTCTTCCTCAGCTCTCTTATTAAAAATATAAGAACGTACTTCGTTAAAATACTTTTCTGTAAGAGAAAGATAACCAGAGAAAATTCTGTATAAAGTTAACACTGCACCACAGTTATTATTTTCTTAAGCATATATCCTAAAATAAGTTCAACAAATTTAAGAAATTTATAAATAAATGGACGTGGAGCATCAAAAGCCAACCTAATTCCTACAAAACAAACAATAACTCTATCATTAAATTAGTTAAATTAGTTCCTTTTTACATATTAAAAACGATTCCGGTTGTACCGTCTTGATAAATTCAGTAGTTAAAAAAAAAAAAAAAACGTAAAGTGTCATTTTCTTAGGGACATGATGAAAGGTTATGCTCAGGTTAGGCCGAAAAGTACAAATCTTACTTCTTTTTCTTCACTTATTTTTCTTAGGAAGTGACACTTTACGTATTTTTTTGGCTAAAGTGATAATTAAGTGAATTTTGTACCAGGATTTGGACCTCTACCTGGTCGATATGCAGCATAGTTGTTTTTCTTCTGAAAATGAGCGGACACCGCGAAGTGGCCGTTGAAAATTTGTAACGAATGGTAATCTGGGTCAATTTTCTTATTGCAATTTTGGTTTAAATAGTGTGGAAAATTGTTCAGGTTGGCCACTTATGATTTTGCTAGGTAGCTCATTATAATTTTGATTTCGAGGGTTTGGAAAAAAATCCCAATTACGTGTTTTTTTTTATTATTTAAAGTTTTTTTTATAAGTTTATTTCCACTAACATTTGATAAAATAATGCAGGCAGGTTGGTTTTTGTGTTGCGTCCTGAGGTATGCCATGTTGGATTTGCCCAGGCAGAGGCTCATGGTACGGCGTGGTGGCCGGCGGCTTTGGCCGTGAGGCCTCTGAGAATGTGAAATGAATTTTTTTTCCTTTTTGTTCAGTACGCTCATAGTAATATTTTTCTGAGTAAAGTGTACCAGTGGTACTCTTCAACATATTCTTTTTCTTCCACAATCTAAATGTAGAAACTGCATCCGAACCCTTCAAGTGAAGGTAAGCTTCTTTTTCTCTTTGGTTTGGTTGACCATATTGGCACCATTTCATTTTTGTTTAGGGTTCTTTCCCATTTAGTTTTATTTTATTGTAATAGCCTCCTTATTTACTTATTTTTAGGGTGGTTGGTCCAGGGCCGAATTTTCCAAACCAACACTTTATTCATCAATCATCTAACATCACCAATTTTTTTTTATTTCACTGCTAAGACCATTGTATTCTTAAAATTAATTCTTATAAGTATAAATGTATGTAATATAATGTTGACGGGGTTGGTTCTTCTCCCCATTAATTAAAAGAACCTGGCGCTCATACAGAAAATATATAATATGTTCATTTTATTTATGTTAATTTTTTTACTTCAATTCAATCATAAAACCCACCCCAACTACCAACTGAGCTGGGCATAATTATAAATTAATGTGCTTGTCACAAAAGTGTCGCCCAAGAGCGTGGGGCTTGATTAATTAAATATCAATGGCTGTATAGTAAATTAATAGAGTCAAGAAATTGTAACCGTTTAGAGAAATAAATATTCTAATCCTTTGGAAAATTAATTTATGTGATCATCTCATTTTATATTAAATAAGTTATATCAGCCTTCAATTATTGAAATGCAATTCAACAATTTTAATATCTGAGCTTTTTAAGTCAGGATAATGGGTGTATTATTATAATTAAATACATGTACTAAGACTTACCTTGTGTGTAGAAAGTAATTTTTATTAAATTTAAATTCAATGGTAAAGATAAGAAACTTATATAAAAAGAACAATTAATTGTAGTAGATTGATAGATTTCATGTTAAATTTATGTTATTTGACCAAATTTGTGTGACAGTTTTTGGGTAAATAGATAATTTAAATTTATTGGTTGTTAGTAATTATGTTTTTTTAATTATATAAGTTTCATGTAACCTGAGAGGTAATGTTTCTATAAAAATTATAGTATTTGTAACTGCTAAGGTATGTAAGTCAGTTTATATTTTTTTTATTACAAGATAGTAATTACTTATATTAATATAATAATGTATGTAACTCATTAGTTTATTTCAAGTTTTGCTACAAGATAATTAAAATGTATGAATAGTTAATATACATAATAATATATTAATGTATGTAAGTCAATTTATTAAAAATTTTATTTACAAGAGAATTATTTAGAGTAATTATATTAATATGATGATAATCTATGTAACTAACTATTTAATTTCAAATTTTGTCAAGATAATTAATTGGCATTTATGTACAACTTAACATGTATCATGTAATTATTTACAGTGTAAGTAATTTTATTTTAAGATGGTTGGCTAGATATTTCACTTTTACTAGGAAATTCAATTTTTAATTTGACAATTTTAAATTCTTTAACTTAATTTTTTAACTTTTAAATTCACTTTATTTATTTTTTTTCACCACACTTATTTGTTTGTATCCGTTAAGTTTTAGTTTATTTCTTCTTTGCTTCGTCCTGACTTATTTTCTTGTAGCCTGAAAAGTCTGAGAATGGTTTAGATATAAAGACAGAAGAATAAATTATTAGTTTTATTTCGATGTTGTCCAGCTGATTTGTAAAGAGTGACTGATAGTCGATTTCGGACTCTGGTCAATTCGCACTAGGTTTTTGTTTTTACGATACTCGCCGTTATCTCTCAGCAGGTGTGTCAATACTAGATTAAATAATCCGTTATTAATGAATAAGAAGAAGTGTTAAAATAATTTATTTTTAGATTCTGGTTCTTTTTACAAATCTCTATTCCTCCAACAGTTTTTTTCGGCCCTGTTTTACATTTTTTTCTTTCTCTTGTAACTTGATGTACCACTTCAATTTTTGTTTCTTCTCTCAGTTTCATTTTTTGCTGTTCTAATAATTTTATTTAGTGCAATTAAGTGAATAATTTAAATTCTTTTTATCCGTAAAACTTCTCTCTCTGTATGTACCACGATTTGCTTCATTTGACCTCTTTCATTTAAATCCTCCGTTAAATTTTAAAATTATTCTTATTTCCTAATTTTTATTTTTGCTTACGTTTTAATTTCTTTTAATTTTTGTATGGATGCGGTCACCGTAAGTTTATATGGCTTAGGTCATCTTTTTGGTTTTTCTTTGTTGTTTTTTTAATTTTGTGACCGATCTGCCCCGTCGTACGTTTTATCAACGGGATTATTATTATTGCATTTTTTCCCCATTTTCTAGTAGACAACGGTTCGCCGGATCTATTTCTCTGCTGGAGAGAAGTTCATGCTAGGAAATGATGGTATTTTAATTTCTAGATTTTTATGTTCTTTTTATCTTTTAATTTATTTTAATTTTTGTATAGGTTCGGTTGCCGTATTTTGACTTTGGGTCACCTGTTAGATTTCTTTTTGTTTCTTTTAATTTTGCGGCCGAACTATGCCGGTGTATGTTATAGCGCCTGGTATTATTATTATTCCTGTTTTTTTCTTTATTTTTTTCTGGGACTTTGCGGTTCGCCGGATTTTAATTTCAATGTAGAGATTGTTGTTCCTAGGGAAATGTTTAGTCCCGTGTTAGGGTTGTTAAGTATATTGTCTGACGGTTAGGGTAGTCAATGTAGAGCCCTCTCCGTTTAGGTTTAGGAGGACTTGGTCAAGTCTCCTATAGGAGTACTTCGTTGTTGTACGAGTACTTAGGTTTTGTGTGATCTGGGTGCACACAGATCACATGTGTCTTTTCTCTGAGCTACTCGGTGTTGCCGGATTTTTGATTTCAAGTGTTCTCGGTAGATGTTGTTGGCCACTTCCATCTTCTCCGGGAAGAAATCTTCAACTCAAGGGAAGACAATCTGGACACATGACGTTCTCTGTTTGGTGAACAATGAACTGTTTGGTTAATGATTAACTTGTATTTTGTTTCAAATTTGGTATGACTACACCTTAGGGGATTTTGGTCAGTTTGCCGTCAGTCTACCGAATTTAAAACAGTAGTCTTGTTGACGATTTCGACTGTGTCTGTTTCGACTGTTTTTTTCTTACTTTGTAGGATGTTATATTATTAGGTCGTCCAATTCGTCTGGATACGTAGAGTACTTCTCTCGACAAATCTGATGACCTTACCTTATAGGGATTTTGGAGACTTACTCCCATGTTAATTTACTGTTGGTCATGTAGATTTGTTTATGGTCATTTTCGACCTGTATACTCTCTCTATCACGTCTAGCACGGATTATTGAGTTAACTTAGTGGGTCTAATCTTATGTTTAGGCGCTTCTGCGATAACTTTTTTGTCTTGGTTCACCCTGCGTCTAGGTAATAATTATTTTATGCGGGCTTTCCACCTCCTTGGTAGTTATCTTTCAATGGAAGGTTTTCTCAAAATTGTGATTATTTGGTTTTGAGGTAAATCATGTCTTGCGTTAGATACTCTTGCAGTCCTACATTTCATACTGTCGGAATATTAATGTATCTCCTCGCACATTATAGGGTCTTTCTACAGATGTAGCGAGAAATTATTGCGATTGTAGAAGATTTTTTTTTTTTTTTTTTAATAGAGTAAGTTCTTAATTATGTTTAGCTCTCTTTAGGAAACATAGGTTTCGGTTTGTCTTTTGTTTTGTTTATTTAAATGTGAGATCTCTTTCATTTTGGATATGATTTACAGGTTCTTGTAGAAAGTATAGCTTAACGATTTTCTTTTAATATTATAGTTTAGACTTTTTTTTTTGCTGGATAGCTTACAACTTCTTCCCGAAGGAGGGGGGTTGTGTAACGAATGGTAATCTGGGTCAATTTTCTTATTGCAATTTTGGTTTAAATAGTGTGGAAAATTGTTCAGGTTGGCCACTTATGATTTTGCTAGGTAGCTCATTATAATTTTGATTTCGAGGGTTTGGAAAAAAATCCCAATTACGTGTTTTTTTTTATTATTTAAAGTTTTTTTTATAAGTTTATTTCCACTAACATTTGATAAAATAATGCAGGCAGGTTGGTTTTTGTGTTGCGTCCTGAGGTATGCCATGTTGGATTTGCCCAGGCAGAGGCTCATGGTACGGCGTGGTGGCCGGCGGCTTTGGCCGTGAGGCCTCTGAGAATGTGAAATGAATTTTTTTTCCTTTTTGTTCAGTACGCTCATAGTAATATTTTTCTGAGTAAAGTGTACCAGTGGTACTCTTCAACATATTCTTTTTCTTCCACAATCTAAATGTAGAAACTGCATCCGAACCCTTCAAGTGAAGGTAAGCTTCTTTTTCTCTTTGGTTTGGTTGACCATATTGGCACCATTTCATTTTTGTTTAGGGTTCTTTCCCATTTAGTTTTATTTTATTGTAATAGCCTCCTTATTTACTTATTTTTAGGGTGGTTGGTCCAGGGCCGAATTTTCCAAACCAACACTTTATTCATCAATCATCTAACATCACCAATTTTTTTTTATTTCACTGCTAAGACCATTGTATTCTTAAAATTAATTCTTATAAGTATAAATGTATGTAATATAATGTTGACGGGGTTGGTTCTTCTCCCCATTAATTAAAAGAACCTGGCGCTCATACAGAAAATATATAATATGTTCATTTTATTTATGTTAATTTTTTTACTTCAATTCAATCATAAAACCCACCCCAACTACCAACTGAGCTGGGCATAATTATAAATTAATGTGCTTGTCACAAATTTTAGGGTAAAAAAAATGTGTACTTCGATTCTGTAAACAGCACCCGTACAATTCACTTTTACCTATTTAAAAAAACAAAAAAAACTATTGAATTTACCGAGATGGTACATCCGGAATCGTTTTTAAAATGCAAAAAGGAACAGCTTAAACAAAATTACGGACAATTAGAAATTGGTGGGCCAAATAGTGCAGATTTACCAATATAGAAGAATAATTCTTACTAATGTGCACCTTTGACAATTCTGGATCATAAAAGGTGTCTAAAATTAACAATTAGTTAATTTAAAAAAAATTTAAAAATTTATTTCACCTGTTACGTGTATCATCAAACCTGGAGTCCATAGTTAGACTTTTACATAATATATTTTTTAACAATTCAAATTACAATAAAAAAATAACAATATCTAATTAACTTAATTATAGGCTCCAGGTCTGATGATGATCTTAATAGGTAAAATATAACCTTATTTTAAATTAACCCATAGTTAACTTTACTCACAATTTATGATCCTTTAACAAGTAATTCAATAAATAATTCAACATATTATTAAATAATAGTTTCCTTAATTAATTTTGTATTTAAAATTATTTTATTGAATATTTAATTAATTGAATAAACTGGAAATCTTTTAAGTATCGGAATAAAGCCGTTTTTAAATGAATAAAATTATGTTCAAAAGGTTTTTTTTATTTTTTACAATAACCTTTTGCTAACTTTCAACATTTGAGCAAAGGGTAACTAAAAAAAGTCCATGCTCTCGACGCATTGTTTCTATTTTGTTCTTATTACATGGTTATTTAATTAAAACGTTAATGGTAGCAAGTGCGTGTGGTCCTAGAGGCCTGTCATGCGTGTTCGACATGAAAAGGGTTTTAAGTTTGTTTTTATATTCGGTTTTTTTATTCTGTATATAATATTTAGTAGGTGCGTGCATTTATAAAGCAACAAGGGCCGTTGGCTCCTATGAACGATGCGTGGCAGACCAGACGCAAGCTCCGAGCCCTGAGGGTTCTGTATACTGTATACTTGAACCCTTCCCCCGACATCTTCCAGCTACCTCACCTTCCATTCATCATTTTAATTAACCTCCTCCTCTTTCCACTTCATTCATCATTTGAAAGGAAAAAAACGAGTTCAAAAGAAAAGTGTCTTTTTATACTAAGATTATAAAGAATTACAGAAGATATAAAACAAAAAAAGAAGAGATTTATGAAGCAAGCGTTATTTTGAAGATATTAACGCAACGTAAAATCAAATAAATAAAAATTAACTAGTTCCTTGAGAGGTAAATACTTAGATCTAAACCACACACGTGTCAACATAATTATTATTATGTATAAAAACTAATAAGTAAATTAAAATGTATATATAATCATCCAATTTCGTTTTGATTCACGGGTTCTTACTTCATGTATATATACGATATAAGGTATAAATATTTCTAGAAAAATCTATTTCACTATAACCATAGTAAGAATATGACTAGACATTAACCGACCTTTGAGATTTTAAATTTTATTTAACTGGGGCAAAATTACAGAATCATGGTAAAAATATTCTACCAATTAATGTGGTACATAGCTTCCCCAGGTCCTATCGTGACTAGTGTGGCATATAGCTTCCTCACGTCCTATCGTGATTAGTGTAGCACATAGCTTCCTTACGTCCTATCGTAATTAGTGTGGCATATAGCTTCCTTCACGTCCTATCGTGATTAGTGTGGCATATAGCTTCCTCACGTCCTATCGTAATTAGTGTGGCATATAGCTTCCTCACGTCCTATCGTGATTAGTGTGGCACATAGCTTCCTTACGTCCTATCTTGATTAGTTTAGCACATAGCTTCCTCGCGTCGTGCGGGCCATTTAATCATGATTTGCTTTTACGTCCCATTATTTTCTAATTTAAATATATTTCCCTCATTTTATTTGAATTTATCAATACTGTTTTGTTTTTTTGTTATTCAATATTTTATGTGCGCAAAGAGTTGAAATTCATACGGGATCATCTGTGGGTTACTTTCGACAAGACATCCAAATTTCTTAAAATTAGGTGAGTACTTATTATGATATAGTTAATAAATAAATGTTTTTGAACATGTAAAAGAGAAATTAATGTGCGCAGAAGACTAATTATATGACCTGCCATCAAAATTACATACAAATCGGACGAGTAGTTTCTAAGATAAGATGGTACGCAAAAAATGTTGAACGACACGCCACCAGAAGAACATAAGACCGAAAATGTTCCCTGATGTTACAACTTATTTCTTTTCATGAGTTTTTAAAATGAGACACATAATAAAATTTCGATCTTCACAACGGTCACGTAAAAAGAGCCTCATAAAGCATTAAAATGATTTCCTTAAATGACTAAAAAAATAACATGTCAGCATAAGTAAAATTTCGTAATTAACAAAATTATGTTAAAGCCCATCAATAATTTTAGTCATAATTTTATGTAAATAAAGCAATATAATAATCATACTATATACGCAGTATACTTATCACAAAAAATAAACATTTTATACTTAGGAATTTATGTAGGTAAATGAATATACTGGTATATGTGTGCGTGGTTGTTTGGGATTATTATTGCAGAAACACAAATGTCATATTCTTCTTTGGGTGGATGTTTACACATTAATGAGGCCATAAATTCGATTTGGCCATAATAAACAACAACAAAAAAATCGTTTTATTTATTCAAATATATAGTTATCACTCACCAAATATAGCCAGAGGTTTTTTTTAATGAACCGATAAAGTAAAATCCGGAGGCGTTTAATTTATTAAGAAAATTTATTTATGAAAGAGGTAGATTATCACTATATGCAACACTCTTCAGGCTACACGCATATCTTTTCTAAGGTTGAATAATAAAAACATTTTCTGTCACATTTAGACTGCCTAGACACACAAGTAACACCGAGAGTACTTTAAAATTCATTTGAAGAAGTATCGACATTCAGCGTCAACATCGACTTAGCGTCCTCGAATCTTATCACGTACTTTATTATGTTTTATGCTTCGGCAACCCAATGTTGTCTAATTCATCTAATTCTTTCTCCCTCAATTGCTTCCGATTTATAAGCTATGTGATCTTTCTGTAGAACAAAAAATGTTAATTGTAGGTAGGAGGGTTTTTTTTGGAATGAAAGTCCTTCGAGTATGCGTGTGTGCGCTTATTTGTTTCTCTTCCACATGGGCACAAACATATATTTATTTACAGCTATATCTTCAAAAGTACCTATCTGATTTGTATGAAACTTGTATAGTTATTCGAAAGTAACCCGCAGATAGCCCCAGATTAATTTCAAACGTCTGCGCTCATTAGCTCTTGGTAAATTGATACATTAATTCATGTAAAAAATTAAAACAATTTTTGCAGATTAAAAAACGGGGAAACAATTAAACAAATTAGACAATAATGGCTTGTAAAAACATAAAATCAATAACATACGTGATAGGATGCAAGGAAGCTATGTGCCACACCAATTATTGGCTGCCTATTTTATGTTTAATTCTGGTATGATTTTTTGTACAATATTTATAATGTTTTTCGCTTTTGTAATTCACTGATAAAGCTCAGGTTCCCTGGGCGAAAGCTCTGAGTAAATAAATATATAATTTTACAAGTCCATATTAAATATAAAATATGTTTATGTTCCGATTTCAAAAATTCAAAAACAGAAATCCCTTTTAGATATCGGGGAAAATTTTTGGTTCCGGGTTTGTCTGTCGGTCTATCGGTCAATTTTGCGAGCCAACACATCATAAAAACTACTCGTCAGATTTTAATGCAATTTGGATGGTAGGTCACAATAATTAGCCTATTATTGTTGGTCCCATATAAGATTCAACCTTCTGCGCCCATTTGTTTCTCTTCCACATGCGCACAAAGATACATTTATTTACATCCATATCTTCTAAAATACTTATCAAATTAAAAAAGGAATGTGGATGGTTTTACCAAAGTATCACGCAGATAGACCCAGCTTAATTTCAACCACTTGCTCAGAATAAAATGATTTTTTTTTTCATGTAAAAAGTCAAAACAATTTCGGCAGATTTAAAAACGGGGAGGAAAATAAATTTGACGATAATTGGTTGTAAAAGCATAAAATCATTAAGCTGGTTCCACACCAATAACAATTTGCGGCTGCACAACCAAGGTTTGGATACGCTATAAGACTCGAGTAAGCTATGTGCCACACTGATTGGCACATAGCCAATTAGTTTTTTTTATATAAAGCATATATCGCGTCAAAATGTATATTCTGACTTTTCATTTCCCTAAAAAAATTGTCTTTAAGTGTTTATTGTCATATTGTCGAGATGAATAAAAAGGGAATAAAAATAAATCAGGAGGATATTTAGTTGGTTGGCTGTGTTTTCAAGGCGTCTACAATAATGTAGAATGTGGTTCTCGGAAGGATACAGACGCCTACTAAACTTCAATCTAATTTTCAACTTTCAAGTTTGTTCCACAGTGTTAAAGTCACTTTATTGGAACGAGTCCAAATTTCAAGTAAAAATTCAACAAAAGAAAAAAAGAGAAACAAAAACAAAACAGCATTGTTTTTAATAACTATTTTCAGACTTAATGTTAAAGTTTTATTCGGTTAAATGAATTAACTCAAGTATCCATTTCTCTTTAATAATAATTCATTACTAATTTAATTTATATGTTTCTCTCTAGTGTTATATAACTGAAAGAAAATATAAAAGTTTAAATACATAGTCATAAATGAGTATTAAAGTCAAACTTTTTAAATTAATTATTGTTATATCCTATGTTTTAGGTATTTATTGTTTAAGCATTTTTGAGTTTATAGTTACGAGATAGATGAAAAAGAAACCATTAAAGGTTTTCCAAACTTCTTTTACCATAAAAAGCTTGTGAGAATTAGAACACAACACAAAATTATGAATTTTTTTTGGAACGAAGTTCCATATGCTACGTTCTGGAGCCCGGGAGTGAATCCGAAAAAAAAACGACCAAAATCACCGTCACAAAATAACCGTCACAAAATCACCGTCACGCAAAATCCGTCACGAAATCTACAGATGACGATAACTTGAGTAAAAGATTACCGAGTTAGATGAAATTTGGTACACAGGTTCATTTTACCAATGCCCAGGCTGAGTTCTTCGGAAAACGTTATCCACCCAAGCGTTCACGCGCAACGCTCGTGTAAACGTAAGCTTTAAAAGACGGGAAAAAGTGTTACTAAGGAAGCCTGTTACTTGACTTGTTTTGATTATTTTTGTTATATATGTCAAAAATGTCACTTTGTTTTGTAAATTAATAAAATATAATCATGTAAAATTTCACCCTGATACAAGCAGAAGCTTTCGAGTAGGGAAGAGATATATTTTATAATATTTTAAATTAATTGGCCGGGTAGGTAGAAAACAGTCCTATTTCAATCCACACTCCTTTAACAAACATACTCTTTCACTATAAACTCATCATGATCAACTTTTTTCTTATATTCAATACATATTTATAGTAAGACGCTTGCTTTAATTATACAAATAATGATTTTCTTTTAATTTTGCCTTAACTCTGCTAGGTACAAACAGTTCGTTACTTTTAATTTTGTCTCTTTTCTAACTTCGCCATGTATAAGTAGTTAGCAATGTATACGTATACGTACTTGGCAGTGTGATCTTATAATTTATATTTAATGAAAAATGCAAGGAACTTCGTTCCTACCGGGTGTCCCGCGACACCACACGTATTTTTTGAAGTCTCAAACTTAATCATATTTATCGATTTAACCATTTATTAAAATATTAAAATATATTTCTTCAAATTAATTAGTGAGTAGGCTTCTGTGGATTGTCACGTAATAGATAAATTAGTTTTCCGGTAAAATCTGCGTCACAAAAGGGTTTGAAGTCCGACGCGACGTTTCGCTTCCACTACTGGAAGCATCTTCAGGGATTTGCTGAATCGAGTTGTTAATTCGAAGCAACAAAATATACTGAGTTGTATGTTGTTGTTGCTTCGAGTCAACATCACGATGCACCACACACCTGAAGATGCTTCCAGTAGTGGAAGCGAAACGTCGAACTTCAAACCCTAAATTAAGATGTTAATTTCACCGAAAAACCAACTTAATCATTACATTCCGTAAAAGAGTAAACACAAATGATGATAAAAACCCCTAATCATAAACAAGGAATACTAAACAGCCAGATTGTTATTTTTAAACATTAACAAAGTCAGTAATAGTACATTACGCGTCTAGTGCGGAAAGTAGCATTTACATGCGAGTGTGGAGTTTGCACCCGAGCGACAGCGAGGGTAGTAAAACCACACGAGCAAAGCAAAATGCTACTTTCCGCACGAGTTGCGTACCGTACTTTATCAACTGAAGTTTTACTGTAGTTTTGAGCAATTTCCACATCACTATTAACCTATTCTTCCCATTGCCCAACTTGCCCCATGCCCTTCCTCAACTTACCCCAACCATGGGGCAGGTTGAGCAAGTAGGAGGTTTCTCGCATTAATGATAATATTTTCTAAACCAGATCTGAAATAGTTTTATTTTCTAAATACATTTAAAGAAGGGTAAATTACTTATCTAACGTTGAAGGAATCAAGTTAATCGGATGAACCGTTTAGGAGTTATTATAGATTATATAAAAAATTGCTCAACTAGCCCCGCCCTACCCTACAATACATCTTAAATAGAAGATTTGAACTAACATTTATACTAGATATTCTAAATGTAACTTCTTTAGTGTTATTGTTTAATTTGAATCCAAATATGAGTGTTAAAAATAAATTTAGGTTTACAATCTTCATTATTTGGGAAACGTAGCGTGGAAGAAAAAAAGTTATAACCTTTCAGGCAATTAAGCTTCAAGTTTGTTTATAAAAGTCTTTATGTAGCTTAGGTCCCGTTTTAAAATCTACCTTTTTCTGTCATATAAGGGTTGGTAAAAACATGAATATTTATTATTTGAAAAGCTTACTTCTGCTTTTAAAAACCGGTGAAAAGTTAACTGCAAAAAAGAAGCCTATAAAAAAGACTTGGTGACACCTCTTGGAAAACATAATTAGAAGTAGGTCGAAAGACAGTTTGAATATTTTAAAAAGAGGATACCACAAAGAAATCTCATAAACGAAGTCATTTGAAAGTTTTTTTTTCATGTTTTAGAAACTATTATAACTTTTCATGTAAGTTCTCACGCTAAAATAAAAACAAACACAAAGTAACATTAAAGGCGCACACAAAAATGTAACATCTGCTTTTAAATATTTTAAGAACAATTCCAGAGGGAATAATATTGTTCTTTTACTACAAATAATTTAACTGTTCGCTATTCTACGGTTTGAACAAGTAATATTGCCTTACAATATAAATTACAATTTGTAATAGTGTAAGGGTTTATTTTGGAAAGTTGTATTATATAAATAAATAATCAAAAATTTGCTTGTGTCGCAATAAATTTGTTTCGAGAATGAATGAAACTTAATTAAAAACTTCTCAAAGCCTTATTGAGAAGAATATTATATAACAATATTTTTTCTTTAATAATAAAAGCAGCCAACCCAATCATGACTAGAAATACTAGATTACCTAGCACATTCATTTAGATATTTATCTATATTATTAAAAAAGTTTTGTAAACAAACAAATGAAAAATGTAAAATGTCATATTGTGCGAAGGTTCAAGGCAGCGGCCGCTTTTCAACTAGCGAAGCGAGTAGCGGGCAGAGCTCCCTAGTCAAGTTAAATATAATTTTAACTTCTAGTTGTGGATCCTTCAGGGATGTATAAAAACGAGAAACTAAGTCAGTTTGAGTTCGGCAACGTTTTGGCTCAGCCGGCCATTTCTAAGCTTAAAGTTATATTCATTTATTAGATAGGTAAGTATCAACTACAACATATTACTATAGCAAATAGAAAAATCGGTCTGAAACAACTCAGACAAACTTTCTCATACACGAGTTCATAACACTTAGCCCTAATATTTTCCATTTACTAGTTTTCGTAGATAAATTTAATTATTATTGCACATGTCATCAAAATTACTCATATAAATAACTTCTCCTCGGCGGAGAATTTAACCCGGTCTCTCTCCGTCCCCGTTTTAAGCTATTTCCTCAGGAACTAGATTTTTCCCGGGAAAACAGTTAATATCGTTAGATTCATGGACTACATTTTAGAATTCTTTAATCAAAATCGTCGGAACCGTTTACGAGAAATAATTTTTTCCACGTTTTTTCTTAGTTCTTGGGGGGTCGCGCCCCCAAATTTGAAGCTAAAATTAATTTCTCGATTTCACCTCGGGGTATGATTTTTCTGAACATGTATGCAAATATAGACATAGCAATAATTGGCTCAGTAGTTAAGGCTATGGCTCTAGGCGTCTGCACAGACAGATGACAGAGAGACATTTTTTAAAAACCACTTTTTTGGACTCAGGGGACCTCAAAACGTATTAATACATCAATATCTCAAAATCAAATTTTCTCACCATCACAATACTTTCTCTTTATATGAGAAAGTAAAAAACATTATGAATGGATCAAACAATTAACTTAACAATTTTACAATTTTTAGCATTACAGAATTGATTTGGTTTTTATAGATATATACTACACTGAAGGATCCACAGCTAGAAGTTAAAGTTATTGAAGGCGTACTGCTACAGCTAATTTACTTGTTAGAAATAATGTTGTTCAGTTAGGTATAATGTTGTTAGTTATAATGAGGAACAGGATTTGATTAAATGTCTCTCGTCTAAAAAGCAAATTAGAGAAAGAAAGTGAACTAAAATTATAATACAAAATGATTTACATAGAAATCAATCAAAGTTGACTAAAAGACACCTCTAACGTTAATATAAGTTATACAGAGGTAGAAAACCCATAATTACCGTCTTATTGTTGTTTATGATATTTTTGTCCTTAAGGTTTTTAAAGAATGTTAGGTAAGAAGTAGGGCGATGGGTGGAGTTACAGCCGCAGACTTACATATGAATAGTGAATATGCATAAGCATGCCTTGTTCTGATATTTATGAGAATGCCGTACTTTGTAACTAGTCAAGTAGTAAATCAGTTCCCTCTCTTAATACAAGCCGCTAGGACACAGTATCTCACGTCATTTCATATAAAACTAACGAAATTATACTCTATTGTTCCAACTAAAGAATTTAGAATTTCAAGGTTACCAACAAAATGTTTTTGCACAGCCAAACTTTCTCATATATTCGCGTTCATAATTATACTTAACCAATTGTTTTGCATTAAATAGTTTTCTAGTTTTCTTAAGTACATTAAATTATTATTATTATTGAATATTTTACCAAAATGTATCATAAAAATAACTTCTCCTCGGCGGGAAATAGAACCCGGCCTCTCTCCGTCCACGTTTAAAGCTATTTTCTAGATGAAAAACTAGATTTTTTAGTGTCTTTAGTAGATAAAGAAATAAACTGAATTTCAAAAAAATCGATTGATTTTAAAGTAGTCAATTTTTAAAGTAGTCAACTTTGAAGACTATTTCTACTTAAACTATAAAAGATATAAAAAAGAAATTTAATTAACATTTTTTTCATAATTTTTGTGACATTTTTAGAACAATTGAGGGTTAAGAGAAAACTACGTTCTTCAAAGGGCCATATTGACACTTTGATCGATGGAATCAATTATTTTTCTTTTTATTTCATTAAACTACGCCGTAAACTACAACTTTTACTTGAAACATTTTTCTTAATTTTTTTTTCTAGTTTAAAAGTTATAGCCGTTTGATTCACTTGAAGTGGGACACCATTGTATATTTCATTAAAAAAAAAATACGCATTTCCTTACGCTATTAATTAAATAAAAATTATAAAATCACACTGCTAGGTATACGATGCAAACTACTTATATACGGCGATGTTTGAAAAGAGACAAAATTAAAAGTAACTATTTATTTGTACTTAGCGGAGTCAAGGCAAAATTCAAAGAAAAGCATTATTTTATCATTGAAGCGAGCGTCTTGCGATAAATATGCATTGAATATTGAGAAGTAAGTTAATCACGATGAGTCGATAGTTAAAGCGGATGCATGAGGGAACAGGACTGTTCCCTACCTACCTACAATTTAAAATATTATAAAATATATCCCTTTACTACACAAAAACTTCTGCTTGTATCAGGTTGAAATTTTACATGTCTGTTTCAATTGAACTTTAGACTATGTGTATGAAGTTTTATTAAAATCGTTACGTTAGAACGTAAGATATCGGTAAAAACGTTGGTTTCTCTTAAAGTTATATAGAATAAACAAGTTGTTGCACTGTCTAGGTTTGACGTTTCAAATCTCGGGTCGAAAAAAAGTCACGCATTTTTATCCCCTAGAGTGCAGGCCAAACAGTAAACCCCCATACTGTTTGGCCTGCACTCTAGCGGATATTTTTACCCGCGAATCCTAGATGTTATGACAGGTTCTCGTTCTTTTCTCTTGCTTCTGTATGTTTTCTTTCATTTCTAAAATTACGTAAATTTATTGAGAATTGTTTAAGAAAAGGATTAATATGAAGACTTGCTATGTTCCTTTTTTGTAAAAGTTGTTGTAGGCCAAAAAAAAAATGAAGAAAAACTTAGCCATCCGATTAATTTCTTTTCTAATTCATGTAAACAATGATTATCCCTTGCTTTGAAGATCAAATGTGTAAATTTTTACATCAGAAAAAAAACGGTAGATTTGTATAAACAATACACAAACACACACACATATATATACAAATATATGCACATATACGTTGACTTTCATGTATGTAGATAAATGAAACATATTGTCATGAAAAACTGTAGAAAAACTTATAATAATTCTACACTTATTTCGCATTATATTTCAAAAAGTCTTCATACATTAATTTATAAAACCTCAAATATGTTGAAAAATTCGGGACAAATCAGCATCTGTATACGGAAAAAAATATTACATGACAACTAGTTGAAATTCGGGACTGTCCGTAAAAAGTACGGACGTCTGGTCACCTCAATTAAGTTAAAAAAGTTATAGTTTGTAATGTAGTTGTGTAGAAAATTAGCCCCCATACAGATTGCACTGCTGCGTGGTGGGCAAAAAGTAAACTAACCTCGCCAAACGAAAAAAAATAATCCAGTGCAACAACTTGTTTATTCTATATAACTTTAGTTTCTCTATTTTAAACATTTACGCTTTAATAAATTTAGTGATTTTTATCACTTCATAGCTTTACTAGAACTCTTCATAGTTGGTTTCACTAAAACAAAAATATATATATATTTTAAAAAAGTTGTTTGTCTCATTAAATAGTTGAAGTTAGAATTTTTTCCCGTCATAAAATTCCAATTTTACATTTAAACGTTTACACGAGCGTTGTGCGCGATCGATTGGGTGGATAACGTTTTCCAACGAACTCGTGCTGGGCATTAGTAAAATGAACATGTGTACCAAATTTCAACTAAATTAATCAGCTTTTACTCAAGTTATCGTCATCGGTCGATTTCGTGACGGTCGGCTTTGTGACAGTCGGTTTTTTCGGATAGACTCCCGGGATCCAGACACTGTAACGTGCAATAAGGAACTTCGTTCCAAAAAATAGAGTTATTTTAACAACATTTAATTGTTCAGCATAAAAGTAAAATACTAATATTTAAAATTCGTGCTATAAATGTAAACATTATTTAGTTTCATTATTCAGAAATATGACAGGAATGTCAAACAACTAGATCCAAATGAAAACAGAATGTGCTCGCAATGGGTGAGTTGTCTTGGCAGATGACGTCAAGAAGTGATGTTATGATTTGATAAGGAAATTAGATAAGAAAAATAATTATCTATTAAGTAAAATCTTGTTCCGGATACCCGAGTAGATACTTAGTGACCACACCCTAGGACCCCCCTCAAGCCACGTCCACAGAGTGTACTGCGTCTACATCATATCCCAATCAACAACTAGATATGAGTTCAGCTCTAAAATTAAACTGAAACCACCGCAGTACGAACAATAGTAGCTGAAGATGAAAGTCATTTTAAAATTTGGTTCCCCGGCAATAAAAAATAATTATAAAATTACATTAAAAAAAAAATCGGGTACAGGGTACCTCGGAACTTTTCCTCACTTCGGAGGCCACTAAAGTGGCCTTTCCTGCTCATTATAATTTTTCAAAAAACATTATTCTTATTTATTTTATTTTATCTATATTTAATTATTGGACTTTTGGCGGTATTTTTACAGATGTAAACAAACTTAAGTATCGCACAAATTAATAATTATGTTCGCTTATAACTTTTCAACTAATTAATGGAATTTCGGGCGGTACAACAAGAAGTAAGGACTGATTTTTCTGCCAAGTTTCAACTCTTTAGGTTAAATACCCTGGGCGCTACGATGATAACATACATGCTTACACTCATACAGACGTAATGCTGAAAACCACTCATGAGGTCTTAAAAACACCCAAAACGGATAATTCAGTTGATCTTGAAAAAAAAAAAAAATTGTTTGGTCTGTTTTATTTGTCCCTTTTTCATGTAAATCGTAGGATTTTTGTGGGTCGTTGAAGGGTTTCTGAATAAACTTTTCTTTCACACTTTTTTCATTAACGTTTGGCTATATTTCGCCCCTCCCCGAGGCATAGACGTGCCTGAAAAGATCAATTTATACATTTTTTTTCCAAATTGTTTGGTAAAATTAGATTTTTTATTTGACGGTTGAGGTTCTTGATGATGTTTGATTCGTTGTTTTCTTCCATCTTCTACTCTATTAGCTATTTGGAAAAAAATGTATAAATTGATGTTTTCAGGCACGTCTATGCCTCGGAGAGGGGCGAAATATAGCCAAACGTTAATGAAAAAAGTGTGAAAGAAAAGTTTATTCAGAAACCCTTTAACAACCCACTAAAATCCTACGAAAAAAATTTGTGTGAAAACAATACTTTTTCTACCAGAGGTGAGGAAAAGTAAAAACACACGAGGAATACATAGAAAAATCTGTCACTGAGTAATTTACTTGGAAATTCAATATTATCATATAGCAAGACGACTTAGAAACTAAACAAATCTTTAATAATATAGGACTAATTCCTGTACAAAGTATCTCACCAAAACCGAATCTAAACCGTGTCATTGATATGCCCCCGTGTAGGGGACGGTGAGAGAAGAAAAATGAGCCCAACAAGATCAAAGGTGTTTTTAAGGGTTTTGCTCTATTTTTAAGGAGTTCGAGCGCCATGAGCACTCGGTCCTGCGACATGAGCTCGGTCCTCGGTCCTATAGATAAAGAGGAGAGTACAATATTGAAAGTATGCAATTTAATAGACAATTACACACAAACGTTGTGCATGCCCAGTCTCCCGTTAAAAGGGTTTCGTTGGTATTGCAAAAATTGACAGGAACTAACAATAAAAAGAAATGAACGTGAAAACTTGTAAACAATCAATTATCCTCCTCAGATCAAATTACTATTCTTATTTTTTCAATGACCCAGCAATTAATTTATTTATTTCTTTATTTTTATATAGTAACAGCAGAAATATGGTTATTTTTGGGGGGAATTATAATGGCGTGGAAAATTTAAAAAAATATTTCTTTATTTTCTTATATATTATATATTTTTTTCATTTACTCTTGCGAATACCTTTCATTTGATACCCAATAATTCAAAATAAATATTTTTTTCGTGCGACATTAATTATCCCCCATTTTTAATTTGAACGGCTGATAATTTTGAGTTGGCTATTTTTTCCTGTCTTCGTGTAAAAGAGATCTTTAAAAGTGCAAAGTTTCATGGTTTTAACTCTTTTGATTCAAAAGTTATTGGATCGGCACAGAGTGACAGACAGACACAAGAACGAAACTAAGTTTTTCTTTTTTTGGTTACACCAACGAAACCCTAAAAAGACGATGTTAAAGTTGACATCTATTAACTTCAAATCTATCCCTTCAAAAGGTTTTAGAATATACAATCTGCAAGATCCTGTAATGTAATAGTTTGTAGTGGTAGAATATACATTTTAACATCACAGCACACTTGATAGATCTCATTTGCTATCATTGAGAAATAAAAAATAAGGCTTTTAACTAACATGAAGGTGAAAGATGAAATATAATGGCGTTAACATAAACAAAACTCAGTTGTGTTTGGAAATATAAATATTTACCAAATACAAAAAAATACAAAACTTATAAACACTCGAACTACAAGTATAGAGCACATAAGCACCACTCGTCTAGAGATCTGAGTCATCGCCAATATTAAAGAATTAAGTCATTCTAAGTTCAAGTCTTTTAAAACTTTAGATCCAACACACCTTATGTAATACTAAATCAGACATTTGAAAATAAACATGACTTAATGCTATTAGAGTATAAATATTTAAAACTTTCAACTTCGATGTTTCTAACAAATAACACTATTCAAATTTCTGTCGATTACGCCATTTATAAATGACGAATTTCTTATACTAAGCATTATATGAGATAATTCTAATTCTTCATTACTAAAATAATTTTACAAGGTTAATATTTATACTTTGGCTAACATACTTGAAAAAAAAATTGAATAATTCAGATAAACACACTACTTAGTCAATCATAACATAACACAATTCAGTAAACGCGGAAAAATATTTAAATTTGTTCTTATTAAATCCAATAATTGCGTCATATCATGATATAATATCACTTATGGTTATCCTTATCCTAATTATAACAAAACCATATTTTGGAACGAAGTTCCTTATGGTAAGTTACAGCGAGAAGAGCGGGAGTGAATCCGAAAAAATCGACCGTCACAAAACCAAGCGACACCACGAAATCGACCATGACGATAACTTGAGTAAAGGTTTGCCGATTTAGTTGAAATTCGGTACACATGTTCATTTTACTAATGCCTAGGACGAGTTCATTGGACAACGTTATCCGCCCAAGCGTTCGCGCGGACCGCTCGCGTTAACGTAAACTTCAAATGTAAAATGGAATTTTAGGACGGGAAAAAATTCCAACTTCATCTTTTCAGTGAGACAAACAACTTTTTTAATTTTTTTTTAAACACCGACACCGCCATAAAGTGATAATGATCAGTAAGTTTATTAAAGCGGGCCTCAATCTTTAAAATAGAGAAAACGACGTTATTACCAATACCTTATGTTCTAACGTAACGATTTTAATAAAACTACATACACATTTTCTAAAGTACAATTGAAACAGGCATGTAAAATTTCAACCTGATACAAGCAGAATTTTTTGTGTAGGGAAGAGATATATTTTATAATATTTAAAATTAGTAGGCCGGGTAGATAGAGAATAGTCCTATGTCCTACCTACTGCAACCATACTCTTTAAATATAAACTTATCATGATTAACTTTTTTCTCAATATTCAATACATATTTATTGTAAGACGATTGCTTTAATGATACAAATAATGATTTTCTTTTAATTTTTGCCTTAACACTGCTAGGTACAAACAGTTCGTTACTTTTAATTTTGTCTCTTTTCTAACTCCGCCATGTATAATAAGTAGTAAGCAACGTATACTGAGCAGTGTGATTTTATCATTTATATTTAAAAGTGCAAGAAACTTCGTTCCTACCGAGTGTCCCGCGACACCGCACGATTTTTTTTTTTTTTTTTTTTTTTTTAATTAACAATAACATTAATATAACTGCGGTGTTTCACAAAATAGCATTTAATTTCAAAGACTCGGGCAGACGGTATAAGGTTTACGATAATGAAGAATAGGAGTGGCTACGACACAAAGCACCGCGGCATCATTCAATTATTAATTGTTTGATGAATGAAGAAGCTTAAAGTCAAAAGCGTTTTCATATAATCCATTATGTGGCATCTTTGAACACAGATAGATGGATGGTTCCATCAGTTGGACCGATGAATTAAACAATAGAGGGCGCAGTGACTCCCGGCTTGACTGAGCTGAATAAAACAACGCTACGGGGGAAATACAGCCGACGGCCGACTGACTGCTTGGAAAAATGACAGGTTAATGCAATACAAGAGTTATTAATGCTCTTCCGTTAGAGGCAGCCTTATGACAATCCAAACAGTTATTAATATTATTTGCTTTGTCCTAATGTTTAATTCTTATGCAAACCTGCTCCGTGTCATTTTTCATTGAATGTTGTTTGTTTCATATTTTTGGTTTGTATTGAATAGTGTGGTTTTAATAATCAACCTTAATCAGGACTAATGGCAAAAATATGTAGATAGAATTTTAATTATAGAACACAATTTAAAATAGTCTACCAATTATTGGGGCATGTAGTTTCCTTGCCCTCTATCGATAATCATGTTTTGCTTATACCACCCATAACTGTCTAATTAATTTTATCCCCCCAATTTATGTTTAAAAAAAAAGCTTTTAACTGTTTAGTTTCAACATTAATACAATTATCTTTTATTTATTCAATAGGATAACATTTCATCAAAATCAACAAGAAGTTTTTTTAAAAAAATGATCTAGTGTTATCTCATATTATCTAGTATAATTATCGTAGTATTATAGTGTCATAGTGTTATATAGTATTACTTAGTGGTTCGTATAAATATAGAACGACAAAGAGAAACGAGAAAAATAATGGTCGCTGATGTTCGAAAAGGGTCCAAATTTATAGAAACATTTACTAAGTTCACACATCGTTTTGAAAACGATCCACTAGTTCAAAACGCTATTTGAACGGAGAACGACGGATCGTATCGGTTTAAATCCGCTCCACCAAAAATACGTGATCGGAACGGGGGATCGAATTCAAAACGCTCATATGAACAGGTTGTGGAGGGGATCGAGATATTAGGTTATTATTATCCCTCTTTTCCTCTTTTTTAGTTGTTTGTTTTCGTGAGCTTCCGTTTCTCTTTTTAAGAAACTGCAGTAACGTTTTTAAACAAAAGTGTTTACTATAAAGGACCTGTAAAAACTTTTAACAACTTGTAAATAAAATGTAAAAATTCGCGGACATATTAGGTAACAAGAAAGAAGGTTTTCCTCGTGACGTCACCGATATGACATCGAAAACAAATATTTCGATCCCCTGCATTTTTTGTTGTGTGAACATGTATCGTTTTAAAAACGAATCGGATCCGAAACACTTTCAAAACGATATGTGAACGTAGTAATTGTCATCATTCAGAAAAACGATGTTTGTTTAGTGTCTCTAAAGATATCAGTATAGATTAGATATCGGGGAATATTTAAGACTCGTGTCTGTCTGTCGCTAAACATTTTTGCGCATCGATATATCTTAATAAACTGTACTCGTCTAGTTTTAATGATATTTTGATGAAGGGTCATATTTAGCCCATTGTTGGTCACATGTTAATTTATATTTCAGTTCAATTCTTCTGCAAAACTTTATAGCTATCTTTAAATTAGACAATAATAGATGGTAAAAGTGAAAAATAATTAAAGTACGAGATAGGTGGCGAGGAAGCTACGAGCCACACAAATTAGCAGACTCGGACTATAAGCTATTGTGGCATTGTTTAACAAAAAAAAAAAACTATTTTGCTCTTCCAGTTTTTCTTACTATTTAGCAAGTTAGTTATAAATAGCTCAGTTTTCCAATAAAATCCGCGTCACGAAGGGGTTGAAGTCCTTTATGACGCAGATTACAGAGCCACTTCAACCCCTTGGTGAAGCGGATTTCACCGGAAAACTGAGCTTCTTTTTATTACGAGTCAACCCGCAGAGGCTTCAACATTTAGTAGAAACCACAATTTCTCGAACTCATACTTACTTTGAGTAAAAATATCACTTGGGCTCTAATAGTGAAATTATCGAAAATTTACAAAATTATTAAAATCTAAGTGCATTGACGAAGAAAAGCCGTTGAAAACAGATAATTCGAACTCGTTCATGGATTGACAGAAGAAAGACTGGAAGATCATCTGATGCTCTTTAAAAATTCTACTACGAGATTTATTCATTTTCTTAATTCTATTCTCGAACAAGAATATAAAATAAATTTAATCTTTACACCTGAAAATGCTGTCACAGATAGAAAATTATGTTTAAATAGATTTGTATTTTTTTAATTCAACTTCATAAAAAGAATGAACTAATATTAAAGCTACTTAGCTCATAAGAGATAAGAGATATTATAAATAGCAGCAACAAGAAAGTAAGTATAGCAACTACTTTAGTAACGTATTGAGTAGAGTAGTGCTACGTATTGGCACAACGGAATGTCATGGCAATTACCTACCTATACTTACAAGGTAGGTAATTGCCTACTTTCGTGTACAAGGTAGGGAATTGCCTACCTATGTGTACAAGGTAGGTAATTGCCTACCTATGTGTACACGGCAGGTAATTGCCTACCTATGTGTACAAGGTAGGTAATTGCCTACCTATGCGTACAAGGTAGGTAATTTCCATGTCATTATAACATAAAATATCTCGAGTTGATTTACTACCCAATAAATTACTAGACTTGACTAATTAATTTAGTAAGCAATATATATAGATTTAAAAAAATAATAACAATTTGCAATGCTTAATTTTTAACTAAATAAAAAAAAAATAAATAAAATACTGACTTTGACTCCTGTCCTTCTTTTTGAGTTTGCTGCTTCCTTTACCCATGGTAACGACACTTAATATTTTATAGTTCGAAACAAGAAACTTTAAAACACTTTAAAATGAAAAATCTTAAGATTTTTATCACCAAAGTTGAAATAATAAAAAACTTGACACAATAACTATCCCAGGTACAGTCCACTTGATTTAATATCAATTCTTCGAATCGATCTCTTTGTCGTTAATAATAATCGAATTTTCCACTTCATTTTATACCGATTTCACCTGTTTAGCTAAAATTTATAATAAATATAACAATTAGATAAAAAAAAAATTATATAGGTATTGTATTAATAATCTTTATATAGAAATACATTTTTATATAGTAAATATATTAAGATAATGTAGAGAGAGAAATAAATTATACATATATATATATATATATATATATATATATATATATATCGATAATATATATATAAAGAAAATCTAAATAGTATCTCAAAGGAATTGATAATAAAACCATGAAAATATATGAAGGTAGAATTTTCTATATTTATGCAGCCAATATTTTTTGTTGTAGTTTAAAACCATATGTGCCTAGCAATAGACTTAACTTTGCTATTCCATCACATGAATGCGATACCTTTTAATTATTTAACGGTTAGAGTTCTAAAAGTGAAGTATGTACTTCACCTTTCGGCCTTTTTTTGATATTTATGTACAATTATAGGAAGGAGAGTTCTTTTGGAATGAAAGTCCTTCGAGAGTTTTTATATATTTATTTCATTTCACTCAAAGGACTTCGAGAAAAAAAAAACCTCATACCTACAATTATATTCTACAAGACCATATTAAATATCTTCAATTTATGTACAATGTACATTAAAAACAGTGGCAGATTGAAAAGAGTTTAAAAAGGCTCGAAACACATAAAAATGATAAATTAGGTATACTAATCACAACCCAAGCTACAAATAAATTAGTTATTAATGAGAGAAAACAAATATAATTATTTTTATTGAGAGTATTTTTATCAAACTTATGTTTTTTTTTATGTGTGTTTCTAAGAATAATTAAAATTAATACAATGTATGTACTTAAATTATAATTAGTATAGATAAAACAATTATTAAAGTTTAAAATAAGAAAATGCTTGAAGATGTATAGCTATAAAGGTTTAATTGCTTGTAGTATGCATGTACATAAATGTATTTAATATGTGAACATAAAAGGTCGGTTCTAACTTACATGAAAGTTAAACATTAGTTTATTGAGTTAAATTAACTGTATATTAGAAAAAAAAAATTGTTTTATTAAATATAAAGAATTTTTTAATAAAATAATTATAATTATTTTGATTCAAATTTTTCTTATTTTTAATTATAATTTAATTTCTTTATAGAAAAAGTTAGTTACTAAAAGTAAATTAATTTAAAATAATTAACAAAGTAAAACATGTACAAGAAGATGCAAGTTGCGCACTCAACTGCGAGATGGCGCTACCCCTACTGTTGAACATAGGGAGATGAGTAGGGGGTGGCAGGGGGTGGCGCGGAGAGGGAGACATAACTGTCCGGAAAACCCCAAGCCTCCTCTCAAAGCATTTACATTTAACAAATAAATTTTAACTATTTTTATTTATTTAATTATTTTTATTTTAATAAATAAAAAAACAACTTTCAGTTCCATTTCGTAAAGAAAAGGAAGTTATTTAACTAATTATGAAGGATAAATGAAATTTTTATTAATGAATGTACAGTTTAATGTTAATGATATTCTTTTTAAAACATCTTCTCCAATTTATCCCTTTCAATTGTTTAAAGTTTTTTTTTTCTTTCTTTATGTATGTATGGTGGGATGTTGATTTTTTTTTTTTTTTTTTTTTTTTTTTTTTTTTTTTTTTTTTAAACTTTTATTTTCTTAAAAAATAATGACAACATTTCGCCCACACCTGGGTATCTTCATTTCTTATTTCTGGTTTATGATTTGATTGACATTTTCATTTTATAAATACATTCTGTTGTGAGGATCAACTCCCTCATATTTCTAGAAGCATTGTTTGTCAGGTACTCTTTTTTTTTAAAATATACCAACATAGATAAGGTTTCGCCAAAATTGACGGTCAATATTAAATGTACATTATAAATAAATAATTTATTTTGTTATAACTCAAGCCTTTTTATAAATATTTATTCTTAATTATTTATTTGTTATTTTGATAAAAATATAATTAATATATAAGTAACAACATAATTAATGTATTTTATATAAGATAACTAACATAATATTTTGATCAAAAAGATTTTAATAGTGGCATTTTACTTGCAAGATGTCTTAAATAATATTTATGCGCGAGGATTGAATATATAAAATGGGAATCATAAAAGAACGGATACACATAATAAAACTTGGTCTAACGCTGTACACCATAATCCATAATACCTTGTGATACCTTTGTACAATGCCTGTCTTCCTAAATGCACTCTAAGCTCAAAAGGAACTTTTCAGATGTGTATGAATACAAGTCCTTTATGGTCCTTATGCGGTTTTAAGATGCAGCATGCTGCCTTCTATATGCTCATAATTTTTTTTAAGATAAATAAAACAAGGAGGCACTTCTCTAGATTGTTACTCCCCTTATAAAAAAATTGAGGGGAGTAACAATCTAAAGATGTTGTACGGTATGATCTTCTTTAGACTGTTACTCTCCTTATAAAAATAGAAGTGTGATATCCTTTATCCCATAGTACATTGGACTAACATCCCTTTGTCTTAGTAGTTATTTAGTCGAAGTCATTTATATTTAAAAAAACATAGGGGAGTAACAATCTAAAGGAGTACCAACAAGGATGTGGTGCAGAGAGTAAATAAACTAAATAAAACTGTTAAATAGAGAAATATTGAGTCATATGATGGAAAGCCGGAACAATATTAAAGATGAAGGAAGCTCTTTCAATGTGATCTGAACGTGAGTGGACTTACAATATAAACAAGGGGAGAAAAGTTTTGACTTTTATTGTTATCAAGCTTAAATAATAGATGTTGCAGGCGAGCTTAAATAAATTATATTACACTCAAGGTTGAACTCGTTTTTTAAGTATGTATTAATTATAAATTAATAACATTAAATTTCTTAGAGTTAACTGCACTTGGCGGCACAGATAATTACATTTAAATTAGTTTCATTTATGGAGCCTAAACAGCAGAACAAATTTTGATTTAATTTAGCCTTCATATTCAGAAAAATCACACTTCCCTTCTAAACGTTTAAAAAATTATCAAAATTTATGTAAATCTGTTATAGGAGGTAAAATGTATAGAATAAACAAGAAAAACAAGAACAAGATTAGGCTTAGCTATAGAAAATAAATCAATGAGATAATGATGGACAATTTATAGGACAACAATGACATAATAGTAGGCTATTATAAGCAATTTTACTGTCTATCGTCGATGGAAAGCAGTATCGTGGTTGGTTACATTATAAAGGTGTAATGATTTATTATAAGTATTTAGGGGTGAACTAAGTACTTAGAACTTAAAGGTATATAAGAGAGTAATAGTGTTATATGTATATAGGAGCATATATTACAATAAATATGTGGCCCCGCAGGAAATCAAAACCTCCCCATTTGAATAACCACTCTTAAACTTCTAGTGGGGACTCTAAAATGATTACACTATTTTATAAGAATATTAATTAAATAATTAAATAGATGTTTAACACTGACCTGCCGCAGATTAATATTCTTTAACAATTTTATATCAATTCATTTAATAACTTATTTATAAAAATACTTAATAATATTATGCGAATCATTATAAGCATAGGATCAAAAGACGAATTGATAATGGTTTCCAGATAATATTTTATAAGTAAAAGGTTATAAGAGGAATATTTTATAAATCATACAATCCCATTACATTGAACAAAGTTTAACTTTAAATATTATTGTCTAAATATTTTTAAATATGTTTATCTAAGGCCTGTTTCAACATAAGAGCACTTCAAATAGAACAAAACAGAGAAAACGATAAGAAATAAAACATTGCCACAGAGTCAATAATACTAACGCGGCGTATGCAATATACCTTATCCTCTTTCCCCTTAAGGAACCCCCCTTAAGGAAGGTCCTTCTTTCCCAATAAAAACCCACACTTCTAATAGTAACTGATTTTCTTTTGTAAAACTGGAAAAGCGGACAGAGACAGACCGGGTTCGATTCCCCGCCAAGGAGAAGTTATTTTTATGATATATTTTGATAAAATGTTCAATAATAATTAAATGTACCTACGAAAATCGAAAACTAATAAATGGAAAACACTGGCAATTATGAACTCGTATACGAAAAAATTTGCCTGAGTTGTCTCAGACCGATTTTTTAATTGTTTCAATTTTGTTTTAGAATCTAATGTTACCTTATTGAATATCTTAACTTTAAGTCTGTTACTTGTTCGTAAATTATCAGAAGAAGGCTGCTTTGGTTCAGCCGAAACCGGTCAAAATGTTTCAATTACAATTTGTTTGTGTGAAGACATCATTGAACTGCACTACTCTTTCATGATGTTTCAAAAGTCGCTATCACACATTGGAGAAAAACACAGTCTAGGATTTTAGTACCTGTTACAGGAAGCAACAAACGACTATTTCCTTACAACAAACGAACTATTAACTTAACTATTTCGAATTCTTACAATAACCAACTAAAGTAAATCAGTAAAGAAAAAATATATATAATAATGAATAGGGCTACTTTTTGGGTCACTCATTCATAAAGTTACTGGTATAGGCAGACGAGAAGCACGTGTTATGCTTCTTCAAATCGAAAACCCAGATGTGTTGGCGTTTGGACCTTGATAGTAGTCAAGTCGGACCCCTAAAATCCTAAAAATGTTACCTTCGCCACGTGTTTTTACCCCTGCCAAGTTCTAACAGCATGACCGTCGATTCTTAAACTGTGACCTTAAGGAGACTGATGTAACAACTTCGTTCTTTAATACTGTGAAATACAATTTAAAAAAAAAAAAGAAAAAAAAAACTAACAAATTGAAATATGAGGCGAATCGGAAAACCTGATTTAATTAATTGAAAAATAAGTTGATTCATTCGTCCAAGTTGTAGTGGACACTCGTAGTGAACGTAACTCAAGTAATTCATAATTAAATAAACATTAAAATGTCATCAGTCAATTGTTAAATTACAAAAAAAAAAAAAAATATATATATATATATATATATATAAGAAGAAGAAATATTAAAGAAAAATTGGATTAATCCCATATTTAACAGGAGTTAAGTATTTCTGACAAATAAAAACCTATTATAAATAAATTGACAATATTATATTACTACTATTGGGCAGGAAAATAAAGCATTACAAAGCAAATATTGGAAATTGACCGAGAAAGGACATAAAACTATAAACGTATGCAAGTTAGGCATTAAAGTGTTTGGCTTTATCTAGGAAGCTTAAATCATAAATATAAATATATTTTCAAACATAAATACGCAAATGGTAAGTGTTAACGAAAATCATTGAAATTGTATGATGATTTAATCACTTTTAACGTAAAACGGAGTCGCATAAAAGCATCGCCTCTCTTTTTAAACTTAAAATCCACTAAATTATTAATATCACATAAATGTATTCTGCATTGTGTCCATCTACATACAATTATTGTCTTTCAAATCTCCTTTCAACTTGACATTATTAAATAAATGCGATAATATACACGCAATAAATAAAAGAATTAAAGCAATAATTACTAAATTAGTAGGTACAGTATAAAACTAACTTAAAAGAAAAATAACTTTAATAAAATATCTACAGAGACGGAAATGACACTTTATATTGAACCAATTTAAAATAGACAGGTGTTACAACTATCAGGCAAAATTAATTAATATCAAACATCAGGTTTGCATGCCACTTTTGCTCACCGCGGCCTTCCTTATAAACTAAACTACACTTAACACCTAGCTTAATAGTTGACAAGGGGAACACGTATGATTAGCTTGACGCTGCTTAGCCTACAAAAAATAGTAATATAGGTTGCTTAAATACCAAAATCCTAGTCCTCATTTTTAAAAACAAACTGTAGAATCTGAATAATATTTAGAACAACAAAATAATTATAGGAGACGAAATAATACACATCTTGTATCACATGCTATTATAATAATTGTTAAAGTCGTTTAATTTCTCGTCCATTTCGCTAATTGACTTAAACTAGTTTTCTTATATATATTTTCCTTAAACTCTTATGTTGGTTAAGAAATAATTGTAATTTATGTCCTAAAAAACAAACCAACATTTTATTTTTACAACCATATTCAATACAAATCAAAGAGAAAATGTCATCATTAAAGTATCACAATAATAACCACCTCCATTAAAAATAATTGAGGTGGTTCGTGACATTTTAAGTATAATGAGAGGGTATGTTAGCCAGATGCTGTCATATAAAACACAAAAAAATGACCGACGATGCTAAAAGTTGCGAGTGCTAAAAGTTGTTGAGAAAGTTTATTCTAACGTTTCACTAAATTTAGTAGCATCATCAAAGTAAGTAAACTTAAAGACCCTATTTCCATCATTATGAAAACTAATGTTATCAATCAAATTGACTGTTCTGTTTGTAATTCATCATATAGTGTCTTCAATATAGTCTGAAACCCAACTTACCCAATCCCACAGCTAACTAATCATTAATCCAATACTCTGACTTTCCAAAAATGTTTGACTTTGAAGGTACTAAGATTTTTGTCCAAGAACCTAACAAGTTCAAACGTAATATATCCTTGAAATGTACTGCATTTCTAAAAACCCCAATGCCATAAATTTCAGAACTGTCACTCACAATCTTATCAACAGTTATAAAAATTTAATTAATAAAATATTGTTTTTATTAGGGTCCGTAGGCAAAACCAAGGACCCTTATATTTTCCTGCGTGTCTGTCCGTCCGTCCGGTCGCGTGCTCTCGCGGCTACACCTTTCGTCCGATCACTTTGAAATTTGGCATGTATGTGTCTTGTACCTACCCACATATTTTAAAAATATAGCGACTTAAAAGAAATATTTTTCAAAAAAAGTAGGGTAAAAAAACTTAAGGGTTAAAATTTTTTTTTTTTTCGACACCGTGAGGGGTATCGTATAAAAGGGTACGTCGAGCTGATTACAAAAATATATAATTC
This sequence comes from Gerris lacustris, assembly GCA_951217055.1. Classification (NCBI taxonomy): domain Eukaryota; kingdom Metazoa; phylum Arthropoda; class Insecta; order Hemiptera; family Gerridae; genus Gerris; species Gerris lacustris. Next base: position 75,326,045 of record OX578278.1, read on the forward strand.
TTTGGTTATAACTTTGATAGGGCGAGCGTAGGCGAGTTTGAAGTTGGTATGAAAAGTGCCCCCCCCCCCCCCCCCCCCCCCTTTCTATCTTGCTTATGTAGAGTGCAAAAATTCTGAAAAAATTCCTGAACATTCTTCGACTAAAAGTAAAGATACTACTTTTCGAAAAAAATATAATTTTATTTTTTATTGACAAAAACGTTTCTTTATAACTATGGTCTTTTCGATGTATTTATATGGTTGTAGTCCAGTTCAGTAGCAAAAAAATACTTTGTGAAGTTTGTATATGTGTTTTGAGAATATCAAACCCATAGGATAGTTTAAAGTAATCTTTTTAGCGTTTTGGCGTCAATAGGGTAGTACTTAAACTATACAGGGTTGCCTACGGACCCTCGCTGTGTGCTCACTAGCACTCACTTGACCTGTTTATTTTCATTATAATTTTGTTTTATGTTTTTCATACATGTACCTAAGTATTTTTTCATTATTGTATTTCTAGCTATAGTTAGTATTCTAAGAAAATTTTGTTCCACTAATCCACCTACCTGACATAGGTCAATTACCCTTTCCTAGATTCTGGATTTTCATCCACACTTCCATCCATTCCTTTATAACAAGTCGTAGAGTCAAACCTGAACCTTTTTGTATTATTTTTATGTTATACTTTGTTTCTTGCTCTGATGATGCTAATAAATTTAGCGAAACGTTAGCATAAACTTTTTCGCTGTGTTTTATTTGACAGCATCTCAGTATCATAAAATCAACATTTTTTTTGGTAATATGTTAATCGAAAGTTCGCAAGGAGATGATATGTTTCCCCAAAGTCATTAGCCTGAACATTTTGAGAAAAAATCGTGAACAGAAGCACAAAGGGTTCAAAAACAACGTGAGGAAGCTTTATAATTTACACGTATGTATGTGTTAGGATGGAAGAGAATGGAGGAAGGAAGAGAAGTTTAAGGCAGAAATATCAACTTAGATTGAGAATGGAAAAAAGTAATCCCGGAGGATCAAGAAACGATCACGATCTTACGGTATAGGCAGGTCAGGAATTCGAAGCAACGAGGATTTAGACTGAAAAGGAATTCAGACAGCTAAAATACTAGGAATTATGAATCCTACATGATTTTTTTTTTTTAAAAGACGAATTCAAAAGGAGAGTTTTTATTACGGCGAAAGAAGTTCAAAAATGAAAAGCAGGTAGGTACTTTTTTAGGACTCCCTTTTATTTCAGGTAGTACAACAGGTAATTTTAAGGCTCGTACTTGAAGGGTATCCAAGTTCATTCATAATAATAACACAAAGCCCTTAAAGATATGGTATTCCCTTCTTGAACGTTCCGCTTTGACAATGTGAAAATTAGTTGGGGAAAAAAGTGACTAAATGACGTCTTTTATATAGACTGCGGTCAAAGAAACAGTCTATTTTAGGATTCTAACAATGAACAACTTAACAAAACATTTAAAAGAACAAGGATGATTAATATTTATAAAAAAATATTTCTGGGGGCGTAGCCGCATAGTTAGGCGTATGGAAACTCTGATTTAACTGGAGAGTCGGAATCCTACAGAGGTGAAGCATGTTTTACACAACATTAAGTGTTTATGTTAAGGAGCCGACATGGCCAAAACAAACTTTTATACAGTCGAGAAAAAACAGTATACACACAGTACATAATTGTTTCTTTGTAAAAACATCTGTCCATTAATATCATCAAATCAATTGTTTATACACTTATAAATAATAAATATTCAATACTATAATATTCATTATTAAAAAAATATTTTAGTTTTGAATCTGACTTGAAAAATTGCATCTAGCAAATCCTTATCGATAGATTGGTGAGGTTGATCGTTGCCTAAGCTAATGTCGACGACAATTGTTGATCATTTCTAAGGTATCGAGTTTGATCTCTGAGTCAAAATCTTAAAGAGAATATCTAGATTTCGGCTTAGAGATAAGGAGTTAGGAGACAGAAGTTAGAAGATAGGAGTTAGGAGAAAGGAGTTAGAAGAAGGAGTTAGGAGAAAGGTGTTAGAAGAAAGGAGTTAGAAGATAGGAGTTAGGAGAAAGGAGTTAGAAGATAGGAGTTAGGAGAAAGGAGTTAGAAGAAAGGAGTTAGAAGATAGGAGTTAGGAGAAAGGAGTTAGAAGATAGGAGTTAGGAGAAAGGAGTTAGAAGAAAGGAGTTAGAAGATAGGAGTTAGGAGAAAGGAGTTAGAAGATAGGAGTTAGGAGAAAGGAGTTAGAAGAAAGGAGTTAGAAGATAGGAGTTAGGAGAAAGGAGTTAGAAGATAGGAGTTAGGAGAAAGGAGTTAGAAGAAAGGAGTTAGAAGATAGGAGTTAGGAGAAAGGAGTTAGAAGAAAGGAGTTAGAAGAAAGGAGTTAGAAGATAGGAGTTAGGAGAAAGGAGTTAGAAGATAGGAGTTAGGAGAAAGGAGTTAGAAGATAGGAGTTGAAAGGATGCTCAACTAGTTCTTCCACTTTGAGCTTAGTAATGTGAATTATATTTATAATAATGAATTTGAAAAATCATAATTTTAATATTAAGAAGAAAATACTGTTGAAATAAGTGAAACTAAATTTCCGAGATTAACTAATAATGTTTATGAATGTCTGCGTAAGAACAAATTTTAAATAAAATAATTAATCCTATAAAACTGGGAAGAAATTAAATCTGTATTTGTAGCAGGTAAATCTTAGTTTATAGTTATTATATACATTTTCTGGATAGAAAATAATGTCGTTAAAAAGAAGCTTATACTTTAATGTACTGGAATTAACCGTCATTCTTTTTATATTAAATCCGACGACTTTCTTCCAGTCAAATTTACTTCTGTTTGGAGAAAACCACTCTATTATAATTAACTTTTTAACATTTAGGAGATTAGGAATGGCTAGTGAGCAAAGCAACCTAAAGTTTTAAAATATTTTCTCATAGTGTAATAAATAGATACAATAAGAGTATCAACAATACTTATCAGATGAAAAACTTGGCTGGGAAGCTTGCAGTAGGCTAATCTTTATCTGTGTATTATAAACTTACACAACAATCTGAATAATCCATAAACTTGTCTAGACTATAATCTTTTTGAAAAAGGAAATATTTTAGACTAAAACTTAAAAGAGATAACAAACAACAATTAAATTTTTAACTGAAAATATGGAACTTTTATAACTTCCATGAAGCAATCTCTTTTGTTGAACAAAATCTTTTGTTTCCCTCTTGAAAGAGTCTTCAGGAAATAAGTAGATTGCTCCGACTTAGATATTTGTCTAACTTACTCATTTTTAATAGAATTCTTAAATTGCGCTAATACTCGTATATATTTATATTTTGGGACTTGGGACTTTCATTTTAAGTTTTTTAAATATTTAAAATAAAATGCTTACAAAAAAAATCTAAAACTCCATCACATCAGTTGACAGACATTTAGTTAATTGTCTGAAACCTAAATAAAAATATATTAATTTTATTAGCCATGGTTTTAAATGATAGCAATTACTTTATGACAAGACCGAGTAAATTACAAGATATAGAAATAAGACATACAAGGTACTTTTAAATTAGTGGTGAATCTACCTCGAATGTTGGGGTAAATGGTAAACATTAAATTTTAAAACTGTGGATCCAATTTAGGGTGGTAAGAAAGCGACTGCAACTCTCTGATTACGGCAACGATTCGGCCTTGCCGGCCATTTTCAAGCCTACAAACAATAATATATTTGTTGTTAACTACAATATTGGTGTCGAAAAATCAGAAGAAACATATAGTATGGACTAGATATCATTAATATATACCTTCCAGTTAACTCTTGAGTCAGTGGTCATTTTTATGTACAATAAGTTAAATAAATAATAATACGACGATTATCTATAATATAAGTGGCAATGTCCTGATTGACTGACTGACTGACATAGAATCAACGCACAGCAAAATCTGCTTAACCGAGAGACTTGAAATTTTGAGGATATACTCGGTTCATATCATAGGCACCCACTAAGAAAGGATTTTGCGAAATTTTTATTTTTGTACCCAGGGGTACGGGGTACAAATGTCAAAGTAATGAATACTTTTAATGATGCATATCGTTGAAAAGCTCTTTAAAAGTACAGTAATTGTTGTTATGTACAGTTTTGTCATATTTTCATTTAGGAGGGGGTAAAATGGACAAATATGTATAACTACATCTAATATAAATGAAGAGTGTCTATGAGTGTCTTTTATACAAATCTACAGTTTATCCCAATTTGAGGAAGTTCTTGGGTACAATGTTAAGCTCAATTCTGCGGGTGATATAGGCTATAAGACGTTTTGGTAGCTTTATATGGGGCAGAGAACAGGGCTTCTAAATAGATTTCAAAATTCTAATTTCATTTTTATAAATAATGTATTCAACCAAAATTGCATAAGAAACTACTGAAAATATTTTATCTTTTGTGGAAATTTCTTAGGAATAACTGTTAAAGAAATTACTATTCAATCGCTGTCAAAAAATATTTAAATTTAATTTTAGATATTAAGACAATAGTTAATAAAATAGAAGGAAAATACCACTACTTTTCCTTTTTAAATTTGTTTAGAATTTTTCTTCAGTAGTCGGAATCGATTACTAATCTGGGATACTAGCAAATTATCTTATCAAAGCGGAGGGGGTAAAGAAATAAGGGGGATTGATAGAATCTAGATATTCTCGCTTTTGTAAAATAATTTAAATGTTTCTTGATGGTAGTTTATAAATCCATTAAATTGAAAATAAAACACCCCGTAGCGAAGCACGGGTATTCAGCTAGTTATTTATATTTCGACGCTTATTATTTATAGACGATTATTTTGGAAGGAATTCGCCGGGTTTAATAAAAAAAGAAAATATGGTATTATGGTTAATTCCAGTATATTAAAGCATGCAGCCATATTAAAGCATACAGCCGCCATATTAAAGCATACAGCCGCCATATTAAAGCATACAGCCGCCATATTAAAGCATACAGCCAACTTACATGTAAACATTAAACCATAATCATTTAAATAATCACACATTAAATTTAGACGGAAATAAAGAGGTCAAAACATTTAAGTGTTAAATGAATAGAGAATATTTAATAACCGGCTATTCCAATAAAAGTATATTTATAAAGGACAAATGGATTTAATCAACGTAATCTCTATTTAAAAAATAAAATGGTCTAATTAGTTCCACCTATTACCAAAATAATCACAATTTAGGTGTTTAAGTCAAGGAAATATATACTAGGGAAAAAAAAGTTTATTATGTAATTACAAAATTTACATAATCTTATAATAAAATTATATTAGAATAAATTATCACCACTTTCAAGGAAAGATTATAATATTAACACTTAATATTAAGAATTTATATAAAGTTTAAAAATTTACATCACTAATAAACTAGAATAAATAACTATGCTTTTAAATTTTAATATTATTATTTAGTGGAAATAGAGATTATTTAAGGAAGACTAAAGTAATAGTTTATTAATCAAAAACTCTTTTACTGAAAAAAAGGACAAAGCAAATAAAATCTAAGATCTTTTTGTGGGAGTTTAAAAAGAGTTACCCTTTATAAAAAAATAAACTATCTAAAAGTAATTTGTTGTTTAAGTTCTATGGAATATCAGATTCCTTGGCAAATGCTTAAAACATTCAAAGATTCTCTCAAGGGGTTTGCAAGTATCCACGGGTCAGGAAAAACGTTTAAACCCTAAATCTCAACAACCCTTCGTATTATTTTTCGAAAGAAGATAAGGGTAAGATAGAAGAAGAAAAAAAATAAACAAGACAAAAAAACGCTAAGGGCAAAATAGTTTTCCCTCGTGGACTCTCAAAGGAAGCTGTGTAACCTTCAAAGGTTACGAAGGACAATTCAATTTCACATGCAAATAATATTCTGTACAAGTTAAAGGGAGGAAAACACAGATCAAATCAAATCAAAATCCAACATATAAAACGTTAAAGAAACAAATGATAAAAAAAAGTCACTATATATATATATATATATATATATATATATATATATATATATATATATATATATATATATATATATATATTCACACACAGGCTTATTATACGAAGGACAATTTCTTAGCTGTCTTCCATTTCATTTTTATTCAAAGAAGGGAATATAGGATTTTAAATAGAAACACATTACACGAATAAAGAGAAAACAGAATCCCTGCAAATTGAAGAAGCCTTAAAAGAAATGAATTCAGTATTCTAAGCGGCAAAAACATTCTTTTATATTGTCAGGATAAAATAAAATCATTCAAAGAATGGTTAAAAAGCAAAATCAATTCCAAAAGAAAAAAAAAATCATAAATGCGGAACGTGGGCAATTGTTGAATACATATAAAAGAGAAAAATTGTTTAAAATTATCAGCTTCAAAATATGAGTATATAAAGTTGTTGTTTGTAAAACCCTAAGTAAAACTACAACTTTAATAAGTAAACTTAGTAAAAGCTTTATTCCTTCATCAATTATACAACGTAAAAGCTTATGAGTTGTTCTTAAGACCTGAATGAGTGATGAATCATGTTAATTATAAATAACCATGTAGTAGGAACTTAAGGGCAACATCTAAGAGTGGAATGTAAAAAATGTATAAATCTACAAACAAAAAATAATTATTTCCTTATGAAAACTCTATTTTCATAGGGTCAATAATCTAAAGTTATCACGCATGAGATAGAGGCAGGTGAAATTAATTGGGAGCAAGCCCCACACGACCAACGGTAGCCCGTAATAATAAGTCATTTACAAGTTTTCTACTAATTAGAACACTTATTACATCAAATGAGACCTGTATAAAGAAAAATAATTAATAGGTGTATAGTGTAGATCCGTTTAGCTAAGTGGATATAGACACGTCCGAACACAGACGTATTCAATCATGAATCGAGGATCGGGTCCACAGAGAAGCATGCTCAACATGGTTAAACATGGTTCAAACAGGGATGTACTGTTGCCAGGACGCCGTTCCGGTAATGCTTCAGAGAATGGAAAATTAGTAAAAAAAAATAAGTGGATAATCTAAAGACTAAGGAACGTCTGGTATAAGTATTATAGTATAGTATAATATCATATCAGCAATGTAATACCGTGTTTTTGCACACTGCAATACAAATCAAAAACACTGCAATACTACACAAATTGTGTATAGTATAATAATTTAGTGTAATTTCCTTATTCGAAAATGCATACAACAAAAAGCATACACCATCAATTAAAATATATAGATTTATCAATTTCTCATTTTTTGTATTTGTAGTGGTAGTACTGTACTAAAACTATTTTGTCCAAACTCTTACAATTGTAGAGGGATTAAATTTTTGATAAATTCATTTACAGTATTATAACAATATATTAAAACAAGCCTTAGTACATATCGTTGTATAGCTAATTCATAAAGCCTCAAATAACTTTGTCAGTGTTAGTTATTAATGTTGTGAGCCGACAAATTCAACAAAATAAAGATAAAAAAAGAATCGGTTCTTATTTAGGTTTACTAAGTTACTAATTTAGGCAAATTGTACTTTTGTCATGAAAAAATTTTCCAGGAGTTTTACAAAATACAAGTATCAGAAAGTTATACTAAAGCATGGAGTTATTAAAAAGGATTTTTTCCCCTAAAATAGACTAAATTTTGTTACTTCATCACTAATCTATGGTAATTTTTATTTTTTTAAAGAACCATGGTAAATTTGAATTGTTAATTAATAACTTATAAAAACGCGTTTTTAGAAGTTATATATTTTCCAAAAATTTCCGAACCGGACCCTCAGGCGTTCTGGTACAGGAAAATTAGAGAGTGCATATTTGGTTTCAAACTGAATGTAACTTAAAGTAGATGTAAAAGAATCAGCAAATAAATAAACTACGTGTTGTAAAATTGAGTTTCCAGTAAAAGAGGAAAATGTTATTTATTGTTTATTACTATAATTTCTCTTATTCGTAACTATTATAGTTATTATTTTAGTTACTATTATTTTTATTATTTGGAAACGCTACTGACAGTTTATCTGCTAAAAGAAAATTCGTCTGTGATCCATTAGCAATTAATAAAATATATGTTGTCCGTGCGGTTTTGAACCTATCACTGCGTCCCCACTTAAATACAGTAACGAAGTTTTTGAACGTTGATTATAAATAATTTGATAATCGATAGTGAAAATAATCATATATCACATTAATTTTAAAGCTAATAAAGCCTTATCACAAACCAAAATTTATTACATCATGTAATTTATATTTGCATTATTGTATGAAAGGTGAAGGGATTGTATGGGGGAGAAGGAGTGGACTGTTTAGCGGCCAACTATCAAAGTAAAATATGCAAATGTAACAAGTTTCCACTTATTTCAACCTAATAATAATTAACATGTTAATAATCCCTGATAACAAGGTTTTGTAAAATAAACGCAACAATAAATCAAAAACCAACTTCTTGAATAGTTAATTAATGGTCTTAAAACTTAATAAATTTCAATTCTGCGATACTTTACCTCTGTTTAGTGAAATTAACGTTTGAAGTTTACGTCAGTTAGAAAGTGTTTCTTGTTACAGTTAAAATAAGACAACCCACACATTTGCGGCGAATATAATATTCAAATAATGATCTACTAACACTAACTAAGCCACGAAGGTGGAATTAGGATAACCTCGATGGAAAACAGCGTTAAATCGTAAACGCAGTTCGATTCTCAGTGGATGGGTTGCTTTTTAAATTGTACACTTGAATAATAATAGCAATGATTTTAATTTCAAGACATTATATGGCAAATATTTAATTTTTTTGTTCAAATAAAACATTTGTTTACGATAAATCCATCAATTCTGTCCTTTAAGTTTTATGCACATTAAGTAATACACAACTTTTTATTTAATAACAAGATAAATCCACTATTTAATACATAAGATGTACTTATGCTGCATAATTCACAACTCTCAATCATTTTAGCATGAGACTCGTCAAAAAAAATAGAAAAAACAAAAAAGATTTTTTTTCTTTAGAAACCAAATTATTTATTCATTTGATTCTATAAAAAAACATGTGTATTAGTGGGAGTAGGACCTTAAAATAAAATGAAATGGACATTTTAATCCAATCTGTTAAAAAGGAACTTATTTTCAGGTTTCATAAGATTTTCATATTTAAATAAAAAATATGTATTAGGTAATTTATATAAATTTTAACTAAGTTAAAGTAAATTTTCATTTATTTGTAAAATATTAATGTTCCAGAGACAATAGAAATAGACTGCCAATTAGAGTGGCACATAGCTTCCTCGCATCCTATCATGTACTATAACTATTATTGCTGCATTACTTTATTGTCATATTGTTTATTTTGTAAAAACTATTAATAGTTTTAGCGATCTTTAACACTTCATAGAGGTGTCGCTGTTGGTTTTACTAAAACATTGTATTTGAAAAAAATGTTTTTCTCATTGAATAGATGAAGTTAGATTTTTCCCCTGACCTAAAATCCCATTTTTAAATTTAAAGTTCACGTTTACGCGAGCGTTGCTCGTGAACGCTTGGACGGATAACGTTGTCCAACGAACTCGTCCTGGGCATTGGTAAAATAAACATGCCTACCAAATTTCATCAAAAACGGTCGACATTTACTCAAGTTATCGTCGCACGTTTCATAATTCGCGGACACACAGACCGACAGACAGACAGACAGACAGACAGACAGACAGACACGAGACCAAAAATGTTCCCTGATGTCTGAAACGGATTTCTGTCTTGGAATGTTTGAAATCGGAGGCATAAAAGTTTTTCGTTCTCAAAAGTGAACACAATGCTTCCGTTACCTTCGGTAAGCTCGAAAGCAAAATATTGAATGCTTATTGAGAAGGTGTAGGTACATAAGTTAAAAACAGTTAAGTAAATAATCACATTAAAAATAACCATATTATAGATGTAAAAAACTAAAAGTAGTTTTTTTAAATATTCACTTTTGAACTTACTTTTAGGTTAAAGTTATGTAGTCTTTAGTAGTATTATGTAACTTTTAGTAGTTCATTAAGTTTACAACCACAATAATAATTTAAAACTTTAAAAAAAAATATTTGAAAGGTGAACGAATGAGAATACAAATATTATTGAGGTTGAGGTCAAATTAGGGGTCAATAAAATCGTATTAAATAAACAAAACAATAATAGATATTAAAAAAAAGTGCATTATTCTTGAATTATAATATTGATAGAAATTGTTACATCATTTAAAACAACGCAACCTTATAGTTAGACTTATTTGTTTTTGCATTATCTTTTAACGTTATAGAAATAGTATAGAAACAAAGTAGAAATGAAGTGTCTAAAATATATATAGTAATAAAATTGCACAAAAGACTATTCATAAGTTGGTAATATTTATGTTGCTTGTATACTGCATAAGGTTGCGAGCCAAATAGAAAAAAAACACTCTTTAGTTCCTTATCAACAAAAAAAGATAAATATTTTCCGTAACAATGACTTCATATGTAACACAATCAGGTTCACAAATGGGTTGACGCCCACTCCCTATTATGCATCAATATTAGAGGATTTGTTAAAAAAAAATCCTTGACGTATTTCAAATATCCTTGAAAATAAAATATGATCTTTTTTTTTGAAAAAAATAAATTAAATTGATAATTGAACGTGACAAGAGTATTGATTAATATTGAGATAAAAATAATAATAAAATAAACTATAGTAAACGTTATCAGGTAAATAATAAATACCTGGTTAGTTAAAATTAAAAACAACGTGTTATGTACATATTTACTTTTTTTTTAATTATTTAAAATATATTTTTTATATATATTTAAAACAATGTTATTTTTTTAGGATTAATATGCAAGTAGTACGAAACAACTAGCTGATAGGATAGTGTCGAGTCTTCGGTTATTTTGCAGCCTTGAGGCAAGGTCAGGGCTGATTTGAAATTGGTAGCCTGGGCACCTCTCCAAGCCATTAACCTTTTTTTTAACGAAATTCATTTGCATTTATTAGTATAGAATAGCGTTGACTAAAAAAACTAAAATGCAACCATATAAATTTATTATTTTTCCTTCAATTTCAGGAAATAATTTGGAATCCTTAAACTTTGTAGAATCCTCGACTATCGACACTGTTTTTCTCCAATGTGTGGTAGCGACTCGTCATGAATCGGGTACAGTTTTATAACCAAAGATTTATTTTGCGAGACGACGTTATTTAGATCTTCACACAAAATAAATTATAATTGAAACAACTTACCGGTTTCAGCTGTTTTAAAGTAGCCTTCTTCAGATAATCTAGTGGTTATTTGACTTAAGAAGAGAATCTTTTTACCGAAGTTAACGGAAGCTATATGATAGTTCTGAAAAACTAAAATATTTTGTCTCCGATTTCAAAAATTTCAAGACAGAAATCCTTTTCAGGCATCAGGGAACATTTTTAATTCCGTTATCTGTCGGACTGTCTATCGACCCTTAATTTTTGCGAACCAACATATCTTAAAAACTACACGTCCGATTTTAATATAAATTGAATGGTAGGTCATAATTACCCCATTGTTGGTTCCATATATGTTTCAACCTTCTGCGCTCATTTGTTTCTCTTCCACATGCGCACAAACATACATTTATTTACACCTATATATTTAAAAGTACTCATCTGATTTGTATGAAATTTGGAAGGTTTTTCAAAAGTAGACCGCAGATAGCGCCAGATTAATTTCAACCGTCTACACTCTTTAACTTTTCCTTAATTGATACCTTAATTCATATAAAAAATATTTTCTTTTTTTTTGTGAAGTCGTTGTCCGGTTATTGAACTTCAGCTCTTTTACGATAAATTTGTAGAAATGAAAAAATCCAATTATTAAAGAGCCTATTTTATTCCTCATATTGAATGCGACATGCAGATAGCAGTAGGTAATGAAGAATTATATTTTAATGCAATATATATTTCTAAAAGGCATTGTTATAAACAGGATGATTATATATATATATATATATATATATATATATATATATATATATATATATATATATATTATATACTATTTGAATAAAATATAAATACTGATTTGTAAGCTAATTACACTGTTTTATATATTCAGCAGATTTACACAAAATGTCTCCAAACATGTTGGGTTTTAGTTTTAAGTTGAAAAATGCATTATATAATAAAGTGAAAACGTTAACCAGAGCGAACCAAAATAAAGACCTGAAAAGAAAACTGTTCAATGTAAACTCATCTATTTTTAAAAAAAAAATCAATATCCGCTTGACAAAAGAAAAATCAGTGATAAAAATCAAATAAAACTTTCTTATAATAATATTTAAAGTGTATATATAAATCTCATTTACTTAATTCTTTAATTGATTATTGTTAAACAAAAAAGAGGTCATATCGTGACTATTTACTTTTTGTTTTTGATTATCAATTTGATCATTTTTATTTTCATCGATATCACGGGAAAATTCAGTTCTGAATTTCGCATCGGGGTCGGGGGGAAAGATTTTTTCTAAACCTGAATGCCGAATTTCGTCAAAATCAGTCTAGTACATAGAAGTAGTTTAGGCCACTCCCTGACTTGTCGGTACGGTATCGGTAAGCTAGTATGCCGATGCGGTAAGATTCTTCACCGAGCGCCTATATCTTAATGAGTCCACCCTGAGTACTTTACCGCTTCTGTTTTTACTGCTTGTTCTTACCGACTCTCGGTATACCGATTCCTTACCGCCCGGTAAAGAATCTGTACCGAATCGGTACCGAGCGAGAGCTTACCGATACCGTACCGACAAGTGAGGGAGCGGCCTGACTAGGGTACATGCGTGGGAGCGGGGCGGTAAGGAATCGGTATACCGAGAGTCGGTAAGAACAAGCAGTAAAAACAGAAGCGGTAAAAAGTACTAGATTAATAAACTTCTAACATTCTATCTTTGAGCGTGGTCGAGGTGTCATCGAAAAATAGCAACGGAGAGATATATTCATGTTATTTTGGTCTCAGAAATTAAGAAATATCCATTGTTGTACAATTATAAATTACCGGAATATGCGATAAAGGTCCCCGAGGAAGAAAGCTTGGTCGGAAATTCCAAACAAAACAAAAATTGTAGGTATTTACTGTTTATATTTATTAATTCTTAAGTTATAAATTATATTATTAAATTATATATTAAAGGATATCACCAGTACTTCTTTCTTTTTCTAAGCAATCGCAAATAAATGTAACAAGCTATAATAGTATCTTCTTCTGACGACGACATAATCACGCCCATGACTGCAAGATTCTACCGAAAGTATACCGACATGTGGAGAGATGAAGGCGGTATCGGTAAGCTGTCGGTAAAGCATAAAATACCGCATACCGATACCGTACCGACAAGTCAGGGAGCGGCCTTAGGCTCTATGCGTCTGCACAGACGACAGAGCGACATTTTTTAAAAACAACTTTCACAAAACTTGAGAATCCAATAAAATCTTAAAATCGAATTTTCGCGCCACCACAATACTTTCTCATAATTTATACTACATATATGAAAAGGTATAAAGGAACAAAGCGGATATATGTCAATACTTTAAAGTATTCTTTACTAAAACACTATTCATTTATATTTACACTAATAAATACCACAAATATTTCATTCAAGTGGTAGAAAACGTCGTAGCAACAAGCTATAAGTGTTACAAAATTCGAAGAAACGTGAAAATAACTGAATAAACATATAATATAGATGTGAAGCCTGGATTCTTCGAAGCTGGGTTCTAAAGACGCTAACAGAACAAACATCCGATTGAACAAATAGAATTCTTCCTTGAAAATCTCCTATCCTTATCTAACGTGATACCGTACTTTAGATAACATATTTATTTACTACGCCTCACAGGCTTAGGTAGACAATCTAACTCTAACTGACTCCATTCCATACATAAATAGAGAGCTAACATTATAATATAGACACTTGATAAATTTTAATAAAATAAAATATAAATATTTTTAAATGGAGATTAGAGCAGTATCAACTACGTAAGGAGCAAATGTTAATATGTAATATAAAATCATTCCCATCCATTAATCAATAATTAACAACTGAGCAAATTTTGGATGACCAACTTAAAATGTAACAAGTCAAAACATTGTAAAATAGACAGTCAATTATTATGGCACATGGCACATAGCTTACTCGCATCCTATTACGTACTTTTTTGATTTTATAGTTATACAAGCCATTATTCTAAATTTATTTAATTGTTTACCCTTCCTCTGTATCATTTTTTACATAAATTAAAGTATCAATTAAGCAAAATTTAAAGAGCGCAGATGGTTGAAATTAATCTGGTGCTATCTGCGGTCTACTTTCAACAAACTATCCAGATTTCATAAAAAGCAGATGACTACTTTTGAAGATATGGGCGTAAATAAATACATGGTTGTACGCATGCTGAAGAGAAACAAATGAGCACAGAGGGTTGAAACCGATATGAAACCAACAATGGGCTAATAATGACCTACCATACAAATTTCACTAAAATTGGACGTGTGACTGACAGACCGATAGACTGATACAAAACCAAAAATGTTCCCTGATGTCTGAAACAGATTTGTGTCTTGGAATTTTTGAAATCGGAGACATAAAATATTTTCGTTCGTCAGAATGATCACATAACTTCCGTTACCTTGGGTAAGCTCGGATGCAATAAGTTAAATTCAAAATTTTAATATTGACGCTATCTTATTGAGACAGAATTTGTTTTTAAATATAAACTTTATTTTAAATCAAATTATAATTATTATTAACTACGGGAAACAGACAGTGAAAAATACACTCCTGTGCCGGGATTTGAACCACGGGCCTCTATATCATTCTCCTGCGTAGCTTAGATGGAAGAGCGCTATACTGGAAATATAGAGGCCCGTGGTTCCAATCCCGGCACAGGAGTGTATTTTTCACTGTCTGTTTCCCGTAGTTAATAATAATTATAATTTGATTTAAATTAAAATTTAACTTTCCGTAGTATGAAAACTACAAAAACTTAAAAATTGAATTTCGAATTGATTGTACTGTACAAGGTACAGGTACTAATTGAGTACTTTATAATTATAAGCGTTAATTCTTGGTTTAGTTCTAATGTCATAAATATTGACTGTCTAAATGTATATGAATATTGAAAGCTTGGATTCGGGACTAGTTATCGATTACGGTAGTGAAAAATCATTCTCCTGCGTAGCTTAGATGGAAGAGCGCTATACTGGAAATATAGAGGCCCGTGGTTCAAATCCCGGCACAGGAGTGTATTTTTCACTGTCTGTTTCCCGTAGTTAATAATAATTATAATTTAACTTTCCGTAGTATGAAAACTACCAAAAACTTAAAAATATAAACTTTATTTTAAACCACTGTATTGCACAACACTTCATAAATATAGACTGAGGATGACCCTAAACAAGGTCGAAACGTCTCTAGCAAAAATGCATTAATTTCGAATTTATTTTATCTTATCCATTCACCTTAGTAACCTTTCAAATTAAAACGTGTTTTATACTTTTTATTATTAATAAATAAATAATGTTTAATTAATAACGCTACTTCAATAATCCCTTCATTTTACCAAATAAAATAAAAAGTTTAAAAAAAAAATTATAATTGATAAATTGAGCTTCCTCTTCATAAAAAACTTTTTTTGATGAGTTTATCTTCTTTAATGATGAGTAAATAATAATGATGAAGAATCATTGAAATGGTTTCCGACATCGGATCTTCGTAACAAGAGAATAAAAGGGGAGAAAAAATGAAAAGAAACGGAGCAAAGGATCCGGGAAGAGGGGGTGTAGGGAGGGTGTATCAGTTGACAACTTTAGAGAAAATGACAAACGAACTCAGACTAAGGGACAAAAACTTGTCAGAGTTGGAGTGAGAAGAATTTTCTCTTTCTTTTGAAGGGGGGCCCCCCTTCAATTCTATCGGACATAAAAACACCCCCCCCCCCTTCACTAGTTCATAAACAATTCTAAACAACAACTATAAGAAGGACAAAAACAGTCTGAAAGAGTTGAAGTAATATCATGAGATCTGACAGTTTTACAAACTCAACACCCGACTCATATCGACCTATAGGACACTACGCCTACTATATATCACTATATATCTAACTATATATAACTTACCATCTGATTCTTTAACTCAATGACACTTAATGTCCCGATATTTTCAATAGAAAATTATGCTCTAAAACATAGTTAAAAGTTGATACTCCAGTTCTATTAATAAAACCCACAATATTGTAGTTAACAGCTGTTAATAGGGGACAAGGGACGGCCGCAATGCTCGAGGGGAAGCTTCACTAATTGACTGTTGGCAGACAAGCTAACGTCATAAACTAGAATCATTCAAATAGCAACATCCTTAGCACAGTCGCAATTAATGTGTCAAGTGTCAATTATTAAACTAACAAACTCAGATCAACAATTACATCAAACAGAGATTTATATGACACGTAACTAACTCATACACACGTATATTTGATTTCGTAAAACACGATTAAAAAAAAAAAAAAAAAATTGTCAGTTACTTATTATTAAGATAATTTAATAATAATTTCTTATTATAAAATATGTATATATTCAAATAATAAATAGATTTTTGTTTTCCTTTTTTACTTTCTCATATTATAAAGAGAAAGTATTGTGATGGTACCAAAATTCGATTTTGATGGATTTACACGTTTTGAGGTTTCCTGAGTCCAAAAAAGGTGGTCTTTCAAAATTTCAGTTTGTCGACTGTATGTAGCTTAAAAAACTACAGGGCTGATTTTGACAAAATGTGGCATATATGTTCAGAAAAATTCATACCCCGAGGCGAAATCGAGAAATGTATTTTAGCTTCAAATTTGGGGGCGCTATACCCCCCAAAAAACTCTTCTCTCACAAAAAAAAGTTTATTCTCGGAAACGGTCCCAACGATTTTGATTAAATAATTAAAAAATGTAGGTAGTCCATTTAAATAAAAATCTAACGATATATGCCGTTTTCCTGGGGAAAATCTAGTTCCTGATAAAATAGCTAAAAAACCGAGGAGAAGTTATTTTTATGATAAATTTCGAAAATTAATAAATGGAATGCACTTAGGCTAAGTAATTATGAACTCATATATGAGAATATTAGTCTGAGTAGTCTCGGACCGATTTTCAAATGTTATTTCAATAGTAAGTAATTTTAATTGAAGAATGTTAATTAGGATAATTAAAAAATGTAAATTACTCTCTTTTAAATATAAAACTTTTTGTAATTACCTTTTGAATAATCCCTTAAATGAGTTTTGCAGAAGAGAAGTGTTTTTCTTTTCTAAAAGTGGGTTCATATAAAGACGGTAAAGTACCATACTTGCTTTCATTATAAAAGATAAATGTAGATAATATGTATGAAAAGAATGTGAACATATTTAGAGTAATAATTTGAAGTAAAGAGACCATTAAAAACTTCATCGTATCTCATTCAACGGAGAAACAAGTACCAACGTTTATAATTGCCTAGATAACTTGCCTAGAAATTTAGTTGCCAATCAATTACCTAGAACCTTTATTTTACCTCAGAACTGCAATGTTGCTCCACAATTTAAACCCCTACTTTCATTCTTCCAATATTTTATTGGTATTGTAACCAATGATGTTATTTAACCTATACGCTACACGATGTAAAAACCCTTTTAATCAATAGAAGCACTTAATCAAATCCAATAATAACAATTAAACGTATATTCATTCTTTTTTACTACGTTTTTATTAGCTTGCTTTTTTTGTTTGTTTGTTTGTTTGCCCGGTAATCTGGCAATTGATTTTATTCTTTTACAACCCATTATTTTATAAATTGTATGTTTGCCCCGTTTTTTACTACGTTTTTATTAGCTTGCTTTCTTGTTTGTTTGTTTTTTATATTTGAAACTTTTAGCATAGCTCAGAACACGATGACAATGCATTATTTTAGTACTTTAAGCCATCTTTCAGCAGAATTTAATTGGTTTTCAGCAAATTTGTTGTATGGAAAGTTACTTCGGAAAAAATCCGCAAGTTATTTTATTTGTTTTGCCATGTCCCATATTTACGCAATCTTCATTTTGACGGGTTTCAAATTTGTGATTTTTATAAATAAGAGATAAACATTCAATGACAGGAAAACAGTAAATACATCGATTATATTATTTATCGATCATATTATTTATATTATTTCAAATATATCGATGGCACGGTTTATAGATTTGGTGTTGGGGAGATCCGTTGTACAAAGATTTGTCCTTTTATAGGTTTAAGATCAGCTCTCTAGATGGTTGTCATTTATGTGAAGTAAATAAATTAGGAACTATTTTTTTTCACTAACATTATATATTATATAACAATAACAATTATATTATCAACATTACATACGATTCAACAGACAATCTAAAAACGTGGTATATAAAAAGTTCTTTTTATCTTTAAAATATTTGAATCTTGTTATGATTGTTAAAGAATTGTGGAACGTCAAAAAAATTTTACGATGGAAATGACAGTAATATAATTACATACCGGATTACCGGTATTTACCCTAGAGTAAGTTATTTATTACCTGGCGTTGGTTCAGGTATGAGTTCAGTTACCTTACACGGGGTTTATTCACAAATAAGCACTTGCTAAGTTTAATCTGTTGATCATATCTATTTTCTCTCAGACAGTAAAAAAAATGTTCAGTGAAAATATTGTATAGATAAATTTTCATATAAATCAAAACCGTTTTGAAAACGGTTTTGGTATTCAAAACCCCATGAAAACAGTGATTTCAAAACGTTTTGAATTCAAGGTCATAACAGCAAATTTTTGGTTTTGTATTGAAACTGTTTTGCAAAAAATAGCATGGAAACAGGTATTGAAAACAGAATTGAGACATGCGCAGTAGGTATGATGAGTAGAGATATTAGAACCTGACTGAACTATAACTAGTCTGGGAGTTTATAGTTTTCAAAATTGTTGTGAAAACTGTTTTGGAAACACTTTTGGTTTGAAACCAAAACAATTTTCAAAACTGTTCTGAGAACTTATGAAAACGTAGCAATTAATGGAATCCACATAAGATGTATAACTAAAAGAAATATAGGTAGTCATCGATATTCGATAAGTTCAGTTCGACTTTTAAAAGTGATAATATAAAACGTGTATCTAAGTTCTTATTTATTGGTAATGTAGAGTCAAAATATTTATACTTGATTTCAGTATAAGGCGATTATCAAACTTTAAAATTCTAATTTGATTAAAATAACTTCCATCGGAGTTCTAAACATTTACACGATTGAAATTCCTCGACGTGCCACAGTTTAAAAACATTCAAATTTTAAATATAAAAATGCGTAAGTTTAGAAACTACAATCGTGTATTTTTTCCTACCTTCCTGCTTGTACTAGTTCTCATTAAGTAAATTATCCTGAAAATAAGTTTTAATTTTAATTTCATACTTAGTTTTTTTATTATTTTAAAAAGAATAAGTGTATTGCAGAAATCCTAAAGACTAATTTATGAATTAGATAATACTGTTACTATTTCTACATAGGTCAATTATAATATTATCAATTTTGAACGACTCCACAACAGAAGCACCTATATAATTATGTACTTACTTTGTGATTTAAGTGTGATTGACAGTTAAAATATTACTTCATCAAAACTACGGATATAAAACAACACATCAATCTTACTTACATTTGGTTTCTCAACAATATTAAGTCGATAAGGAAAACAAATAAAAAACGGAAAAAAACCGAAGGTTCAATATTAGTAAATACTTTTCATGGAAATTCATATTATATGAGCCAAAATAGCTTATGTCTTAGAAACCATATTTTCCTTGTAATAAGAGCTGAGATTAGCACTAATGAATAAGAGCACATAAAATAAAAATATGATATTAAATTAATGAAACTATAAGTACTTTTACGGGGGTAAATTTATTTTATTCGACTTCGTAATATTTTCGTATACTCAATACTTCGTTGCGCAATATTATTATAATATAGTATATACCTTAAAGAAACCTTAACCGTCATTTAAAATTTTAATCATAATTGATCAATTTTGATTGTATATTATACTAATTTTTTAAACAATTAATTATTTACAAACAAAATATAATTATCAATTTTAATATTAATGTAAACACACTCAGTCAAACACCTATGAAAAAATATTGGCTGCAAGAAATAGAAAAAATTGATTATTTAAGACAAATAACTAGATAAACACAATTATGTAAAAACTATAAATAATAATAAATTAATAAAATACACATCTCTTATGTGTAAAAAAAGGGTAAAATAAATATTATTCATAACTATAACATTATTATGGATTAAAAAATAGCTTGCTTTGTAGTATAAACAAGTTATTATTTTAATTATAACTCAGTTACAGTTAGGGATTTTGAATAATTTTAAGGAAAATATACAAATTATATTATATTTTCCCAAAAGTATATTCATTTTTTTAAGATAAAAATTACGTTATGAAATTTGTAATCATTAATAAAAAAAAAATAACAGAAAAATAAATGATAAATAAAACTAACATTTTTTTTTGCTGTTGATCAAAACTGTATAACAACACTTTTATAGACACTAATCCTTGTTAGGAATATATTAGACACGATAATGTTTAACTACGAATCTAAAATCAAACCAAATTCATTACTAACACTTTTTTCGAAAATAAGCTATAAATTAGTTTTGACAATAAAAAAAAGCGATCGCGAGAATTCGTGTAAAACGCGCGAAAAATGACGAAGACTTTGTATAGGACAAGACACGCTCGAGTCGAGGTATACGGTAAAACTGAAGGTGCCGAGTACGTGGTCTGGATCTGGCCCCCACTACGCAAGCGTCTACTAGAGCTCTGTAGACCCGGCCTGCATTAGAAACACCTTACCCACCCCCTACTGAGACACTACCGTCAACATATGCACCGGATCATGCATCTGCATCTAGTCTGCAATAGTACCACCGCACTATTACATTAGTAGCTTAAAATAACAACCTTATTTGCATCAAATTTTTTCAAGTATTATTAAACACATAAATAAACATCTTGAAGACTTTAGAGGCTGGTTTCACCGGTAACCTATATCACTTTGAACTTCCTGGTAAACCAAATGCACCAGTCAAAATTAAGCATTTTATAATAGAGAATATAAGATAATAATAATTATTATTATTACTTAATATTCATGTTAGAATATTAAGTAATACTTGATAATAAAAACACCGTTTAAAATACAGTGTTAAATTTCAAAAGCAATACATTTTTCAGGATACTTTGACTTCTTTAATTTATCTCACAAGAAAATTACATAGGTATATTTGTAAATAGGAAAATAAAATATTATCTTCATGTATTTATAATATAAATATATATATATATATATTGCATTAATCTTATTTGGCACTTCTTTAGATTGTTACTCCCCTTAGAAAAGAAACAGAGGGAAGTAACAATCTAAAGAAGGTGTTCGCAATGTTCTTCTTTAGACTATTACTCCCCTTAAAAAACCGAAGTTTGATATTCCTTTGTCCGAAAGTACATTAGACTATTAGACTAAACATCCCTTTGTCTAAATAGTTATTTAGTCAAAGCCGTTTATATTGTAAATAATCAAAGGGGAGTAACAATCTAAAGAAGTGCCTCTTTTTTTTCCTCCTCATACGAAAACTTTATTTCCAAAATAAACATTCTTTTTAGTAACAAGTTGCTAACAAGTCGAGTTTCATTTAAATATATATGAACACCTAATATTTTAAGGTTAAAATAATAATAATAATAATTATTATTATTTTTTTTTTTTTTTTTTACGTATAACTTGAATGTGTTCAATAACAAATTATTGTTAAATCAGGTAAACATATTGTCCAGTCGATCCACAAGAGGGAATACTCGTACAAAGTAAATAAATCTTAGACATTAATATAAGCCATGCGCTAAACTCTAAACCTTTCGAGAACATATAGAACATACTCTATATTTACTAATTTTGTATTTTAAATACATCTTGCTCAAAATTAGTTATAGTCCAGGAGATAGCGTGCAAAAAAATCTCTGACTAACACAAAGCTTGTATTTTGTGTATAAGTAACTTTTTTAGAGCCTTTTAAGAATATTGTTCGTCTGCGGGACATTCTTTGGTAAAAGGCATTGAAAAAATCAAACCGGCGGAGAGCGGCCTTATC
The DNA here is from genome assembly GCA_951217055.1 of Gerris lacustris. Taxonomy (NCBI): domain Eukaryota; kingdom Metazoa; phylum Arthropoda; class Insecta; order Hemiptera; family Gerridae; genus Gerris; species Gerris lacustris. Next base: position 75,348,288 of record OX578278.1, read on the forward strand.
CCGCCCTTTAGTTAGGGTGGACAATGTGATTTTCATGATCCTGAGTACGAAATTAGTTAGTAGACCAAAACTCAAGTTGATGTTAGTTTGTCACTAATAGTTAATAGGTTAATTATTCAAATATTACTCCAAATCAAAGAGAAAACTTATTAAGTGACAAACTACCATCAACTTGATTTTTTGTCTACTAACTAATTTCGTACCCAGGATCATGAAAATCACATTGTCCACCATAAAGGGCGGGATATGGCCGCTCTCCACCGGTTTGATTTTTTCAAATGCTTATTGCCAAGCTATGTCCCGCAGACGAACTTAGCCAACCACATATTCTTAAAAGGCACCAAAAGATTTACTTTTACACAAAATTCTAGCTTGATGTTAGTCTTAGTCAGACACTTTTTTGTACGCTATTTCCTGGTCTATTCGATGTGTCATTCATAATGATCAATTCAATTTTTTTTTCAGTGCGAATATTGATTATGTTGGGTAAACAAAAATAAACATTGTTGTTTACGATTTGATTTAGATATTGCTATTTGCTAAGAAGCCGCATTACGACAAGTTTTGGAGCGTTTTCTCATTCAAAACATTATTTCGAGTTCTTTACAGACGAATAAAATAAGTATAACTCCAAATCTATCTTCAAACTGATCTCACACAGTTCCGTTCGAACTGAACGGAATTCTAATACCGCAGGGGCCATGCTGATTTGAAACCAGTAGCGTACACAGAAATTTTTTTCGGGGGGGGCCCAACCTAATTTAACTTATATGCGGGTTTAGCATACCCCATAATTTATTATAATTGTAATTTCTCTCTCTTTTCAACACTCTAATTTCAATTTCTAACCTCATATTTAATTAAATTAAAATCCTATGAGGTAACACCTCACTATGTGATGTGATCGATCTAAAGAACGATTATGTCTCCGATTCCAATAATTCCAAGACAAAAATCTGTTCCAGTTATCAGACATTTTTGATCCCGTTTCTGGCTGTTAGTCTGTCTCTCGCTCAATCATTGCGAACAATTCTTAAAAACTACTCTTTCGATTTTAATGAAATTCGGATGGCAGTTAATTAGCATATAAAAAGTCCATTGTTGGTCCTATATAAGGTCCAATCTTCTGGTCCCATTTCCCTCCACCACATTTCTCCACCTGCCACCGTTTCTCTTCCACATGTGCACACACATATATTTATTTACACCTTATCTTCAAAAATATTCATCTGATTTTATAAAAACTTATCTGATAGAAGCTCACAGATTAATTTTAACTGTCTGCGCTGTTTAAAGTTTGGTAAATTGATACTTTAAATCATGTAAAAATCAAACCAATTTTGACTAATTTAAAAAATGAGGGAAAATTGAGTAAATTTAACATGAATAAAGTATCAATATAGCAATATTTTAAGAGCGCAGACGGTTGAAATTATTCTTGGGCTATCTGCGGGCTACTTTAAACAAACCATTAAAATTTCATAAAAATCAGATGAGTACTTTTTATAGGTACTTTTTATGAGAAGATATAGGTGTAAATAAATGTATGTCTGTGCGAATGTGGAAGAGAAATAAATAGGTGCAGAAGATTGAAACTTATACGGGATCAGCATCAGCAATGTTATAACCTGGCTAATTATGACCTACCATCAAAATGTCAATAAAATTGGACGAATAGCTTTTAAGATATGTTGGTTCACAAAAATTGAAGGACAGGCGGACACGGGGCCCAAACTGTACCCTGATGTTGAACAGATTTCTGTCTTGGAATTTTTGAAACCGGAGACATAAAAATTGTTCGTTCTTCAGAACTGTCACATATCTTCCGTTTCCTTTGGTAAGCTCGGAAGCAAAACGTGATCCATACTGCAAAAGCAAACGTGGATTTGGAGCACATACGAATTTCAAATTTTTATCTAGAAGAGAATTCTTCTCTAAGAAAATTAAATACCTATTGCAAAACAAAAGAATCATTCGCTCATTCGCTGGGTAATTACATGGGACATTTAACATCAAATGTTTTCTGAACGCTTTTTGAGTTTTTAGATTTAAATTTACTATTACTATGTAATATGAATCGGTTTTTTCACAATATGATTTATTTATATTGCCTCTGTTTTCCCACTACATGTCGACGAACACTAGTCCGACCTGAGTCAGCAAGAGGGGAATGCCGCATAGACAAGAGGACCCACGTAGCGTTCTATACACAATCCTGGTCCAAAACAAAAATTTGCTACTGAAATCCACAACCATCATTTTCCCGTTTAAGCCAGTCTAGTGTGCATATTTTAATTCAATTTATTTAATTCCATCGGCAAAAGTTCGAGTTGACTCGGGCCTCATTTAATTTAATGTGCTTAACACCTAGGCCGAGCCGGCAATCGGGTCTATTATTGAACGCATCCCAATTTATTTTGATGCATAATTTCCATCGACAAAATCGGGCCTACTAGCAATCAGGCCGATTCATTGTACTCATCCTAATCAATTCAATGCACTTAATTCTATACCAAAAAATCCGGGCCTAGCTGTCAATCGGAGCAGTTTATTTTTACGAATCCAAATTCAATTCATTGCATTAGGACTCGTAATGAATTGAAGCTGTCCTATAATGCACCCATGCTATTGAACTGGACTAAAACCACAAAAAAATCATTGAATTCAATCGGCGAAAAATAGGGCCCAGCCGAAATCGGGTCGATCAATTTTAATGTTTTTAGTTCCACTGGCAAAAATCAAGGCCTAGTCGGCAAATGAGCCGATTTATTTCATGCATCCTAATTTAATTTAATGAATCTAATTCGATCAGCAAAAATCTCGGTCCAGCCAAAATCGGGCCGCTATAGTGTTTAATAGTTTTAGTTTCATCGACAAAAATCCGGGCCCAGCCGACAGTCGGGCCGGTACAGTGTTTAATAAATTCAATTCCATCGGCAAATCCGGGCCCATCCGACAGTCATCCAGGCCGTTATAATGTTTAATAAATTTAATTCCAAAATCCGGGCCCAGCCGACAGTCGGGCCGGTATAGTGTATAATAAATTTAATTCCATCGGCAAAATCCGGGCCCAGCCGACAGTCGGGCCGGTATAATGTTTAATAAATTTTATTCCATCGGCAAAATCCAGTTCCAGCCGACAGTCGGGCCGGTATTGTGTTTAATAAATTTAATTCTATCGGCAAAATCCAGTTCCAGCCGACAGTCGGGCCGGTATTGTGTTTAATAAATTTAATTCTATCGGCAAAATCCGGGCCCAGCCGACAGTCGGGCCGGTATAATGTTTAATAAATTTTATTCTATCGGCAAATCCGGGCCGAGCTTATTTGGGGTGATTAAGTGTATACACACCATAAGATAATACTAATTAATTCCTTTTATTGGAAAATATTTACAGCCAATTCGATTGCATCTGTCATTACTGTGTTTTTTTGGTTTTAAGTGTATGGCGGGTCTTAGGTATGTAATCATTTCGGGGGGGGCCAGGGCCCCTTGGGCCCCCCCCTGTGTACGCCACTGACAGTAGCGTACACAGAAAATTTTTTCGGGGGGGGCCCAACCTAATTTAACTTATATGCGGGTTTAGCATACCCCATAATTTATTATAATTGTAATTTCTCCCCCTTTTCAACACTCTAATTTCAATTTCTAACCTCATATTTAATTAAATTAAAATCCTATGAGGTAACACCTCACTATGTGATGTGATCGTTCTAAAGAACGATTATGTCTCCGATTTCAATAACTCCAAGACAGAAATCTGTTCCAGTTATCAGACATTTTTGATCCCGTTTCTGGCTGTTATTCTGTCTCTCGCTCATGGCGAACAATTCTTAAAAACTACTCTTTCGATTTTAATGAAATTGGGATGGCAGTTAATTAGCATATAAAAAGTCCATTGTTGGTCCTATATAAGGTCCAATCTTCTGGTCCCATTTCCCTCCACCACATTTCTCAACCTGCCACCATTTCTCTTCCACATGTGCACACACATACATTTATTTACACCTTATCTTCAAAAATATTCATCTGATTTTATAAAACTTATCTGATAGAAGCTCACAGATTAATTTTAACTGTCTGCGCTGTTTAAATTTTGGTAAATTGATACTTTAAATCATGTAAAAATCAAACCAATTTTGACTAATTTAAAAAAGGAGGGTAAATTGAGTAAATTTAACATGAATAAAGTATCAATATAGCAATATTTTAAGAGCGCAGACGGTTGAAATTATTCTTGGATTATCTGCAGGCTACTTTAAACAAACCATTAAAATTTCATAAAAATCAGATGAGTACTTTTGAAGATATAGGTGTAAATAAATGTATGTCTGTGCGAATGTGGAAGAGAAATAAATAGGTACAGAAGATTGAAACTTATACGGGACTAGCAATGTTATAACCTGGCTAATTATGACCTACCATCAAAATTTCAATAAAATTGGACGAATAGCTTTTAAGATATGTTGGTTCGCAAAAATTGAAGGACAGGCGGACACGGGACCCAAACTGTACCCTGATGTTGAACATATTTCTGTCTTGGAATTTTTGAAATCGGAGACATAAAAATTGTTCGTTCTTCAGAACTGTCACATATCTTCCGTTTCCTTTGGTAAGCTCGGAAGCAAAACGTGATCCATACTGCAAAAGCAAACGTGGATTTAGAGCACATACGAATTTCAAATTTTTATCTAGAAGAGAATTCTTCTCTAAGAAAATTAAATACCTATTGCAAAACAAAAGAATCATTCGTTCATTCGCTGGGTAATTACATGGGACATTTAACATCAAATGTTTTCTGAACGCTTTTTGAGTTGTTAGATTTAAATTTACTATTACTATGTAATATGAATCAGTTTTTTCACAAAATGATAAACCGATTTATTTATATTGCCTCTGTTTTCCCACTACATGTCGACGAACACTAGTCCGACCTGAGTCAGCAAGAGGGGAATGCCGTATAGACAAGAGGACCCACGTAGCGTTCTACACACAATCCTGGTCCAAAACAAAAATTTGCTACTGAAATCCACAACCATCATTTTCCCGTTTACCCAGTCTAGTGTGCATATTTTAATTCAATTAATTTAATTCCATCGGCAAAAGTTCGAGTTGACTCGGGCCTCATTTAATTTAATGTGCTTAACACCTAGGCCGAGCCGGCAATCGGGTCTATTATTGAACGCATCCCAATTTATTTTGATGCATAATTTCAATCGACAAAATCGGGCCTACTAGCAATCAGGCCGATTCATTGTACTCATCCTAATCAATTCAATGCACTTAATTCTATAGAAAAAAATCCGGGCCTAGCTGTCAATCAGCAGTCAATTTTACGAATCCAAATTCAATTCATTGCATTAGGATTCGTAATGAATTGAAGCTGTCCTATAATGCAACCTATGCTATTGAACTGGACTAAAACCACAAAAAATCATTGAATTCAATTGGCGAAAAATCGGGCCCAGCCGAAGTCGGGTCGATCAAGTTTAATGTTTTTAGTTCCACTGGCAAAAATCAAGGCCTAGTCGGCAAATGAGCCGATTTATTTCATGCATCCTAATTTAATTCAATGAATCTAATTCCATCAGCAAAAATCTCGGTCCAGCCAAAATCGGGCCGCTTTAGTGTTTAATAGTTTTAGTTTCATCGACAAAAATCCGGGCCCAGCCGACAGTCGGGCCGGTATAATGTTTAATAAATTCAATTCCATCGGCAAAATCCGGGCCCAGCCGACAGTCGGGGCCGGTATAGTGTTTAATAAATTTAATTCCATCGGCAAAATCCGGGCCTAGCCGACAGTCGGGCCGGTATAGTGTTTAATAAATTCAATTCCATTGGTAAAATCCGGGCCCAGCCGACAATCGGGCCGGTATAGTGTTGAATGAATTATATTCTATCGGCAAATCCGGGCCGAGCTTATTTGGGGTGATTAAGTGTATATACACCATAAGATAATACTTAATTAATTCCTTTTATTGGAAAATATTTACTGCCAATTCGAATGCATCTGTCATTACTGTGCTTTTTTGGTTTTAAGTGTATGGCGGGTCTTAGGTATGTAATCATTTCGGGGGGGGGGGGGGGCAGGGCCCCTTGGGCCCCCCCCCCTGTGTACGCCACTGCGCCTAAAACATGTTTTGACACGTATGGAGTCACATCTTTAACTTCCACAAAAAATTTAGGGAGTATAGTAAGGACCTATCTTATCACCCTTATCAGAGCTTTATTATTCCTAATACCTCGGACTTGATAAGTAAAACAAAATTCTTGTCTTCAGAAAGGGGTTGGGGGGGGGGGGGATTTAGAATTTAGATCCTATTGAGTTTATTCAACAATGCAAAACATATCATCATAGAAAAGATTAGCATTGTTCAGAACTAGCTCAACTAAAAATACAATTGGTATACAAGGGTTATATTGTTTTCAATGTAATTCGTAAAACAGTTCAGATAATAAATCACTGGAATATAATAAATGCAAATACTCGTATATAACAACAAGTAGGGTATTGTTTGAACAATATCATCAACATGAATATGTAAATTAATAATACTGTAAATATATACATAATACGTACTGTGCGTGAAAGTACAGAGATGTTTCATGTACCATAGCAAGTAAATTACGATTTCAGATTATATAGATTTATACCGATAAATAACCAAGTGTCAAATCGTCATTCGAATAATTCGAAAAGGGGAGAGTTTGTAAGGGGATGCAAAGCAACGTAGAGTTCAAAATTATTAATTTGTTTATAATTATTCATCCATCCATGATTATTATTATTGAAATCAGTAATAACTGTTCTCGCATATTATGTTAGATTCCAAACTAAATATAATAAAGTGAATAAAAATCAATAAACTAAATTAATCAATATACTGTCAAACAATCTTAATGGTTAATACAGATATAGGTTAAGTTTTGTAAATAAAACTATTTAAATGTTAGGTACTTCTTTATTTGTCTAACAAGGTACTTTAGGTACTTTTTTATTTGTCAAACAAGGTACTTTATGTACTTCTTTATTTGTCTAACAAGGTACTTTAGGTACTTCTTTATTTGTCTAACAAGGTACTTTAGGTACTTCTTTATTTGTCCAACAAGGTACTTTAGGTACTTCTTTATTTGTCTAACAAGGTACTTTAGGTACTTCTTTATTTGTCAAACAAGGTACTTTATGTACTTCTTTATTTGTCTAACAAGGTACTTTAGGTACTTCTTTATTTGTCAAACAAGGTACTTTATGTACTTCTTTATTTGTCTAACAAGGTACTTTATGTACTTCTTTATTTGTCTAACAAGGTACTTTAGGTACTTCTTTATTTGTCTAACAAGGTATTTTAGGTACTTCTTTATTTATCTAACAAGGTACTTTAGGTGCCTCTTTATTTCACCAAGAAACTGAGTTTGCATTTAACCAATAAAGATAGCAAGCATGCTGAAACCGGTAAGGTAAAGTGATAAAAATACTTGTGATTTAGACAAATAAAGAAGTACCTAATACTTAAATAGGGTTTTGTTTATTAAATTTAATAATATGTGTTGTGTATCCATCACAATGTAAATCTCGGTCGAAACTACGAATTTCGTTGTTAATGCTAGTACAGACATGTACGCTTGACCACTTTACTTGAATGACCAACTAAGTTATATGAACTAAGTTTTATTTAATAGATTAAGTTCTTCAAACCCTCGAACATTAAATAAGAACAAGATAGAAATATTAAATATTATTTTATTAAAATATTAAAAAAGTTGAACTTAGAAATCTTTGGAATGATTTCTTTGATACATAAAATTGTATTTTTCTCCCCCAATTTAATGTAAATAATATAAAATAAAAAAAACCTCTTTAAATTTTTAAAATATTTATATATTTGACGGAAAAAAGACTAGAGATTAGTGGTACAAGTTATAAAATGTTGGCAACTAATATCAAAATTTCAACACAGTTTAAGCTTATTATTTATAATAATAACTAAATATAGAATTTATTTCTTTGAATATTTTGAAAAATATAGAATAAATTTGCATATTAAACCCAACAATTAAAAAAAAAAAAAATCCTGTTATGGATCTTCTTTGATTTATTTCAATTATAAATATTATTTAGTATATTTTTATTTGTTTTAATATGCTCGTGTATATTTATCACAGCTATCTCTTTCTCTGATTTCAAAAGACAAAATACAAAAGCATTCAAGATATCATTCGAATTCTTTTTGCTATCGTGAAGTAGAATATTATACATTTAAAAAAAAAATCTTTTAAAACAAAACTAATTTCTTTAACAGTTCTTCCTACAGAAATTTCCAAAGAACATAAAATATTCTCCGTAACTTCTTCTGCAATTTTGTTTAATAATTTTGAAATCTATTTAGAAGCCCCATTCTCCACGCCATATAAAGTTAGTAAAAAGTTGTATAGCCTACAACACCTGCAGAATTAAGCTTAACATTGTACCAAAAAAACCAACAAAATCTGTTCAGCCGTTTGGACGTGATTGACGCACAGACAAACAGACACAGCATTTTCTAAACTTAAATTCGTTATCAGGACTACTAATTTAGTGTAAATACAAAATTGGAGCCCAATCGGATAAATGTGCAGACACCACTATCATATATATATTATATATATATATATATATATATATATATATATATATATATATATATATATATATATATATATATATATATATATATATATATATATATATATATATAAAACAAAGAGGACCTCGACAAAAGTAAGATGTTTTGGTACAATACAGACCGTTTTAAGGCAAAGATGAATTGGTACAAAACCAAAGAATTTATTTTTATCAGGGCGACATCCTTTAACTCCCCCATGATGTATTTCCGTTAAGAAAATGTCAACCCCTAGTTTTTGAGGTATGTATTTTTGGGTCTTTCCAATAATGTTTCTGTGACTGGGTAATTACACATAACATAACGGCAAAGTTTGAAATTTTTTTTTTTTTTCTCTTTCGGGGACCAGGGACCTTACAGTACAGGCTTATTATAATAATGCATATATTAAACTACTGTTAGTGCGCTATAAAACTGATATGGAACAATCTTTTAGAGTGGGAGCCAGCGTGACCGAGGTGCTCTAGGCGCCCACCAGAAGGGAAACCCCCTGAGGGGTTCTCTTCCACCTTGCGTATATAGCTCACTACTGACCACACCATTCCCGCTTTGGCGGTACAATGTACAGGTATGATGTGGGAAGTAGCTGGAACTCTCCACCACGGGGTTAGTAAAATGGGCCCAGTGTGGCCTGATTGCTAGGTGCGAACATGTGGTTCGTCCTTCCCGTCTAACCACTACTACTACACTACTATCATTTAGAGTGCTATACAAGATATGAAAAAAAAAAAAAAAAAAAAAAAAAAACATAAACAAAAACATAAACAAAAACAGATAGATTTTTAACTTCATGCGCTGGTAATCAGAATCAGTAGAACCATGTATTTATTTTTGTAAGTATATAGGGATCAAAAAAGGCATTAAGTAATTAAATGTATAAATGACTTTAAAAACAGCATCACCATTTGGAATTAAAAAAACAAAATACTTGGGGGCATTACATTCAAGTAGAAGTGAAAAAGTCATTCTGGTTCGTTAAATGAAAGGATTTTAGAGACTTGCTTTCAAGTAAGCTTGCATTGGTTTTTGGTTTGCATTATTTAGAATAATTATGTACATAACGGTGTTTGACAGTATAAACTAAACACAGTATTCAGGCTAGGACCAAGCTTCTATTGAACTAGCCTGACGCAGACTAGGGTGCTGTTAGGGGCTGTAAGAGCCGTGTTTTCTGCTTCAAGTGGTTTTAAAGTTTCGAAATTAGTTCCGCTTTAAGTCTCTATTACTAACAGGGGACAGAACTCTAGAACTTCGGACAGAGTCCTACGTCCACAAACTAACACGGGGTTTTTTCAACGTTACAGACTGTTTAGAGGCAGTGAGGGGTCCTCTTGTAGGGGAACGTCATCTCCTCCGTCGTATCCAATCAACTTAATTGATTCGATTTTAATTCGAACTATAGGGACATAGAGGGGACAACATGAAATGGGAAGGGGAAGGATGTCCTTTTCAATCAGTCCAAAGGGGACAGGCCGATAGGGGCCCTCACTGACGATTCCTGTCCAGTAGAGGCCCCCCTCGAGACAATGAGGCTTGCCTTGTCAATTTCGACTGGACCACAATATTTCGAAGGGATTAAGGGCACCCTCGTGAATATTGAAAAGGGTCGGATTTGTTTTTGTTTTGAATCCTAATCCCATGTTTATTATATTAAGGGTCAAACTCTAAAGTGAATTTTACAATTTAATTTAACCGACAATATTACAACCGTTAAAATACAAGAGCACAATAACGTTTGCTTTAACCAGTTTACTTTAATCAATGTTATACATTAAAAAGTACAACATCAAACGTACGTTTTACTTTAAAGCAAAAAACAAAAACAAAAGGTATGATACCGAATCATACGGTCGTTGAAGGGTTAAAAAAATAGGGTTTATACTTCCGTTATTGTAAGAAAATGGCTATATTTCACCTCTCTCCGAGTCAAGTATTGGAATCTTCAAATAAATTTAGAAGATCTGACACTTTTAATAAAATAAACGTAAATTAACGTCGTAATCCCGGTATGTTACTACTTTCTTTATAATGTTCATATAATTTATTTTTTACCTGTATATTCAAGGTTTAATTGTTAGAAAGAGTATGTTACCCAGACATACAAACTTGTAAGAATGCATAAATTATGTTTTCAGACATTCTTCGACTAGACCTGCTGAGGCCCGTGTGCAAGTTTTTTTTTTTTTTTTAATATAGCCAATTTTATTTAACGACGCAGGTATAATCCGATTTTTGTAACCCTTCAACGACTCACACTAATTCTGTGACACACAAAAGGGACAAATATAAGACTACGTAAAATTTCATAAAAATAACCAAATTTTTTGTCAATCTTTAATCTTAAATATCACGACTATGATCATTTTTTTACATTAATATATTCTAGATTTCATTTATTGGTTTTACGAGTATTTAAGTAAAAACATTTAGTTATCATTATCAAGCTTATTAATTGTTCTTAAAGAGCATCCAAAAGTAATATTGGTGATATCAGTAGGTAAGTATTGGCACAGCAAAGTACCGCCTATTTCACTGAATCTTATCAATTATTTGTTATGATATGCATTAAAATATGTTTAAAAAATCTCAAAGAGAAAATCTGTCTGTTTGTAAGTTTATAAAATCAAATCTTATTATTGTTATATTTAAATGTGGATTCCAAATATAAATCGCGTTTCTAAAATGGCGGCCATTTTACCCCCAAAAGGACAAAATAAGTACATACCTATGATGCTAAAGGGTAATATATACTCACCTTGTTCCTGTTCCTCCAAAGTGCAACTTTCTATACATATTTAGTAAAAAAAAAAATGTTATGGCCGAAGACACCCATTTAGTAGCTTGCTTGCAAGAACATGACGGTACTTTTTTATTTAAATATGTTGCTATAGCAACCGATGACACTTTAATTATATATTATTCTTGCGTACATTTATATCTGAACAAGTTCTACTGCAAATTTTGATGAGTTTTAAATAATGATAGAATACAGTAAATAATAAACTATTTTATACTTGTATGGTATATATATATATATGTAGTTATATTTTTCAAATGGAATTTATCTGATTCAGGAACAATACTTATTATTAAAATGACATTATCTTATGTCTACCACATTCTCAAAGTGGTGCTATAATGGGTATTTTAAAATAAAACAATGAGGTAACATAATTTTAATGTTACAGTATTTTCTCAAAATATCATCATTATTAAATTAGTGTGAACAGTAATTTAATTTTTTGTTGTTGTTCTCAATAATAACGACCGAAGCATTAAAAAATAATTCCAAATCGTGCAGCTCCTAATGATCGCAAAACAGATTTTTTGGTTTGTTATTGTCATTTCAGTATCATTTATAGATCAAAAAGATAAGAGTACCGTTCTCCTATAACAATCCTTCTAATACGCCAGACCTCGGTCTTTATATAGAAATAACAAGTTGACATCTATAGCCTAAGGAATGCCTGCTGTATACACTCCAATCATAATTCAACAAAACAAACGAGAAAATAAACTTCCTCACGAAAATTGGAGAGAAAAATAATTCCAAAGAAAGATAGAGCTCTATCTTTCTTTGGAAAAGAAACCTAGGTTTCTTTTCATCTATCGTTTCAAAATAATCCAACAACAACAAATGGAAAATTTGATATCTGACTAGAAAGGTCATAAATAACCAGTGAAAGCGTTGAAAATTAAATTAATAAAATAACGTAGACAAAAAATGTAATAGAAAAAAAAATACGTGTGGTGTCGCGGGACACCCCGTTAGGAACGAAGTTCCTTAAGCTATTCATTAAAATATAAATTATTATAAAATCACACTGCTAAGTATTCGATTCAAACAACTTGTACATGGTGGAGTTAGAAATGAGACAAAATTAAAAGGAACTAACTATTTGTACTTAGCCGAGTCAAGGCAAAATTCAAAGAAAAGCATATTTTTTTTATAATTCAAGCGAGTGTCTTGCGATAAATATGTATTGAATATTGAGAAATAAGTTAATCATGATGAGTTGATAGTTAAAAAGGATGCCTGAGGGAACAGGACTGTTCCCTACCTGCCTGGCATACTCAATTTAAAATAATATAAAATATATCACTTCACTATACAAAAACGTCTGCTTGTATCAGGTTGAAATTTTACATGCCTGTTTCAATTGAACTTTAGACGATGTGAATGAAGTTTTGTTAAAATCGTTACGTTAGAACGTAAGATGTCGGTGAAAACGTTGTTTTCTCTATTTTAAACGTTTAGGTCCGCTTTAACACTAGAATACCTAACATCAGTGCCGGAACTAGCCGTGTGCATGGGGTCAGCCGCACACGGGCCTCGGAGTAAGGGGGGCCTCACTTCCGCTCGGCCAATAATAAAAAATAATAAAATAAAAATAAATGAATAAAAAATAAAGAATAATTTTACTAAAAAGGTGAAGTTAGTTTATATTTTATTTATTACCATTGTTATTATTATAATAATAATTATTATTATTATCATTTTTTGAGACAATTGACGTTAAATGCTTATTAAGATAATATTATTAATATAAAAAATGGACTTAAACATGACGTGATTTCTATACATTTGGGTATTTTAGACTGTTAATGTTTTGTATTATCCTGTATATGTTTATTCAAAATGTAACTATCTTTAGTTAGTTTTAAATTAATTATAAATTTTTAACTTGTAAAATATGCCTACACAGGGGCCATCTAACACGATCCACTCAATATCTGAGGAATCTACTCCAGGAAGAAAGACGTGGTTTGCTGGGTTCTATGTTAACTTAAAATGGTCTTATACAGAAAAAATGCTAAGCACTTTAAGCACTAAAATGCTCTGCAGCAGTACTTAAAATATGAAAAAGTTAATAGGAAGACATATTTATAAGGCTAAAGTTAGATTCTATGGCTTAAAATAAGAACTTTTTACTCTTGGAATTTTTTCTCCAAGAATAAAAGTTTCAAAATATGAGTATTCAACTCAAATCTATAACAGCTAAAATAATGGATCAAATAAAAAAAAAAAATAAATAAAGAGTTCTTATTTTGAGCCATAAACTCGAAGTTCATTCTTTAGTATTAATTACAAGGGCACTTTTTTACTTTAGCACCCCCCCCCCCCCCCCCTTAGTTCTAAATAATAAATAGTCTGCCCTACAAAAGTCAAAAAGGTTTGTGTGTTTGTCTCCCCAAGACATTGAGACTTCTGGGGAAGTTCTATATTTAATATTCCTTTATCTTAATAGTTGATTAGACTAAGGGATATGATCACAATTATATACACAAGTGTGATATTCCTTCGTCCAAAGATACATTAGAATAAATATCCCTTCGTCTTAATAGTAATTTAGACTAAGGAATATATGCTACTCTCTAAAATGTTCCTTTGGCTAAATAACTATTAACACAAAGGGATATAGGGGGGTTCTAAAGTAAAAAATTAGTTTTTGCTCATTTTACTTTCCATATAATAAATCGATTTTGATGGATTTACACGTTTTGATGTCCCCTGAGTCCAAAAAAGTAATTTTTAACAAATGTTTGTCCTCTGTTTGTGCAGACGCCTGGAGCCTAAACTACGGGGCCGATTTTGACGAAATTCGGCATACATGTTCAGAAAAATCATACCCCGAGGAGAAACTAATTTTACCTTTAAATTTGGGGGCGCTACTCCTTAAAAACTTTGAAAAAATTATTTCCCGGAAACGGTTCTGACGATTCTTATTAAAATATTATAAAAATGTTGTCCATTTAAATGGACTTTAAATGTTATAATAAAAACATTATTTTATCATAAAATAATGTTTTTGTTGTAATTTATTACAAATCTTATGAGTGTCCTGAAAAATGAGGCGACAAAATACTTGGTTATCTTGGAGGGGGGGGGGCCTCAAAAAATCTTGCACACGGGCCTCAGCAGGTCTAGTTCCGTCTCTGCCTAACATGAGTATTTTTGACTCACTTACGAACTAAAATTTAATTATCTAATCCGCCACTAGAGGGAGAGACTCTACCTGTCAGGAATGCTATCACCAAACACTTGACTTCCAACCTGCAAAGGGTTAACATGAGGGCATAACGCACTTCCTCTCTAGGAAAGTTTTAGTAAACTTCAGTGGGTCAGTTTGACCCATGTTAAGTAATACACGCCATTTTTTTTCAATGAGATGCTGATAATATCGCCTATAAATTACCAAATATTTAAGTTAAAAATAGTTACATTTATTCAAATATGTTCCCATTATCTCATTAGTAACTGTTAATCATGATATTTAAAATAATAGTCATCAAAATCTTTGATTTTTCAGTAAGCGAATCAGAATGACTCATGATAAGTAATAAGCGCCTAGTTTGATAGTTAGGTATTCTAGTGTTAATAAATTTAGCGATCTTTAACACTTCATAGCGGTGTCAGTTTTGGTTTCACTTAACAAAATTTATTTAAAAAAAGTTTTTTGTCCTAAAATCCTAAAGTCCTAAAATTCCAATTTTACATTTCATGTTTACATTTACGCGAGTGGTGCGTTCGATAGCTTGGGCGGATAACGTATTCCAACGAACTCGTGCTGGGCATTGGTAAAATGAACATGTGTACCAAATTTCATCTAAATTAGTCAGCTTTTATCCAGTTATCAGTCGATTTCTTGACGGTCGGTTTTGTGACGGTCGTTTTTTAGGGTTTCGTTGGTAAAACCAAAAAAAGAAACCCTTATAGTTTCGTTCATGTGTCTGTCTGTCTACCTGTCACTCTGTACGGTTCCAATAACTTTTGAATAAAAAGAGATAGAAAAATGAAACTTTCCAATATTAAAGATCGTTTTGACGCGCGTACAGGAAAAATATAGCGAACTTAAAATTATCAGCTGTTCAAATCCAAAAATGGCGGATAACTCACGTCATGCAAAAAAATTTTTTTTTTTTTTAAATTTTGAGTGGGGTATCAAATGAAAGGTATTGAAGAGTAGATTACAAAAATATATACCACTTAGGGAGAGTGTTCAATTTTCGGCGCCATTTTGTCAAATAACATCGAAATTTTGCGTGTCCCCCCCCCCCCCCCCTAAAATCGTATTTCCGCACATACTAAGAATATAGAAAAATATGCAAAATGTGTGGTCTGGTGGGCCATAGAAAAAATAAGATTAGCAATTTGATCCGATTTACTGGGAATCCAAGATGGCGGATAATTCATGTCACACGAAAATAAACATTTTTTTAAAATTTTGTGTGAGATATCAAATGAAAGGTATTGAAGAGTAGATTACAAATATATATATTACTTAGGAAAAGCGTTCAATTTGCGACGCCATTTTGTCAAAAAACGTCGACATTTTGCGTGTTCCCCCTCCCCTAAAATCGTATTTCTTTTACTAAACATATAGAAAAAATATACGCTGTAACGTGCCATGAAAATAATTGAATAATAAAGGTTGTCGCTTATTTCAGGTAATACGATTCAATTTAAATTTATATTATATATATCTATGTATCTGTATTATTAATTGGTTTAATAATACCAGTATTATAGATTAAAACTTCCCCCATGTTTACGTTAAGTAAAACGTAAATAAAGCCAATTATTTTACTCAATTAAGAGACATGTAATGCGTAATTTATACGATAATTTAATCACAAAACTATGAACAAAACACAAAAATATATTTTCTATGAAGACAAAGTATACGATTATTCTTATTCATATGTTATACCTAAAAGCTTATTCTGTAAATCTTACAACAGAACAAGTTTGATCAAGTACGAATACAGTCGAGATAAACTATCATTTATAGCCTGTCTTTTCTCTATCTCGGTACATCTTAATAGAAAAACCAGGGGGGGGGGGGAACCTCCAACGCTTTAAATTTAAATATTATGTAGATTTGACCTTTTGATTACTCCGGTCTAAAACCTGTATACTACATTAGTTGTTTTTATCCCTGGGGGGGCCGATTGCAAAAAAAACAACTTTTTTCCCCCTCAAAGTTCGTGAGATGAATAATAGGCGGCAAAAAGAAGGTCGTTTAAAGGTAAATTATGCATACTTTATGAAACCTGTGTTATCTTAAATGTCCCGGTAAAAAAATTAAATAAGGCAAAACAAGTAAGGCTAAAATTAAATTAAATTAGCGAATAACAACTTAATCGGTTGCTCCAGGCTACGTGCTGAGTCGAATATGACGCGATTCGGAATTACTTCAAAAAATGTTTCACATAAAAAACAGATAACTGGTTTTAATTCGGCATTATAAATTAGACCGATAAACAAATGCTTGAATTTGCTTTAAGCAAATAACATTAATCAAAAGTTAACCGAAAAACATATAAAACTTTTATAAGTTACTAACTACTTATACATGGCAGAGTTAGAAAAGAGACAAAATTAAAATCAACTAACTGTTTGCACCTAGCGGAGTTAAGGCAAAATTAAAAGAAAAGCATTATTTGTATCATTAAAGCAAGCGTCTTAAATACGTATTGAATATTGAGAAAAAAGTTATTCATGATGAGTTTATAGATAAAGAGTATGTTTGTAGCTGGTAGGAAATAGGACTGTTTTCTACCCACCCGGCCTAACAATTTAAAATATTATAAAATATATCTCTTCCCTGCTCAAAAACGTCTGCTTGTATCAAGTTGAAATTTTACATGTCTGTTTCAATTGTACTTTAGACGATGTGTAAGAAGTTTTATTAAAATAGTTATGTTAGAACCTAAGATATCGGTAAAAACGTTGTTTTCTTAGGTCCGCAATAATAAATTTAGCGATCTTTATCACTTCATAGCAGTGTCGGTGTTCGTTTTACTAAAAACATTTATTTAAAAAGTTGTTTGTCTCATTAAATAGATGAAATTAGAATTTTATCCAGCGAGCATTGCGCGTAAACTCGGAGGCGGATAACGTTGTCCAACGAACTCAACCTGGGCATTGGTAAAATGAACATGTGTACCAAATTTTAACTAACTCAGTCATCTTTTACGCAAGTTATCGTCATGGGTAGATTTCATGACGCTTGGTTTTGTGACGGTGATTTTGGTTGTTTTTTTTTCGGATTCACTCCCGGGCCAGAACGTGCCGTAAGGAACCTCGTTCCAAAAACTTTTGCAATTATGTATATCAAATATTAAGAAAGAACACTTACATTAAGAGTAAACAAAAAGCAATATTGTAAATGGCAAATTAGAGTGAAAACAAGATTATAACAAGAAAAGCCCTTCTAGACCTTGAAACTAAGCAACTCCTGTTGTTTTAAATAGCTTTGAAACAAAGTTAGTAATGTAGTATTTAATTTTACTTTTTAATATCTTCATCTTAAATATCCTCAAAAAAAACTAGAAACATATAATTTAATATTTCAAGATTATAGATAATCTTGAACTTTACTCAATATTACCTCTTTTTATAATTATTAAATATATTTTTGTTAGGTTACAGTTAAGGTCATCATTACTAGAGATTTAAGTTAGCATAAACAAAAAAAAGTTATCATAGATGTGTGCGTTTCTATTTATAGAATTCATAATATTAATTGCGTTGTTAATGTGAAACTTAGAGATGTAAAAACTGTTTTTTTCTAGTTTAAAATGTGTTTGTTTTCATGTTTTTTTTTCACGAGCATGGTTTTTTCACCCATGCTAAGAAGGTGTATTTTATAACATAAAAAAATACCTTTAATTAATATTTTACATTAAAAATACAATGTTAATATGTCCTATAGATTATTTGTAACATTCAATATTAATATAAAATATTTTGTATGAAAAAGACATAGTTATTTATGCACCTAGGGAGTAAAGTAAGCCATTATTCCCTGAGCGAAAAAAGTTGGTTCTTGAGGTGAAGCCGAAGGAACCATGCTCCCTAAATCCCGAGGCGAAGCCGCAGCCGAGGGAATAAAGCTAATTAATAACGATAATTAACGCGAAGGGAAAAATTGCACTTAAGTCCCGAGGTATATACAATATTTTATCTCCAGTAGGGAGAAAATACACATTTTTATCCACGGCACAGTTTTTAGTTATTATTTTAATTAATAACAATAATTTTTTTTTTCTTTTAGTAATGTAGTATTTAATTTTATAAATAATGTTAATAATTATAATTTGATTTAAATTAAAATTTAATCTTTCCGTAGTATGAATACTACCAAAATCGTAAAATATGAATTTCTAATTGATTGTACTAAATACAGGTACTAATTGGGTACTTTATAATTATAAGCGTTATTTCTCGATCTAGTTCTTGGTCATTAATGTTGACTTCTCAGATTTGTGGAAAATTGAAAGCTTATATTCGGGACAAGGTATCATTAACGTCAGAGAAATTCATTCTCCTGCGTAGCTTAGTTGGTAGAGCGCTATACTGGAAATATAGAGGCCTGTGGTTCAAATCCCAGCGCTGGAGTGTATTTTTCTCTAGTTGTTTCCCGTAGTTGTTAATAATTATAATTTGATTTAAATTAAAATTTAATCTTTCCGTAGTATGAATACTACCAAAATCGTAAAATATGAACAAATTGGAATTAAACTCAAATAGAATGTTATTTAGATACAGGTTATAAGCAATGATAAACAAGGTCGAAAAAGCAGTGTCGCCAACCTGATTTCATGAACTTCATTACATTAGCCAATCATGCTCTACTATTTATAAAATAATTAAGTTGACAATCCTTCTTTTTCTCCCTAATTTACTTTTTCGCCCTACTTTTACTCTTTCTCCCTACGTTTTGAGTCCAGGGAAGATAAGACTTACTTTAGTCCCTCTATAATAATCCAAAATCATAAATTTTTCTCCCTACTGGAGATAAATATTATTTACTTGCCATAATAATTTCCACCACTAACATAGTCGAATGAAATAACTGATTTTTATTGCCAACTTTTTGATTTTGTACTAATAAAAAATTACTCAAATTTTATTAATCAATCAATAAATACTTGTCAACAATATTTTATTTGATAATAATATAAGATGAGATATTATATGATATTATATCATAATATGTAATTCTATTTGAACTCATTAAAAAAACTGGACTTCAAATTATTATGATTTTTTTAAAATAAAAGTTAGTTTCACTCTCGCCATCAGTGGATGAACTGATTAGATTTTCTAACCATTTTAAAAATTAAATAATTTAATTCCTATTAACCAAAGTCAATATAATTTCCAAGATATTGTGCAAATTGTGTAACCGTACATTATAGAATTTTGTTTCATATCAGAGTTAAATAACCATTCTCAATAGCTCCTATTATAATAAAAATTAGTTATAATAAAAAGTAAGAAAAATACGTGAAGTGTCAAAAAAACGAGGGGCTTGGTTTTTTTTATTTTTAAAATAGGAAACATTTTGAAAAAAAAACAAAAACTAAACTTTCTTTTTCATTTACAACTCTATGTGGAACTATATGCTCCTTGCTTTCCAACACTATCCGATTAGTCACATAAGTATCAAATAAAATATTATAATAATAATAAGATTATTTCAAAAATCGAGTAATACTAAAGCAAAGGATGAAATCAATATGGAAACATTTGTGCTAAATTTTAAATAACATCCAAATTCCATCAAAATTGAATAAATAGTTTTCACATTGAGAGCGTTCGCAAAGATATAACAGATAGACATGGCACTGAATATGTTTTCTGATGTTTCAAACACATTTTAGTTGAGGAAATGTTGAATTTGAAGACGAAAAAATAATTTCACGTGGGTAACAGAAAAATTGCTTGAACTGTTGCTTGATATAGCATTAGCAATAAGAATGTTTTCATGATTTGTAATAAGAGACGGCCTTAAGCACAAGTTTAGGCTTGGAAGGGACAGTTAGAAGGGCGTTCAACTCAAAGCAGACACTTTGCAAATGGGACGAATATCTGGGGACACAAACAGGATTACAATGAATATAAATTACTCCATTTCATTACATTATAGCAAGAGGACAATCAATTCAGTCTCTTTCTACTGAAAATACAAGTAAGATGGGTTGTAATAAAAAGCCGATAGCTGGATTTACTCACGTTTCTGTAGGATATTCGTTTATTGCTTGGTTGATTATATATTTTGATGGTGTCTTTTATAATGTTACGAGCTGTTAAGCCCGTGGCAGCGAGCTTAATTTTATACTAAGAAAAAAAGTAAAATTACGTAAATTAATTTAGATATCTATTAAGATAAGTTATTAGGTCTATTTGAAGACCAACAAATAAAAAAAAACATTTATTTTTTTACAATCAGTTTTATTTCTATTGGAATAAATGTGGTTGCCTTAGCTTAGCAACAACTAATCATTTCGAAGTGAGGCGTGAGTCTCCGTCGGGACACTAATCGATTATATAAATGATTGTGAGGTTTTATAAATTGATAATACCCATATGGTGCCTATAATAGGCCCATAGGTTGAGTCTTGTTGTTGCTTCAAGTTAACATCATGATGCACCACACCCATGAAGATGCTTCTAGTAGTGGAAGCGAAACGTTGGACTTAAACCCCTTCTTGACGCGGATTTCACCGGAAAACCAAGCCGTTTATTACGATAATACACATGTTGAAATGGACTTGACTTTGTAATTGCAGGACGATAAAAAAAAAAAATTATAGTCAAAGGAACGCTAGAAAGCAGTTCTGTTCGGGATATTATGCGAATGTAGTTCAAAAAAATTGTTTTCAACCTTTCGACCAGACTCTAGAATCCTGGGATTTTTATGTGTATAGATTTGAATTAATGTCATAATTTTTTAATTAATGTCATTAGTGTGAAATCCAAGGGACAATTGGACAAGCACACGACGTGTTTAAAAAGTAGCTATATTAAGTAGCTATATTAAGTAGCTATACAGACGAACAATATTGGAGATGAAGGCTTTAAAATTAAACTGAATAAATATGTTTATCAGAAGTTAGATGACATCCAAGGGTTTGACGGAATTCAATGTAAAACCTACCTTTATTTTCGCTGAACGCAACAAGTTCACTCAGCAAGTAAGAAAAGAAAAAGAGATGTTTTGTTATAACAAAACGACTCTGCTAGATTTTTAACTTCCAATTACAATTGAACACACGTTTAAATGTATCTACTCTGCAGTGGCGCACCCAGGATTTATTTTTGGGAGGGACACAGATTAAAAAAAAATAAGGGGGGAAGGGGATGTAATGTGGGCTTAGCATAATCACAGACAATTAAACAGTCTGGTTTTCTTTGTTCTTAAATTACTTCATATCAAGGGCGGATCCAGCCAATTTTGAAGGGGGTCTGGGCTCTACTTTGGGGGGGTCCGGGGGTCCTCCCCCGGGAAAATTTTTATAGTTTACGTTACTTGAAAACGTCTTTTTAGCCTATTCTAAGAGCATCTAAAATGTTATTATATACAAATAAATTTAAGTTTTTTATGAACGGGACATGAAGACCGTGGTATTTTATTTAAACAAAATTATATACATACTAATAATATTTTATTATTAAAAGTTGTACATTATATAATAGATTAATGTTTTATTTTAGTAGCCAGAAAAATAAATTGGTACATTTTAAAAATATTTTAGTTATGTGAATTAACAAAAAAAAATTCGTACGCCACATTTTTTGAGTATAACAGAAATTAGCTGAAAAATATAAACATAGTAGGGTATATAATAGTCCAGCCAATAAGTAAAAAAACGTATTTTTAAACACCAAAAAAATATGTCGGGCTAAACTAGGTATATAATTACTTATTTTTTTTTTTTTTACTATTACTTTAACATGTGCTGCGAAATTGCATACTTGAATTTTACGTCTTTAGCTTTGGGGAGGGGGGGGGGGCACGTTCAAATGTCGGGCTAAACTAGGTATATAATTACTTATTCATTTATTTTTACTATCACAACACTATTACTTTAATACGTGCTGCGGAATTGCATTCTTAAATTTTAGGTCTGGCTTTGGGGGGGGGGGGGGTGGCACGGGCCCCCCGTGCCCCCCCCCCCCCCCCCCCCTGGGTGCGCCACTGCTACTCTGCATAATTTATTAGTCTTTTTTAAAACAACAAAAATTAGCCGTTATCGTCACCTGATAGATAGTTCACAAAAAAAAATGTGGGTAAAAATATAGATAATGCGTTAAATAATAAATTTAGAGACATTAACATTACAAACTAAGAACAAAGTTCCATTTGTATAACTAGATAATGTTACGAAACAGAACTATGCTCCTATCTAAAGCAAAAGAAACTATTAATATTAATATTACATATGTCAGAACATCTGTTACCTAACATGATGTAAGTTATTGTATTTGTTAAAAAACAAGTATTACCTCGTGATCATATCGATGCCTTTTTTAAAGATCATGATATTCCTATAATGATTTATTAATATCACTCTTTCTTTTAACTTTGTCACTTCCTTAGAAAAAAAAGGAAATTATTTAGAAATAATTTTATTGCCCTTGATTAATGTTACATTTATTTAATCTGACGAAAGCAGAAATTTCTGGGCACTTTTTTACTTTAGCACCCCCTCTTGGTTCTAAACAATAGTCTGCCCTAAGGGTAGTGACACACTTCGCCACCCGGGTAGCGCCACCTGGTTGATGCCACTTGCTCCCACCACCTGACTTGCGCCACCCACTTATATGAGGGATGCAGTCAGCCCCAGATTTGATTTCCCCTATATTTGATTGAAGGAGTAGGGGCTGAGTGGCGTGACTTAGGGGGCGACGTGTGACAGGCTCAATTGAAAACAATGGGTTGACCAGGACCACCTGGGGGTGGCGGCTAGACCGTCGGACGGTCGACCGTGTAGTGCCACCCGGCAGGTGGCGCCACCTCGTGTGACAGGTTCCATCTATTCTCATTGACGACCGGGTAGCGCCACCCAGGTGGCGCTACCTGGGTGGCGAAGTGTGTCACCCCACTAATAAGTCTCAAAGCTTTTGTGTTTGTCTCCTCAAGACATTGAGACTCCTGCGGCAGTTTTATATTTAATATTCCTTTATCTTAATAGTTGATTAGAGTAAGGGATATGATCACAATTATATACACAAGTGTGATATTCCTTTGTCCCAAGGTACATTGGAATAAATATCCTATCGTCTTAATAGTAATTTAGACTAAGAAATATGTTTCTCTGTATATGCTCCTTTGTCAAAATAACTATTAACACAAAAGGATATAGGGGGGTACTAAAGTAAAAAAGTACCAATTTCTGTTTTTACTCTCAACATATTATTTTTCAAATAACTCGATCGAAAAAATTCGAGATTTCACTTAACAATTTCTAATAGTAACACTGGCTGCCCCAGGCTTGTCACAAGGGCATTCATAAAGGTTTTGAAAATTTTATTACTATTGTTATTTTGCCAATTTTGGCTTAATCTCAACAAATGATTGGAACATGTTTATAAATTAAATTATCACTTACAACTATAATTATTACCTTTTATTAGGTTTGAAGAATTAAATGTATTTGAGAAGAGAGAATATTTTTACTTTTCTTGAACAAAAGTACTGTTTTCATGATTGAAAGTAAATTCGATTATGACTAAGGGGTGGAATGCAACTTTCTGCATACAATGCGACAACGTGGATCATCTTTCATAATTAATATTTGTTGTAAACAAGAAATTTCTAAGAAATTTCCTTAAAGGTAAACAAGCTACTATTCCATACCTAAAGGAAGAATACCTGCCACCAGTTTCAAAATACCGACATTTGAACTTTGAAAATTAAACGCGAAATAATTTAGGAACTGTTTCACCGATTGAGCTGAAATTCGCAGAAATTATAACTTTCTATAAGATAAACAAGCCCTCCATATTTCAACTTAATATCTGCCGCCAGTTTGGAATTATTTGATAAGGAAAAGTTCTGAGCCACTCCGCGCTCCGCAATTTTTTTATTGTGGAGCAACCCTCACTCTTACTCTAGTTTTATAGTTTTACAAAATATTGCCAATTCTTCGGCAATAAAGCCTTTTTTTAAATACGTATGTCGTATGATGCAGAATTGAATACTAACAGATGTAGTACTAATAAGTTGTTGCTGATAATATCATATAAATAAAAAAAAATAAAAAATAAAAAATAAGTAGCGTTACTAGGTGGAGTCTGGATATCAGAAAACCTCTCCGAGTTTATCCAACACTCTAATTTAGCCAGAATACCGATGCATTTCTAAATGCTTATAAATATTTTATTTTCATCGTCTAAATCATTAAAGTCGGGGGAAAGATGTCAAGAACTATCTCAAGGAAATTCTACAATATAAAGAATTCATAGGATACTATGCTCCAGCTCAGTCAACCAGGTTACATTCCAGCAAAAATATATCTTATCGCCGGCACACTCACTCTCATGTGCACAAAGCAAAAAAACAAATATAACATGAAAAGGTTCATTCATACGGAAAACTATTGAACTACATTCCACAGAGTTTACTTCATAACCTTGAGCATGACCAGCAAAATAATTATGGAATCAACACACGATTTTAGAGTAAGATTAATAAATAAATATTACCAAAAATAAATAAAATAACCAAGGAACATTACTGGTTCCGTGTCTGTCTGTCTGTCAGTCGGTCTGTCACTCACTTTTTTTTAAAAAAAAAAAAAACATATCTTAAAAACTACATGTCCGATTTTAATGAAATTTATACGGTAGGTCATGATTAGACCATTGTTGATTGTTGGTCCTATATAAGTTTCAACCTTCTGGGCCCATTTGTTTCTCTTGAACATGCGCACAAAAAACATTTATTAACACCTACCTATATTGTCAAAAGTACTCATCTGATTTTCATGAAAATTGGATAGTTTGTCAAAAGTTGACCGCAGAGAGCACTAGATTAATTTCAACCGTCTACGTTCTTTAACATTTGATATTTACGCTTGATTGATATATTAATTCATATAAAAAATCAAAACAATTTTGACCGTTTTAAAAAAAACGGGGAAAACATACAATTTATAAAATAATGGGTTGTAAAAGAATAAAATCAATAAAGTACGTGATAGGATGCGAGGAAGCTATGTGCCACACTAATTGGCTGTCTACTTTACGTCCAGATCAACAGCATTAGGTTCTTAAAAGCCAGGGGATCAGGACACTTAACTCATCTGCAGTATGAGATCATTGGTTTGAAACATGTCTCTTCTCTCTGGATATGAACTCAACACAGGTGTATATAGACCTAGGTTTCAGGCCTAGGGACCTAGGCCCCCTTCTTGTAAGATTATCTAAAAAAAAAAGCTGATGGTTAGATAGTTAGAAATTATGGTAGATGAGGGGAAGGCGGATTCAGCCCTCTTAAATAAGTAGGATATCACCGACTATTAGCCAAAATTAATTAACAAGGAAACTATAAAAAGAAAAAAAAAGAAATGGTGTGACTCAAAAGTAAAAGATGATTATCTGCACTTGAAAAGTTCTTAAGAGGTTCTACATTGATGGAAAAAAGGATGAATAAATTAATAAACTTAGAGGTACCAATGGTGTTTCTTTAAACTTAAAGTTTGAAACTAAAATGAAAATGTATACACAAGAAAAGTGTAGATAACTATATTCTTGCTTAAAATAAATGCATCTTTTATATTATAAAAATAATAATTTATTTTGTGATAAAATAAATAAATGTAATTCTTTACAGTGCAAAAGCTACTACTACCGTATTTAGTAGAGAATGATGTGGAAATAAACAAGAAGTAAATTTATTGTCTAAACCAGTTGCATCAATTCTTATACGACATGAAAAATTAAACTAATAATAATTGAAGTCAAGAAAAAGTAATTCGAATATATATGTATACGTCTGGTGCTAAAATTAGATTAATGATATTATAAGACCAACATAGAATAGCCTAATTAGTTTAACAATGGAAAATCATAAGCATCGTTTATGAATCTATTAGGTATGAAATGGTTGTAGGTAATGACAGTGTAAAGATAAAGGGTCTATACATCGCTAAATGGACGTGAAATGCTTCAAGAAACCGAGTCTTGGATCGATAACAGCAATCTTCATAATGATTTACGTCTCAAGACTAACTATCACGCGTCGAAATGATTTACAAGTAGTTTGTTGTTGTGTAGAGGATAGTTTCCCATTTTCTATCCTCGCGATTTTACATGCGGGGTGCAGAGAATAACGAGGAGAGGGAATCAAGCAGCTGGAGGAACGAGGAAGTTGGAATATATAAGAAGTAAGGTGCGGAGAGGAATATCAAATAGGAATAATAATCAGAATCAATTGAGATGCGCGAGATGAGCTTGGCAGACATTCTGTCCCTTTTAAAACCACATGACTTTACTCACTGAAGTTAAAAGTTTTCGCAGCACAAGTTTAACGTAAGTAAAGACCATGTATTGATTTAGAAGTGTACCTATTTAGTTCTGGAAATTTAATTGTCTTTGTAAGGATTTTAAACAATGAAGTGCAGATAGTTAATACGTTAATTAAGAGAGATAAATATTATTTTATTTACACCCATCAATTAGATTTTATAATGAAAATCTTAATAATAAACTTGTATTTATTTTTATAAATTTTAATATGCAAAAAAACAAACAAATTAGTATACAATTTTTTAAGTTTTTGGTAGTTCATGGTTTTTGGTAATTCATACTACGGAACGTTTAAATTTTAATTTAAATCAAATTATAATTACTATTTACAACGGAAGTTAGTATATTTTTTCAACAACAAAAAGTAATCTATGAATTTATTTGAGTTTTGTTGCATATTTAATACCTGGGGTCGCGAAAAATGGGATCATGAATGGCAATAGTCTGCCAATTAATGTGGCACATTGCTTCCTCGCGTTCTTAAATCGTAAATGATGTTTTAGTTTAACAAACCTGTCTACTACCTACCTGGCTACTATTTTTACCCACCTCTTATTTTAAATCTATCAAAATTGTTTTAATATATAAAAAGTTGTGTGTTTTAAGAATAAAAGTATTGATTTAACAAAATGAATAAAATTAATAGGAGACCACCTGTGGGCTATGTTCAACATACCATCTAAATTTCTTAAATAACGGATGAGTACTCTTATAGATGTAAAGATGTGTTTATACCTAGGTGTAAATAAATGTATGTTTGTCCACATGTAGGAGAGAAACAAATGGACGCAGAAGGTTGAAAGTTATATATGGGATCAACAATGGGCAAATTATGACCTAACATACAAATTCATTAAAATCGGACTAGTAGTTAATAAGATCCGATGGTTCGCAAAAATTGACGGACAGTCACACGGAATCAAAAATGTTCCCTGATGTCTGAAACAGATTTCTGGCTTAGAATTTTTGAATTCGGAGAACTAAAAATTTTGCGTTCTTCGGAACGATCGCATAGCTTTCGTTACCTACGGTAAGCACGGAAGCAAAATTTTAAGAAGCAGACTGCTCTAAACAAAAAAGTTTACAAACCCGCATTCGAATTATCAGTGTTGTAAAGCAATAAATATGAACAATAATCTTCTGCGATTCACAATACCTTTATATATCCGCATGTGTCATCCTCTTATTTGAAAATCGAATACATACTGTTTCCGTTTGTTGTTATATTGCCCTTGCACACGAACCACGAACACCCCAAACATATTTCCTCTATCTTGGATATAAGGAAATAAGCCGATTTAGTATGATTCTCGAATCACCGCAATCTTCCCCTTATGCAACACACCTTCTTGTTCGAAGGGGAAAACGTTCGCAATGCATCTCAAAAACTTCCGAATTTTCAAACATTCGGAAGGGGAGAGAATGGAATACCCAAACAATCCATAACGTTTGAACGTCGTCCCCTGACTCACCCCACGGATAACTCCGGTAGGGAAGAATGGAGGGGACTCCATTCTTCTGGAGGAGCTGACAGTTCTAAAGCAATAGGGAGGTCCAAGTGAAGTCACTTTGCACTCAGGACTTTAGGGGTGTGCTTCGTCTAGAGCAATTCACTTAACCATTCAACCTCACCTTCACCTAGAGTCCTAAAAGACAGGGACGTGTGGAGCAGCAAGACACACCCACTGCATTTTCAACTTTCCCATGGGAGTGTGCCAAAATAATACATCCTCTCAGGGTGAAGAAAAACCAGCTTAATGCAAGGAAAAAAAGAAAATCTAAAAGATTTCTCCTGGGACATCTGTTAATCTCACACAAAACACTCGCAAACATAATAATATTTTCCCCAATAATATTCTCCACTGAAGTTATAAACCGAAATATTGCACACGTAGTACAGATGTTAATGTACAATTGCAACAGAAAACTTTAGTACAGAAAAATATGCTGCTAAATCAAGTGAAGTTTCCTCCACTCATGCTTATAAAATAGTCATAAAGAAATAATAAATCGTTCTTTAAATTTATCTTCAGAAAAATAATATTCAGTAGAGTGTGATGTCTAAAATAAATTAAAATTTACACATGCGCAAGTAACATAACTAATAAAATAGGATATTTTTACCTCAGGTCTTATTTTAATAAAATATTCAATTCTCGAAAGACACAGATATGGCCCACATGTTGGCTATATAACGCTTTATTAATAGATAAAAATACAATTGTTAAAATAAAGAATAATCTTATCACGCACGGTAATATAAAGCCTCGTGCAAACAGCATATAACTGAGATAACCCAAATAAAAGTTTGCCAACACTGTCATAAAGATATTAAAAAAACCTATAAGAATATTATATAGTTTAGAATTTAATAGATTAATTATATATCGCTCACCTTCAGCTATTATCCAATAAGGTACTTAAACGATCCATTTCTAAAACAAAGAAAAACAAAAATATTAAATTTCATGATTAAAGATAAGAATCGAAATAAATCATGTTGATTGAGAAAATTGGGCACTTTCGTTGAAAAGTCATCTAATATACTTTTTTTAATCTAATATAATTAATAGAAGTGTGATATTCCTTTTTCCCAAAGTATATTGGACTGAATATCCCTTAGGTAAATAGACTAAGGGATATAGACTCTTCTGTATATTGCCTATACAAAAAGGGGGCCCCTTTTCCATAAGAGTAACGAAAATTGGAAACGTGTAATTTAAGCAACTTATCGCATTTTCTTCTACTTTACTTGTAATAACTTATTAACTCAAAGTTTATTTTTAATATTTTAAAAACATTCCATCTATTACCCAATCATCCTAATCTTCTAATATGTTAAAAACAAAACAACTAACGGCAGAGCCCTCACTCTAGCATCTAATGCTTTATCTCCAGAAAAAGCGCTATATAAGATTTATTCAACAAAGAAAATATTTGTATTTCTTTATTAAACGAATTTAATAAAAAAATAAAATAATATAAATTATTTAAAACAATTAATAATCACTTTTAAGGTAATAAAAAAAAGTTTAATGAAAGCTAAACAAAAGTAAACAAAACGTCGTGGAATACTCGCAATACAGCTGGGAGTTTAAAAGCAGTGTTTCCAACCTGATTTTAACAAATTCACTACATTTGCCATTTCATTCTCTACTACATATTTACAAAATAATTAAATTGGCGAACGTGGATTATAATCCCGTTTTTACATTATATCCTCTTTTTTAAGAACGGGCATGAAAAGAGCAACATTATAACCGACCAACATGTGCTGGATATATTACCCTAGTTATTCGGAAAATATTAATCTTTAAAATTTTAATAGATATCTAAATTTTATGCGAAAATTGTGAAGTTGTGCACTATTATGTCGTGGAAATAATAGTTGGCTAATTAGTTACATTATTACCAATATAAGCCACTCCCTCTCTTTGTTTCTGTCTCTCATCTAATCTTCTTCATTTTTTGCAAAATAAAGTTGCAACTAGGAACTGAAAAGCCTTTGACTAAAAAGAAACTCAAGTACTTGTGAAGAAGTCCTTGATCCACTGTCATCAGAATAAAATCAATTTTTCAGATACTCTAAGAAAGGCAAAGTAATAGGTCAAAAGGGCACTTGAGTGCGATTGTATTGAGTGTGGAGGCATCGAGTGAGGACTCGTCTCACTTGACCTCTAACTTAAGCCCAAGAAATCGCAATCCACCATTTTCCTTTCAACCAATTTTCCTTGAACTTGATATCATACTGCACACAAACTCATAACTAAAATATGTCATTTCAATAATATTTCGCTCCCATTGCCCTCCAAAAACTATGATCAAACATAAAAATAGTGTGCCAAGTGTAGCACAGAGTTGTGTAAAAAAAAGTGTAGCACTTGCGTTCTATATCGTGCTTTTGTCATGATATGCTTTTACAACCTATTATTGTCTAATCTAATATATATAATTGTTCCCCCTTTTTAGGGTTTCGTTGGTAAAACCAAAAAGAAGAAACCCTTAGGCTACGGCCACACCGAAGCTACCTCGCTTGGAGCCTAGTGGCTTAGCGAGTCGCCAGGCCACTAGGCGCCTGGATTGATAGCGGCCACACCGGAGCTATCTCGCTTGGAGCCTAGCGGCTTGGCGAGTCGCCAGGCCACTAGGCGCCTGGATTGATAGCGGCCACACCGAAGCTACCTCGCTTGGAGCCTAGTGGCTTGGCGAGTCGCCAGGCCACTAGGCGCCTGGATTGATAGCGGCCACACCGGAGCTACCTCGCTTGGAGCCTAGCGGCTTGGCGAGTCGCCAGGCCACTAGGCGCCTGGATTGATAGCTCCGGTGTGGCCGTAGCCTTATATAGTTTCGTTCATATGTCTATCTCTCACTCTGTACGGTTCCAATGACTTTTGAATAAAAAAAGAGATAAAAACATGAAGCATTGCAGTATTAAAGATCATTTTGACGCGCACATAAGAAAAATATAGCGAATTAGCGAACTCAAAATTATCAGCCGTTCAAATCCAAAATGGCGGTTAATTCATGTCATGCAATTTTTTTTTTTTAATTTTGAGTGGGGGGGGGGGGGGGGTATCAAATGAATTGGTATAAAATATCGTTTAGATTAATCGAGCCTTTGACACTAACATGCAGTTTTATGTCAGCGATGTGTTGTAACAAATTTATCGGTCAGTTAATTCGGTTCATGTGAGCTAGACAAACGATTTATCTCTTAAATTTGAAAACTATATCTGCAATCGCTAATCTTTC
This sequence comes from Gerris lacustris, assembly GCA_951217055.1. Lineage (NCBI taxonomy): Eukaryota > Metazoa > Arthropoda > Insecta > Hemiptera > Gerridae > Gerris > Gerris lacustris. The sequence goes on from OX578278.1 coordinate 75,380,025, forward strand.
GTATTTCTATAAAATCTGACCGATTTGTTTTCTAGCCTCTGACCTTCATCTTCAAACATTTCTTCACTAACTGATCTCTTTCTCATATTCATCGCTCGTATTATTTATTTCTGCTATCGAGACTTGGTGGAGATAGAATATTATCAACCGCAAACAAAAGTAAATCATAGTACCATAACTTAGGCTTATAATCATCATCAGCAAAACTAACTTTATCAATTTAAAACCTACCTAATGGGTAGTAAAAGCATAATCATTAAAGCAGGTCACAGGACGCGAGAAAGCTATATGCCACATTAATGGGCAGACTATTTATTTAGGTATACATTTTGTTTTAAAAGAGATTTTTTTTTCAAAATAAAAACAAAGAAATTAACCTATTTTCAGATGTTTTGACTTACATAAGAAAAAGTAATTAATTATACATAATGCATACACATTACATAGATACATAATATATTAGACAGTATTTAATGTTTTCTCGTTTGTGATACTGCAAGAGTAACATGCATTACTCATATGTGGAACTCTTGTTATGTTTGGAGACGAAGTTCTAATATTAATCCTGAGATATTATCTTGATATTTAAATGTTATTATCAATATTGTAAGACTGTTGGTGTTGGTGTGTGGTGTCCTCGCTTTTTAAAATCTCTGGCGGGGTTACTAGGTTAATCGAGAGGCACGAGTTAAAGTAAGGCGTGGGACGCTACTAGTCTGTTAGCAACACCTACGTAATTTGCTGCCTAACAGAGAATTTCGACAGCAATTTATTTAAGTTTACCTTAATATTTAAAGTTACCTCCTATTTCTTGTAGACACGACAACAAATCCCTACTCCGGATATTATTAAACCAACCTTCGCAATAACATTAATATGTATACTGTATACATATATATATTTAAAATACTTAGGAAAATCAATTAATTGAAAAGCAACGTTCAACATCCTCAACTCCACCCACATTAACCCAGGTTAAGTCATGATGAATAAATCAAAGATATAATTCATCGTAACACCTCGCATTAACAACAGGTGTTCTAATTTATACAAAACCTCTTGAAAAACAGTCACGAAGCACAAATAAGTTAGAAGAAAAAAGAACGTAGGAGCTTCAACTTGGATCAAAATAACATATTTAGGACCGATGCCCTGACAAATATCCGTTTACAAAATTGTTTAACTCTTGACAAATTATCTTATACCTTTATAGATTAATTTAAATTAAAATGTAATTTTAAATTTTTGTAAACACATTAAAATGTTTGTTATTAGAGGTCGACCAAGAAGTCATGGAAATGAGAGGAGTGCGCTAGTGTCGTCATGTACAGTCAGTTTTTGATATAATAGACCACGGTCAAAAAACACAGTGTTGTTCTTTGGTTATTAATAATTTTATTTTTGATAACTTCTATATTTTTTGCAACAGGCAACACTGTACCTGATAAGAAATCACTAATAATATACGATAATATTTTTATATTATTATTTATTTATTATTCATAATAATAATATTCTTTAAATCTAAATCGATATTCTTTTTCCTTAATCTATTTTTTTTCTTCCTCTTTATTTCTGAGTTTGATTTGGATTTAGAACAGTTGTGACTATAATTCGTACTGTATAAAAACAAACAAAACAGGAAACCTAACATATTGGAAACCTTCCTGTTCTTATTCGTGAGATTTGACATAACTGGGCATGTCATACAAACTAGGAATGGTTATTGTCTTAGCACCCGACTGTACTGACTTCGGCACTACTCGGAAGTTCCGATTTTAAACGAAGTTAAGCTTTCCGTTTCTCCCGCGTTCATGACTTCTTGGTCGACCTTTAGCATAGATGTTTAAATAAAACTGTCAGTGTGTTTATAGTAGTAATCATTTTTGAAGGATCGGTATAGACAAGTAGTTAGAGTAATTTTACCTTACCCTAAAACCAAAATCCATAAAACAGAGACGTAAATAAATAAATACACAATAGTTATTTATGCACCTAGGGAGTAAAGTAAGCCATTATTCCCTGAGCGAAAAAGTTGGTTCTTGAGGCGAAGCCGAAGGAACCACGATCCTTAAATCCCGAGGCGTAGTCGAGGGAATAACGCTAATTAGCTCCCGAGGCACAGCCGAGGGAGATAATTATCGCGAGGGGAATTATAGCACTTTATTGCCGAGGTAAATACAATATTTTATCTCCATAGGGAGAAAATACACATTTTTATCCATTGCACAGTTTTTATTTATCATTTTAATAAATAACAATAACTGCTAGCACTTTTAATAGCAGAAATAAGAGATTCAATATTAAAAACAAATAAAAATTGCAATTAAACTCAAATAGAAGGTTATTTAGATGCAGGTTTAAATAATGATAAACAAGGTCAAAAAAGCAGTGTCGCCAACCTTATTTTAACAACTTCACTAAATTAGCCGCATTCATTCTCTACTACCTATTTATAAAATAACTAGGCATCGCGTGGCTCTATCATTGAAGCGAGCGTATTGCAATGAAATACTGAATATTGAAATTTATTAATCATGATGAATGTCATAGTTAAAGATAAGTGGAACAGGGTAGTGTAGGGAAGAGTGGGGGTACTCGGTACAAAGCTTTACTTCCTAAACAGCCATACACTATACGACTATAACAATCTTCACCACCCGCGGTAGCTTTTAAACAATTATTATAAATGTATCTCGTCACTACGCAAAGAATTTTGCTTGTATCAAGTTGAAATTTTGCATACCTGTTTCAATTGTGCATTAGATGGTGTATATGAAGTTTTATTAAGATCGTTACGTTAGAACGTAAGATATCGGTAAAAATGTTGTTTTCTCTATTATAAACGTTTAGGTCCGCTTTAATAGTTTTAGCGATCTTTATTAAGTCAAAGCATCGAGTAGATGATGATAGAATTTTTTCCCGTCCTGAAATTCCAATTTAATTTTTGTACCTCTCGTTTACGCGAGCGTTGCGCGCGAACTCATGGACGGATCACGCTGTCCAACAAACTTAGCCTGAGTATTAGTAAGAGGAACATGTATACCAAATTTCAACTAAATCGGTCAACTTTTACTCAAGTTATCGTCACACGCGTAAACGATACTGACAGACAGACAGACAGACAGACAGACAGACAGACAGACAGACACGGAGCATATTTCGTTGAATGTAGGAAGCTCGCTTCAATTAAGTTAGCAGTCCTTCTTTTTCCCCTGGTTTTACTTTTTCTCCCTACTTTTACTATTTCCACCACTGGCACAGTGAAACAGCTACCGATTCGAGTCACGACTCGTTCTAGAGAGGAACGTCCTTGCTACACGCTAGGACTGTTATCTTTTGAGAAATAATGTCTGTGTCGCCGAAAATGAATAAAGGTCTTTAATTTTTGGACAGCTCTCGTACTTTCCACTGCCCTTTTGGGGTATATGTTTCTAATTTACCCGACATTTTTTTTCCTTGTATACATATATTTTTTGAAACAGCAAAATTTGACTAAAAAGGTAAATTTACTTTGTCCCAAACGGAATTCTGTCAAGGGAGGTTTTTTATTCGGAGACATTAAAACTCGGACTTCTTGAGAATAATCGCACTTGTTCCGTTACCATAGATAAGCTCGGAAGCAAAAAATACTCACGTATTTACATCCAAAATATTTAAAAAAATATGAATAACTTGAATATTCCAGTTTAAATGTTTGGCAAAAGAAAATATAGGTTGAATAAAAAGCAAGAGTAATTAGGCTAACGGTCAGGATGGTTTCTAATTAAATCACCTCAATTTGTAAAAGAAGATAATTTGATTTTAAGAGGAGCCCCTGGTATTATCTGACATTAGCATATTTTCTCGTTTAAAGTAATAATAAAATTACAAAATAATGTAATAATCCTCAATTTTGTCTCTCTTTATTTAAAATTCATTTACGTACTTAAAAATATTCTTAAGCATTTATTTGATTATACAGTAAATCCACTTGAATGAACTAAATGTTTTTTTCTTACAAGGCAAGCAGAAGTAATCTTAATATTAAAAGTTTGATAATGTAACTTCTTTTTTTTATAATACAAAAAAAGTTGTAACATACAGTTTCAACTACTTAAGATGAAATGTTAACCTAGCTTTTATATAAGACTAATCAGGTACCAACTGCAATTTGTGTACAGAATACATTCTGCAACACAGGTGTATATCCCACATCTAGTGGTTTAGTTGTTACTCTTCTTTGGACTTTGGACCAATGAAGAAGCGGTTTGGACTTTGGACCAATGAAGAAGCGGTATGTTGTCAACAGCATTATGACAAACATGGACCCCCCCCCCCCCCCCCCCCCAATCTCTGAAACATAACCTAAAATTGGATTCCCTCCAATTCTGACAAAGAAGGGTTCAAGGGCTACTTGGGTTATTCCGTCTTGAATGAATTCAAACTTTCTACTTTTACTTCGCTTAACCACCACTATTGTAGCTATCAAAAGTATTCTTCGATACAACTTTAGTACAAACAACTTTGGGTACGGGGTACCTAGGAACTATTCCTCACTTCGGAGGCCACTTAAGTGGACTCTCCTGCTCATTATCATTTCTCAAAAAAGAATTATACATTATTTTTATTTATTGTATTTCATTTATTTAATTATATAAATTTTGGCGGTAATTTGACAGGTGTAAACAAACTTAAGTATCGCACTAATTATAATTATATTCGCTTATAACTTTTAAACTAATTAATGTAATTTCCTCGGGTTTTTTATATGTATTCCTTATTTTGTACCAATTCCAACGATATGCTATATGTCAACAAAAATTTATTTATTTTTGGTATTATATTAAACGTCAAAGTTTCAAAATTCAAAAATCGATAACTTCAAAATGGTAGCCAATATAAAAATGAAAATCGATTTTCTACGATTTTTTCCCAAGCTATGTCCCCACAGACGAACTTAGCCGACCACATATTCTTAAAAGGCACCAAAATATTTACTTGTACAGAAATTTCTAGCTTGATGTTAGTCAGACACTTTTTTGCACGCTATCTCCTGGACTATACATATAACGCTGGTATGAAACATCCGTCCAGTTTGTATATTATATAAACATAAATTGTTTATATACTTCAAATATAGGCAGGTTTACTTAAGCTATATTTCATATAACTTAAAATGACTGCATAAAAAAAGTATTGATCAAAACAAGACCAACATTCTCTTCTCTAAACTGTTTGTTGAGCGCCCTCAGATTTTTGTGTGTGTAAATGGTGTTTACCTTTGGACGCCCCCCAGGGAGACATCATTTATGTGAGTTTATTATTGTTTGGCGCTCTCTTCCGTTTTAGAAGGGGGAGTATATACGAAGGGCATTTTCATACGAAGTATTTTTAAACAACACCAAAAGCTGTATGTTTCATTGTAATGAATGTATCCACGTGCTTTGAATGCGTTGAACTTTAATTAAGGGAGACGTAGTGGACATCAAGTCCTCGTAATTAAATAGAGTAAACCAACTAAACCGAACCATTCAGGAAATGTAAAGTTAAATGAATTATAAGAGACCCAATAATATAATCCACATCCTGTTAAAAGATACAATTTTGATTGTCTACTCCCCTAATGCTCACTTTTTTCGACTCGTTGCGTCTTATCTAAACTTTATCTGTGTTAAATATATTTAATGGATTATTCCAAGTTCCAAGAGGCTCAATCATAGTTTATCATTTACTCCTTCATATTTAGTTTAATTATTTCTATAACAGCATTTTTTTAAAAATGTGTCTATTATATAGAAAAAAGTTCAATCAAGATTCCAATTTAATGGTATAATAAAAACAAATGGTTTCGCGGGTCACCCGGTAGGGACAAAGTTCCTTACGCTTTTCATTAAATATTAATTCTAAAATCACACTGCTAAGGATACTATGCTAACTACTTATAAATGGCGGAGTTATGTAAAATTAAAAGAACAAAATTGTTTTATTAATTTAATATATAATTATTTATAAGTATACATAATAATAATATAAAAAAAAGATGCATTGAATACTGCGAAAATAGACAATCATAATGAGTTGATAGTTAAAGAGTATGATTGTAATAGAGAGTCTAGTAGTGGAGGATCCACCCTGCATTCTTACTATTCCTCGCGCTACACGCTCTGGACGTCTCCTTTTCAATAAATATAAAATGTATCACTTCACTACACAAAAACTTCGGCGTGTATTAAGTTCAAAGTTTTACAAGCCTGTTTCAATTGTACGTTATACTATGTATATGAATTTTTAATAAAATCGTTACTTTAGAACGTAAGATATCAGTAAAACGTTGATTTCTCTATTTTAATATTTTAATTTAAATCAAATTATAATTATTATTAACTACGGGAAACAGACAGAGAAAAACACACTCCAGCGTGGGATATATACTGGAAATATAGAGGCCTGTGGTTCAAATCCCAGCGCTGGAGTGTGTTTTTCTCTGTCTGTTTCCCGTAGTTAATAATAATTATAATTTGATTTAAATTAAAATTTAATCTTTCAGTAGTATGAATACTACCAAAATCGTAAAATATGAATTTCTATTTTAATAGTTTTAGCGATCTTTAAATCTTCATTGCGGTGACGCTGTTGATCTTAATAAAAAATAGTAATTCATATTTTACGATTTTGGTAATATTCATACTACGGAACGATTAAATTTTAATTTAAATCAAATTATAATTATTATTAACTACGGGAAACAGACAGAGAAAAATAGACTCCAGCGCGGGGATTTGAACCACCGGCCTCTATATTTCCAGTATAGCGCTCTAACCAACTAAGCTACGCAGGAGAATGAATTTCTCTGACGTTAATGATACCTTGACCCGAATTTAAAGCTTTCAATTTTTCCACAAGTCTGAGAAGTCAACATCAATGACAAAGAACTAGACCGAGAAATAACGCTTATAATTATAAAGTACCCAATTAGTACCTGTACCTCGTACAATCAATTAGAAATTCATATTTTACGATTTTGGTAGTATTCATACTACGGAACGATTAAATTTTAATTTAAATCAAATTATAATTATTATTAACTACGGGAAACAGACAGAGAAAAATAGACTCCAGCGCGGGGATCTAGCGCGTTGGAGTCTATTTTTCTCTGTCTGTTTTCCGTAGTTAATAATAATTATAATTTGATTAAAATAAAAAATAGTATTAAACAAGTTGTTTGACTCATGGAATAGATGAAGTTAGAATTTTTGCACGTCCTATAATTCCAATATTTCATTTGAAGCTTACGTTTTAGATAAATGATTAAGCGTACCCGATATAAAATTATGATTTCTTTTCGACCTCAGGATCCCTGGTTCGATCCCCCGGGGGTTCACAATGTTTTTTATCGGTAGTAACGACAAGGTAAATTAAATTTTTCATGAAATATTCATCGTCCCTCTATAAAGTATTACCATGAGTTATTTTAAACTTTGAGGACCAGCCGTTATATTGTGGTTGGGAGAGGATTTGTTTGGGTATATTTCAACTCATAAAACCAATAAAGAATGCAACATTTAAAAAAATCATATATATATTTGTAACCTACTCTTCAGCAGCTTTCATTTGATACCCCACTCAAAAGTTTTAAAATAATAAAATTTTGGGTGCACTGCGCTTATGCGGCCTCAAAACTTAGCAATTTTTAAAAATTGGGAATTCCCTCCCGGAATTTTTATCGCCCCACAGTAAGGTATTATTGTGGGATAAAAATTAGCATGAATTATTTTAAAATTTTAGGAATAGCCGTTTTATAGTGGTTGGGGGGGATTTTATTTTGGGTATGTGTATATTAACTTATTAAACCAATAAAGAATGTAACATTTAAAAAAGGATATATATATTTGTTACAATATATATATATATATATATATATATATATATATATATATATATATATATATATATATATATATATATATATATATATATAACAATATAAAATTAAAATTATTATTTGTATATAACCTTTGCGAATTTCGCATGCACATATTTAATTTTTAACTTCTGTACATTTTTCGTATGGTTGGATCAAAAGGTGCTCCAGTGTTTTTAATTTCAGCTCTTTAGCTTAAACGGTTCGGGCGCTATGAACCAAAGAGCGACGGACAGACGGACACGTCACCCTTGGTCTTGGTCTTGGTATAAGGGTTTCGAGAAGTATCATCAACGAAACCCTAAAAAAGGATGCGTTAAAGCATATTTGTCAACTTCTTTCAAAAATTCTTTAAAAGCTATTGTTGAAGAAATTCTATTTATCAATATATCAAATACAAGAAAAGTTAGTTTCGAAGTACTCTAACAAAACTTGTAATAAATATTGTTTAGGCACGAGTAGGTTATAAATAAATTATATACTTCACTTCACCATGGTTTGCTGGAATGAAATGAAATATAGGTAAAAGGTTTTGTTATATGGTATATCAAAGAAGGGGGGGTAAAAGTTGCTAAAGGGTAAAAGGGTTGCTGAAATTTCCAGAGAATCTAATTGATTGGAAGGACTAAAGTCTATTAGAGCAACTTTTCAAGCGAGTTACTCAAGTATCCGAGTTACTTCACGGCCTTATTGAGTTGCTTTCTTTATCAAACTTTTGTCTCATGATAAACAAGAGCATATAAAAACCTACCGTATCTATTTATAATTTATTTTTGTACCTAAATTTGAATAGAGTAATAAATAACACAAGAGCTTTGAACTCATTTATCAGTCAGACGTTTCTTCATGCCAGTTTTTAATATTACAATTTAAAAGAAATAAAACTATTCCTATAAATACCTATAATAAAGATTAACACATCTTGATATTTTTTAATTCCTTTTTCGGAGTTTGCTAAATATCTCTGAAATTCGCCTATTGCTAAATAGCCTTGAAATTTTTTTCAAGGCTATCAGTAAATATCTTTCACAGAATAACTTATATATGTTTAATCTACCTGAAACGATCCTTAAAATTATATGTAATTCCTATACAAGCACTTTCTTCAATTTCCACATTTCGGTCATATTTGCTTTCAAAATGCCCACAAAAAAATGGAAATTTTATAATAATAGTTACATTTTTTTATATATATATTCTTAAAGACCTTTAAAACAATGTGTAACATGTCATGCTGATGAAAACCTTCTTCTCTAATCGTCTGTCATATTGACCGCTATCTTGAAAATATTAGGTGTGAATTTTTAATTGTTACCTACTCGTTCTGTTCTTACTCTTCGAGACCCTTAATTTTATACATAACATGTCATGCTAACTAAAAACGTTTTGTATAATTCTCCGCCATCTTGAAAATATTAAGTGTGAAAATTCAAAAAAACTCTACCTATACAATACAGTTGTCACAAATGCTAAGATGCACCTATTTGGCGAATTCTGTACAAATCGGTCAATTTTTGAGCCAGATATCAGTTATCGTTAGACAAACACACAAACAAACTTTTCAAAGTTCGAGTTTTTGAAATGAAGAACTCACTACGCTTATTCCATTATCTTTGAAACTTATATTTAAGACAAGTCCTTAATTTTAAAGGTCAATCCCCTGATTAGGTGAAGACAATTTACGATTATCTCTGATGTTCAGATTCTTTGTATCTACATATAAGTGTACAATTATATTATTATTACAAAATCAAACTAAGAATTGCGTAAAAAAAAATGTTTTGAAAGCAATTCTACAAAGTGTAATTAGTACAGTGAAAAATGTTAACATTGTGTCTGGTTATAAAGGTACTTAACAACCATGAAGAGGGAAACGACTCAGAGAAATGAAAAGAGCACAACAAACGTGAGTTTGAACAGATGTTGGGAGTTGTGAGAGTGCTGCGGTTGTTTTGTTTTATAAAACAAGGAGATTAACAAGGGTCGAGGAGAAGCTGAAGATTACAGAAGAGTGAGGAAGGCAAGATGGCAGAGGATTCTAGATGTTAAGGAAAGAGCGGGGAAATGAGAGTGGTTTTCTCACCAGGAAGGAAGGATGTATAGAGCGTAACCAGGGTGATCCTGGCTCGACAGGACTCCCTTCCTTCTAGTCTGTCTGAACTAGCGACAACACAATATTCCAGCTTCTCAGATACATCCTATCAAAACATTCTTCTAGTTTATATCACAACCAAAATAAACTCGAAGGAAATTGCAAAGATACTATCAATCCTGAAATGAAATCTAGAAGTGGAAAACACCGTCTTCTTATACAATACAATGACATGAAAACAGTTCCAACAGTTCTCTTATTCATAAATTATTCGTATAAAGATAAATTGTTGCACACAACTCATGTAAACTTTTGTAAAACCCCTTCTAGAGAGAAAAACAAATCTTGATCTAAATACCTTCTTAGTCTGATAAAAAAATTTAGGGAACTCTTTATAAAAACAAGTAAGACACGCTTCACGTAAGTACGTGAAGCGATAATCGCCGGTTTCTGTATGATTAAGTTAAAATTATTAAGTGTAAAACTTTAATAGTTGCATATTCTTTTACTACTCTTCAAGACCTTTAAATTGATGTATAACATGTCATGGTGACAAATAACTTTTTTTTAGTCGCCCGCCACATTGGCAGCCATCTTGGAAATATTAAGTGTGAAAACTCCAAAAAGTTATACAGTTGCCACAAATGCCGAGATGCACCTGTGTGCCGAATTTCATGTTGCTAGCTATAGTAGTTTATGAATTGAAACATGCCAACGGACAGACAGAAAGAGCCGTTATATAAGGTTTCCTACTTCGTACAGAAACCTAATAAAGAATAAACATTTGCGGACAAACCGTAATAAAAAAATACTCATTCTCTCCATATAATAGAAAAACATTGAATCATGTATTTTTGGACATTGAATCCACATAATGACATTTCAATGTTATTCTACGCAGCGGAGAAAATTAGTACACATTTGTCTAATTGATATAATAGAAGGATCTTAAAGTGTGAAATTATGAATAAGTAATCCATTTTGATTACCATTTGGTCGGCTACGAGACCTAAAATTCCAATTTTAAATTTGAAGTTGACGTTTACGCGAGCGTCCTGGGCATTGGTAAAATGAACATGACTACCAAATTTCATCAAAATCGGTTTACTTTTACTTAAGTTTCAGACACACAGAAGGAATCGCGGACATACAGATCGACAGACAGACAGACACAAAACCAAAAATGTTCCCTGATGTCTCAAGCGGAGACAAACTTTTTTCTTCCTCAAAAGTGAACACAATGCTTCCATTACTTTCGGTAAGCTCGGAAGCAATAACAATAAGACATTGGTTGTGCGTGAAGTCTCACGTAAAATGGTTTCTTTGGTATGTGAACATGAAATAAATTAGTATAAAGGGGGGGGGGGGGGGGGGGGGGAGGAGGCACGCAAACTGTTGGAGGAACAATAAAGGAGGTAAGTTAAAGAGAAGATATTATGTGTGTGGTTGTGGTTGAGTGAGTTAGAAGAGGTTTGCTGATGTCAGCTCTTAAAGAGGTAGATACTTGAGTACGTGAAACTTGGCTGATTTCAGCTTTATGTTGAGAGAGAGGAATAAGTCAAAGAGTCAAGTACCGGGACTTAGCATTAACAACACTTTACTAACTCATTAGAATCCTTGCCACCATCACGCCACCAAATATCAACCTTTTCCCTGACTGTAGGCCTTTCATACGCCTGCCCGTTCCCTATAAGAACATTACTTCTTGTAACTCTTATTTTTCTTAATAATTAAAACTAACTAACATCAATGAATCTATGTATTTAATAGTTATTTTACGCACCAAGGGAGTCATTGTACCCTGAGCGATCAAGTTGGTACCTAAGGCGAAGCCGAGGCAACCATAATGTTGGCTTCGCCAATTCATTATTATTAACTTGGGTACTATTGCTATATATATATCTACTTCCGAGGTCCGAACAAGATTTTATCAACAGAAGGGAGAAAAAATGTATTAAAGTAGATTTTAATTATAAATTATTAAACAAAAGATTAAATATTTTTTTAAAAAAGAATAGATACAATATTATCAATTCTCTGAATAAGTTTAATCACGTTAAAATTGAATTATAGATAGTAATTATTTGAAATACAATACTAAAATTAGATAGGAGAATCAGCTGGTACCTGAATCATGAGTCATGTATTGAATAGTATTGACAACTGATGTATAAACATATGGATTAGTTTATCTACATTTATAAATAATTACGATTTCACCTTACTTTTTTTTTACTAATGAATCACCGTTGTCGAAGTTACATAGGGAAGATAACATTATAGATTTAGACATTAAAAATAAGTTATTAAATGAAATTGGGTATTTAGCAGCAACCTGACTTACTTGTGCTTTATCTAGGGTAACACTGGAGGGAATAATGAGAGTCAATTATTCCCTTATTTTCCATTACCCTCTGTTCAACCTGACTGGGTGCAACGAGTAACTTTCCTCTCTCTAAACTAGGGAGATATGTTCACTTATTCTCTCTTCTGGAGATAAAATTATATTTATATTCTTATTTTCTTTACTAAACCAAATGTAGGAAAAACATCAGACTATAATAAATGGCAAAAGAAAAATCTCAATAAAAAACACATTTGCATACTATATCCAAGCCCTTTATAGTAATGTAATAATTAACTTCTTACAGTCATGTTCTTACTAGCATTCATGGGGCTCATGCAAGGTATTAGTGGCTATGTTTCCTATTATCATGTAGGACTAGCAATTAAATGAAATGTCTTAAAGGAAATTATACATCATTCATTCCATTACTAAGAATAAAATAGTAATGGAATAAAATTCATTCTTTTTCTCTGCGAAAAAAAAATTAATCGATTTGGTTAAGCCAATTTTTCGCCACACATAAAAACATGACCGAAAAAAGTTAAGGCTAGATTTGGTTTTCGGAATGTATGGAATAAAAAGTATCCAAAATGCAATTCTGATCAATGCACAGACAAAACTTGAATTTTACATCATATTTGATAGAAAAACCGAATAAATTAATAATCTAATTTGCTTTTACCCTTTGTGTAATAGTTCGTAATTTTAAATAAGCAGTTTAAAAGTTATGTTTTTTGAACTAAAACTTTGAAAAAGAAATAATTTATAGTAGAACGTTTTCGGTAAATAAGAAGTGGATACAGTATGAGTATGAACTAGCATTTTGCACTCAGGTCATGCTGCAGATGAACCTATCTCTTCTTTCCATAATGTTAGGTTCTACAAGACAAAGTTTATATACTTCCCACTTTCTTCAGCCCTTTTAGCTCAAAGTAAGTAAAAGTTATTTGAAGTTAGGAGAGAAGAAGACTTATTTGAACTTTTCCCATTGTGATACTCCACATCCTGTCTTCTCTACTTTTCTTGACAGAACCCGAGACGGGGACGGATTGGAAGGGATATCAAAAGGGTGGGAGTCTTTGCAGCGGGTAGCAATTTATTATTTCGAAGGGAAATGAACTCGACTTCGTACCTCTCTAGTGATACGGAATCTTGTGGCAACTTGAGTAAGAACTTTTAAAGTGTTAATAAGGTCTTTGGAGAAAAGAAGCCGTCAAGTAATTTTGATACTTTGAATACTCTCAGGGTTGCCAACCCAAACCACTTATCTGGTTGATGATACACAAACAGACCAGTTGGCACTTACAGGTGAAGTTATCACCTACCAACATACGAATAAAGTAAACAAACAAGATTAAAGCAACTCAGATGACTTCTATACCACGTTGACCTCATAGTCAAAAATAAAATTGATGGCTAAGTAGAATATTTATTTTCTGGCTTTTGCATTTTACCATTATCTTTTTTATATAACACCATTATATATTATATAACACATGACATTTAAACGGTTCTTGAATGTTAAGGGAAATATAAATTTATCGAATGAGATTATTTTTAATGTAGACACCTAACTACCACTATTCTTACCTAATCCTTGTGCGTAGCTCTTTAATATAATGTACAGAAAAGAAAAAATAACCCAAACAGTAAAGTTAGAGGAAAAATATAAAACGTCCAGAAGTTTGACTATGATCATTCATAAAAGATGCTAAATTTTAAGTTCTCAGCCCTATTTTTCCTAATATCAAAAAATTATTAACTAACCTTTGAACAGCACAAGTAATTTCAAATAATTTGATAACTAAATTTGAGATTTGAAGGGGGGTTCTATCCCTTCAACAGGGCAAAACGGAATAAAATAAAGTTATATTATAGGGTTTTTTTGCATAAAATACGACGTGGTCTCATGTATTCGAACCATAACCTTGAACTTGAAACCCCCCAACCCATGACCTAAATAGAATTATCTACAACGGAACTAGGAATGAAGTGGATGTTTCGAGCCAATGTTAACTCGGAAACTAGATTTTCCGGAAAAAAGGCTTATATCGTTAGAGTTGTATTTAAATGAGCTGCATTTTAGAATTTGTTTAATCAAAAACGTCGGAACCGTTTTCGAGAAATAATTTCTTTTCACCTTTTTTTGGGGGTTAGCATCCCCAAATTTGGAGCTAAAATTAATTTCTTGATTCCACCTCGGGTATGATTTTTCTGAACTTGCATGCCAAATTTTGTCAAAATTGGTCCAGTACTTAAGGCTCCATGCGTCAGTATAGACAACAAAAAGAAATTTTTTAAAAAACCACTTTTTTAAACTCAGGGACCTCAAAACGTGTAAATCCATCAAAATCTAAAAATCGAATTTTTACGCCATCACAATACTTTCACTTCATATGAGAAAGTAAAAAAGGAAAGAAATCTCCTCTTTCCGACAAAAAAGGGGATGATATCTCTAACTCCTATTGCTGCTACAGTGTAGTCTACCCTTCTCTTTTTGACTCTTTCAACTTGTTTTTTTTTTTTTTTATAAAACTTTTTTAATAATATAGAAAGAAATGATTGGCTCTTTACTGCTTTATATATACCGGATAAGAACAAAGAAGAAAATAATAATTTGAAAGATTATGATTTAGGGATAAGCGAGGGGTGGTTCTAATTTAGATCATTAATTCCCTTAACTCCCTTTGGGGTGAAATTTTTATACAAAGAAGATCAAGGGTTTGATAATATTAAAGGTTGTGATTTTTTTTCATAATTATTTATTAATAAATATATAAAATAATATAATATAAATATATTACAATATCATATAA
Organism: Gerris lacustris; assembly: GCA_951217055.1. Lineage (NCBI taxonomy): Eukaryota > Metazoa > Arthropoda > Insecta > Hemiptera > Gerridae > Gerris > Gerris lacustris. The sequence goes on from OX578278.1 coordinate 75,395,183, forward strand.
ATAATAAGGAAAATTGATTAAAATGTTTGCATTAGATAGGTTATTAAATTGTTTGCATTAGCTGCAAGTGTAAGAAATTATTGACAAGTTAGCCAACAATTTTTATAGTCATACTTGGTTAAGTAGACTTGCTGTTGTTACGTAACTGTCTGTGAACAAAAAATAATTAATAATGCAAAAGTTAAGACAAAGTTTAACTTGTGTTAATTGAAGTTAAATGTTAGTATTAGCGAATAGAATGTGAGAAGAGAAGAACAGAGGTGTTGATGAGTGAACATGTTTGAGCAGTTAACAAGCCATACAGATTGTTTGCTTGAAGCCTGTCAATCAAGGCATTGGGGATTTGTTGAAACAAATTCACTACATTTTCACTTCTGTTCTCTTCTACAAATCACTAAAACGAGAATTAATCTTAAAATGTTTCTTGTTTCTCTAATTATAAAAGTATAAATTCACTTCACAAAATAGAACACCTCTATTATGTCTCTACTATTCCAACAGAATACTTTGTATTGATTTACTTTTTGATAAATTAACAATTATTTTACAATTTATATTTACACACATGTCGATATTTTGACCGACATCTAGTGGAATTTACATATAATAATTAAAAATTTCAAGATAAAAAGAACTTTTTATATACTACGTTTTTAAATTTTCTGTTGAATCGTATGTAATGTTGATAATATAATTGTTATTTTTATATAATATATAATGTTAGTGAAAAAAAAAATAGTTCCGAATTTATTTACTTCACATAAATGAAAACCATAGAGAGCTGATCTTAAACCTATAAAAGGACAAATACACGGATCTTGTACAACGGATCTCCCCAACACCAAATCTAAAGCGTGCCATCGATATATTTGAAATAATATAAATAATATAATCGACAAATAATATAATCGATATTTCCTGTTTTGCTGTCATTCAATGTTTATCTATTACAAATTTCCCGTCAAAATGAAGATTGCGTAAATAAATATGGGACATGGCAAAACAAATAAAATAACTTGCGGATTTTTTTCCGAACTAACTTTCCGTACAGAAAAAGTTACTGAAAATCAGTTAAATTCTGCTGAAAGATGGCTAAAAGTATTAAAATAATGCATTGTCATCGTGTTCTAAGCTATGCTAAAATTTTCAATTGTCTAGCTATTCGGGAAGTTAGTTAGAAATCGATTGCCAGATTTGTACCGGAGAAACAAACAAGGAAGCAAGCATTAGCTTGCTTCCTTGTTTGTTTAAAATAATATTTTAAAATGTTTAAAATAATAAAAATGTAGTAAAATAAAATAGAAGCATAATATAGTAAACACAATAGAAATTTATTAATTCAGACCGAAGGAAAAGTTCTAGTGCGAAAATTGTTTTAGTTTACTTTCATTTGTCTGGTCGGACATTTAGATAATAATTATAAGAAATAAGAAATAAGAATAATAAAATTAACAAAACACAAACAATTCACGGTTAAATTTATTTCCATTCTAACACAACAATATTCAAATCAACTGAAATATCCATTAATTCAATTAGTCCGGTGACTTTGTTCTCACAATCCTCAATATTTTCCCGCAATGCAGTGAAAGCTGATCTTATCTCCTCAGAGAAAATGGCATTTATTGCATCAATTCAAGTAGGGTTTAAAAATTTTGTATTCTAGGTCAATCTTTCTTTCTGAACATCTTTTTAGGGTTTAGTTGGTAAAACCAAAAAAAGAAACCCTTATAGTTTCGTTCATGGGTCTGTCTGCCTGTCACTCTGTATGGTTCCAATAACTTTTGAATAAAAAGAGATAAAAACATGAAACTTTTCAATATTAAAGATCTTAAGCGAACTCAAAATTATCAGCTGTTCAAATCAAAAATGGCAGATAACTCACTTCATGCAAAAAAATTTTTTTTTTTTAAATTTTGAGAGGGGTATCAAATGAAAGGTATTGAAGAGTAGATTACAAAAAATATATAACACTTGTGGAAAGTGTTTAATTTTCCACGCAATTTTATCAAAAAACAACAAAATTTTGCGTCGTCCCCCCCTCCCCTGAAACTATATTTCCGCTGATTATAAAAATATGAAAAATGTGCTGTCTGATGAGCCAAAGAAAAAATAAGAATAGCAACTTGGTCGGATTAACTGGGAATCCAAGATGGTGGCTAATTGATGTCACGGGGAAAAAATTATTTTTTTAAATTTTGAGTGGGGTATCAAATGAAAGGTATTGAAGAGTAGATTACAAAAATACATAGAAAAAAATACACTTGTGGAAAGCGTTAAATTTTCTACGCCATTTTGTCAAAAAACATCAAAATCTTGCCAAAATGTACGCTCAGCTCAATATTGCAAGCAGACAACTGCATTGCACACCTAGTTATACATCTCCTATAGTTATACATTTCCTAGTTACACATCTCCTAGTTATATATCTCCTAGAGTAGAGGAAAAAGCAGGTTACTAGTGCGAGAAAGACAACTTTTTTTGTAAATTTCCAAAACATACTTGATTTTCGAAATTAATAATAGGACATAAATTAATTTCCATGCAAGCAGGCCTGAATCTCGACGACATCAAAAAAAGTTTTTCACCTATTTCATGCGCTATTATATATATAATAATATAAACAGAGAATAACAAAACAAAAAAAAAGCATAATGGAGTCAAGCACAAAGAAACATAAATAAATATATGTGATACGTCAGAGGAAAGCGTTATTGAGGAAGGTTATTGTTTGAGTCAATGATATCTAAAGGTTCACAGCTCCACCAGTAAAACAAGCAACAAAATATCAAGAAAACATGTTTGTTCCCATAAAACATGTCTGTGCTGATAAGCTAGAAGCGTAAACCAACCTCGACTCACACCGGCCTTCACCCAATCAACCTTTTAACTTCTGTTCACTCGTTCACGTTTCTCTTTGGAGCACGTTTCTAAACGTGTTCGCGCCATTACCTGGATCCCCGTATTTTTTATTAGGTTTTACCGGTGTGGTTTTATGAACATCAACAAACGATACACTGGGAACGATACATTAACAAGTGAGGAACACAATTCAATTAATTAATAAAGGATGTATGTGAAGATATAAATAACAACCAAACAAAGAGATGTTACAACCGGTAATAAATGCAATTTGAAAAAGTATATTGTACATGTATGTGTGATTAAAAGCTGTCAAATAATACAGAATATTAACTTTGAAATAAAGCACTTTTCTTTCAAAATTAGTATCAAATCCAATGGATTTTCAAAAGATAGATAAAAGCATAAAGAAAATGAAACATTAAGTGGCACAATATTTGTACACGTCATTTCAAGGAAAACTAGTAAAATAATAAATAAGCATTTATTAAAGATGTATACAAATAAACTATTTACTTTTTCAAGAAGTCGGAGAGGAAAAAGCGAAATTTTATATTCTAAGGAATTTAAAAAAAATTGTATTCATACATATTGTAAAGAGTTAAGCAAACATCCTTCAAGTATCTAATGGTTTAATGGAAAACAAATATTAAAATTGTTATAGACTAGAAGAAATGTTTAAAGCCCTGAGGCAAAGTTATGAATTTCTTAAGGGCTTTAGAACGGCTTGAGAAACTTCGTCATCCGACGATTAGGACTATCTAAATTAATTTTATGGTTAATTAGATCTAATTAAACCAAGTTAGTCGGCGGAGGAGATAGGGAAGACGATATTCTAGTCCAAGCCTTCAAGGGTGTTAAATTTAAAACCGAAAATGTCCCTAAAGCAGTTTATAAAGTAGAGAATATGTATAATCAACTTTAGAGCAGTAAATAATTCAAATTTGAGCTAAATAGATCAATTCTCCATCGTATCCTTTAGCCCATTAGTTTTACTTTGTCAAATCAATTTATTATTAAATATTAATAATGGACAACCAGTCAAAGATTCAAAATCAATATAAAGACAAAACAAAGATAACGCCGATACTGAAATAACTTAACACTCATAACAATATTGATTTCTAAAATAATTTCAAGATAAAAAGAACTTTTTATATACTACGTTTTTAAATTTTCTGTTGAATCGTATATAATGTTGATAATATAATTGTTATTGTTATATAATATATAATGTTAGTGAAAAAAAATAGTTCCGAATTTATTTACTTCACATAAATGACAACCATCTAGAGAGCTGATCTTAAACCTATAAAAGGACAAATATTTGTACAACGGATCTCCCCAACACCAAATCTAAAGCGTGCCATCGATATATTTGAAATAATATAAATAGTATAATCGATAAATAATATAATCGATATTTCCTGTTTTTGCTGTCATTCAATGTTTATCCATCACAAATTTGAGACCCGTCAAAATGAAGATTGCGTAAATATGGGATATGGCAAAACAAATAAAATAACTTGCGGATTTTTTCCGAACTAACTTTCCGTACAGCAAAATTTGCTGAAAATCAATTAAATTCTGCTGAAAGATGGCTAAAAGTATTAAAATAATGCATTGTCATCGTGTTCTGAGCTATGCTAAAAGTTTCAAATGTCTAGCTATTCGGGAAGTTAGTTAGAAATCGATTGCCAGATTTGTACCGGACAAACAAACAAACAAACAAGAATGCAAGCTAATAAAAACGTAGTAAAAAAAAAAACATTATTCAAGTACAGCACATAAACATATCATAACTTCACACATTATCCTCAAGCATAACTTTTTGGTTAATATTTTCTATAATCTCTTGTTTCTGGAAAAGTTTTTGGGGGGTCTCGATTTCACCTCGGGATATGATTTTTCTGAACATGTATGCCAAATTTCGTCAAAATCGGCCCAGTATTTTAGGCTCCACGCGTCTGCACTGACGACAGGCAGACATTTTTTCAAAACCACTTTTTTGGACTCGAAGGACCTCAAAACGTGTAAATCCATCAAAATCTTAAAATTGAATATTCGCGCCATCACAATACTTTCTCTTTAATCGTAAATCTAAGATAATGAGTAAGTTTATAAAAATGTACCATTCTGTACTCGTATAGTGGCTTAATAAAATATTAACTATTTCGTAGCAAATACGTTAAGAGTAAAAAGAAAATTTGATAATATACATTGATAACTTTGATAATATTGATTTGAATGCTATACAATACACTTAAGAATTAAACCATGTTCCACATTCAAAAATAAAAGTTTATTTGTCAACTTTCGTGTATTAAGTTAACAAGTTTATTTAGTTCAGCTGGTGCTATTTTTAGAGAATTTAGATTTAGTTTTAGGTTCTTAAGAGGCAAGTAGGAGAGTTTGATTTGTAACATCGTGAAAAGATGAAAGAAAATTTGCAATCCCTGGTTGTTGGAGATTCTTTAAAAAGCAACCTTTTAAGCAGGCTATAAAGGAAAAGGAGTAAAAAAGATGAATGAGAGTGTATAGGGGATTTTTTTTATCTTTAGAAGAATTTTTATTATTTATGCATTATGGAAGAAGGGGGGGGGGGATATTAAAATTGTACATAAACGCAAGTTCTCACTCTTGAAGAAGGTTAAAATCGATTTTTCTACAGTCTGGAGTTCCGGTAATAACCACTTCCACCAGGTCGCTATGAGGTATGCTTGCTTTTATAACTTATATAATTTGTATTTGTAATGATAAAATCACTTAAGTATTTTATTTATTTATTATGTATTTTTGTACTTATGTATTTTAAATATCCCCTTTTCATATATCATCTAATTTTGATGAGTCGTAATTATTTTAGACTAAGACTTAAGACCTAGGTCAGTGGTGGCAAACCTATGACACCCGTGTTAAAGGTGACACACTAAGACATATTGGGTGACACAAAATTGTTTCCTCTTCGTACTTTAGTAGGACAATAATCTCAACGTTAAATAATATTAAAACCAATAGCCAATAAAAGAGACCGACTGACAGATGAAATAATTCTCAGCATTAAACAATATTAAACCAACAAGAAAATTGAAAATTAGGAAGTTAGGAAGTATGTAAAATTTAGTTAAATATTTGGAGACAAAAAAATAAGCAAACAAACGTAAAACAAGTAAAGTTAAATAAAAGCTTGAAAACCAAATGTCAGATAAAGTCAGAAGCGCTTTATTGCGGGCTTGACGTGTACGAATTACCAACCTTAAAATTCAAAATGTAGCAAATGAAATGAAGCAACAAAAAAGTCACGAATGTAATGAATAATTTTGCTTCCGAGCTTACAGAAGCTATGTGATCGTTCTGAAGAACCAACATTTTTTAGTTTTTTAGGTCTCCGATTTCAAAAATTCCAAGACAGAAATCCGTTTTAGACATCAGGGAACACTTAGGGTTCCGATTCTATCTGTCGGTCTGTCGCTTAATTTTTGCGAATCACCATACCTTAAAAACTACTCATCTGATTTTATTGAAATTTGAATGGTAGGCCATAATTAACCCCATTTTTGGTCCCATATAAGTTTCAACCTTTTGCGCCAATTTGTTTCTCTTCCACATGTGCACAAACATAAATTTATTTACACCTATAGCTTGATGGGTGAATACCCTTCTGATTTTTATGAAATTTGTGTGATTTTTCGAAATTAGCCTGCAGATGGCACCTGATTAATTTTATTCGTCAGCACTCCTTAAATTTTGCTAAATTGATACTTTAATTAATGTAAAAAATCATAACAGTGTTGACAATTTTTAAAAACGGGGAAAAAATAAATAAATTTGACTATAATAGGTTTTAATAGTAAAAAATCATTAAAGTATACAAAATAGAACGCGAGGAAGCTGTGTGCCACACTAATTGGCGCAGAGTATTTTGTTTTTGCTTTTATTTTACTACAGCTACAAATATCACAAAATAGTGGATATAGAAGTGACCTGGCACCCGAGTTAAGCTAGGTTTTTTTTTTAAGAATTTATAAAAAATGAGCTCAAAAAGGTACGTCATCAGTTATCACTGACCTAGGTGGTCTGTAACAAGTTTCACGAGTAAGGACTTGGTTTGAATAATAAATATTAGTTGAGAGCAAATTAATTATTATGAGAAGGTTAATAATAAGGAAGACGAGGAATGAAAAATGGAATAAAGGTAAAATATTAGCCCACTGTTATGAAACAGATGTCCTTGGTAAGGACGATACTCACGCCCCCTCACTACTGCAGGACCAAACCTCATGACCTCATCGCATATTAATAGAATAGTACGCCATAACATAATTTACCTACGGATGGGAAAATAATAAACTCTGTTTCCAAACAAATTACCGGCTAGTAAGGAATCAAAGTACATACAAACTGTATACTATTAATGAATACGACTTCAGATACACCCTGAGGCACTGAGCATGACTATTAGAGGAATATTGCAAACCTCAAAAGGTCATAAACGAACGTTCGTTTCTACAAAAGCTATAAACTTAGTGCTCCTGGGGATGTACCAGTATCTACTAGATAATTAGACTGCAGCTTCCACTATAATGGTCGTTTCTGGATTATCACGAGTTTAAAATTATTACAAATGAAGATGCCTGTCTCTTATTAAGCAGCAGTTGCATTTCAACACTTATATGGTAAGTTAATCAACTTTTAATTAAGCAGTAGACTTAATGCTACTTGCACTCTGTTAGAGTTTTAAGCTTTAAATGTAATATGTTTGTACCTCAGTCAATCCTTTTTAGTGAGTTATATTTTTGTTTGCTTAAATGATGAAACCACACTAATAACTAAGTAGTCTAGCCACTTTTAACTAATCCATTTTGCTTCCGAGCTTACCGAAGGTAACAGAAAATATGTGATCGTTCTAAAGAACGAAAATATTTTATGTCTCCGATTTAAAAAATTATAGGACAGAAAACCGTTTCAGACATCAAGGAACATTTTTAGTTCCGATTCTGTCTCTCAGTCTGTCACCTGTCACTCAATTTTTTCGCAAACCTTTTAATGAAATTTTGATGGTAGGTCATAATTAGACCATTGTTGGTCCCATATGAGTTTCAACTTTCTATGCTCATTTGTTTCTCAACCACATGTACACAAACATACATTTATTTACACATATATCTTCAAAAGTACTCAGCTGATTATTATGAAATTTGGCTGGTTTGTCGAAAGTAGACAGCAGATAGCACCTAATTTCAACCTTCTTTTGCTAAATTGATACTTTAATTCATGAAAAAAACAATACTTATTGACAGGTTAAAAGACCGGGGGAAACTGGGAAACAATTAAACAAATTAGACAATAATAGCTTGTAAAAACATTAAATCAATAAACTACGTGATAGGAAGCGAGGAAGCTATATATGTAGCACATCAATTGGCCGTATATTTTATTATTTTCTTGTTTTAAGAGTTTGATGATGGTTTTTAGGTTTCTGTACTAAGTACAAAAAGAAACCTTATATAACGGCTCTATCTGTCTGTCTGTCCGTCCGTTGCTTGTTTCAATTCATAAACTACTGTAGCTAGGAACTTGAAATTTGGGACACTGGTGCATCCCGGCATTTGAGACAACTGGACACTTTTTCGATTTTTCACACTTAATATTTTCAATATGGCGAATGACTAAAAAAAGTTTTTAGTCACCATGACATGTTATACATCAAATTAAAGGTCATAAAATGTAGAAAAAGAATATTATATGCAACTATTAAAATGTTATACTTAATAATTGTAACTTAATCGTACAGAAACAGGCGATTATCGCCTCACGTACTTAGGTGAAGCGCGCCTTGCTTTTTTTTTTTTTTTTTCAAATTCGCTGTTTATGCCATTGATATTGTGTAAAAAAACAAAACTTTTTCGTACAGTATCAATAACATTAAATGGGTGGTTTCTCAAATCATACATGTAATACTTTGGTAAACTTTGAAGACATGATATCACCATATTATATACTTAAAAACATCCAGCGCAACTGTATCCCCAGGCAGTAGCTGATAAGAAAGTTAAATGCAACTAAAAAAAGTTGTTGTACCACGTACTTATTACCTTCTACATCATATTCACTGAAATATAGATCTTCAAACTTTTCAAAGAATATCTTTAGAGAGAGGAGAGGGTATCACGTGATGTTATCTACGGAGTGGGTAAGGTTTCTTCTTATCTAGGATGTTTTCTTACAGACACTGTAACTTTTTAAGGAATAAATAAAAAAGGTATTGGATTTTATTTATGAACACATCAGAAAATGTAAGCAGACGTATCTATAAAGATGAAGGAAATAAACGTCGAGTATAACATAATGACCTTGACAGCTAAGAGTGGACACACTTCAACAATAATTACCATCTTGGTAATGCTAATAAATGCAGAAATATTTTTAACATTTAAACTAAAGAAAATACACTTTAAGTCGAGCATTAAGGAGTAAATATGAAATCGCCATAAACAAATTTGACTACATACTTAATTAATAATAAAAATAAGTATAATAGCCGATTATCCACTTCAAAACATTCAGGAAATCGTAAATGGCCGAGGTCATGATTGTAAACCATTATAACAGCAAGACCCATATCTCTCAAGTTTATCTTGGGTATAAGGAGTGCTGCTACATCACACTTTAAATATATTAAACTTCTTTGGGCTTGAAACATTGTGATTCCAACTGCAGATAAACTAAACGCTTGTACAATATAGGATTTTAATAATATAATACGACGCATCCATTAGGTACCTACTCCTACTTAATAAAGAAAGCGAAAATAAAGTCTAAATAAAATGTGTTTTTTTTGTAGATTATAATCATATGTTTTATGTCAATTGATTATTGTAATTATTTTATAATCTGGTATCAATAGATTAGTTTAAGCAATTATCAATAAGATAGATATTCAAAATATTCTGCCAATTAGTGTGGCACATAGCTTCCTCACGTCCTATTTTGTATACTTTAATCGTTTTATAACCCAGGTTTTTCAGACTGTCAAAATTGTTTTGAATTTTTACATGAATTAAAGTATCAATTTAGTAAAAGTTAAAGAGCGTAGACGGTTCAAATTAATCTGGACCTATCTGCGGGTTATACTTTCGACAAACCATCCAAGTTACATAAAAATCAGATTAGTACTTTTAAAGATATAATAAATGTATGTTTGTGCGCCGATTAAAGAGACAAAAATGGGCACAGATGGTTGAAACTTATATGGATCCAACAATGGGCTAAATAAGGCCATCCACAGAGTAGTTTTTAAGATATGATGGTGCATAAAAATTGAGCGGGAAAAACGGAACCAAAATGTTCCTTGAGACTGATGAAATCGGAGAAATAAAATTTTTTCGCCCTTCAGAACGATCACATATCTTGCGTTACGGCGTTACCTTCGATAAGCTCGGAAGCAAAATGCAACCTTCGGGGTTGCATATTAACTAGGTTAAGGAACCTACTTTTTGAGGGATGAAATTTTGGAGCCTCCCTAAAATTTTTCTTTGTTTGGGTTATTACACATGACACAACTGCAAAGTTTAACATTTTTGTGTTGAGTACTCAACACAAAAAGTCAGGTGGGAAACCATTTAATAGGATTTGTTGAATTGTTTTTAAAGTTTGTGTACATGCGAAGGGTACACGGGAAAAAGGATGAGAGTCACATTTTTGTAGAAATTGAGTTAGCAACACCCGTGTACTAACAGTATTGCAACCTTTTTGCAACCAACAATGAGTATTGCAAACCTCATTTAAAAAAAAAAAAAAAACGATTAAAACCTACCCAAATGTGTGTTTAAAATTAAAAATATGGTGTACTGGGGAAGAAAGATGAAGGTCCAAAAAGTACAGAAAGATGAGAGTCCACTACTATGTTCCCCTATTATGAACTCGCTTCTTAGAGCGACTAAACAAATCAAAATGCCCTTTTCTTACAAGACCTATTTGGTGCTTCAAAATAAATTCAGAATCAACACAGTATATTTTTACTGCAATACGTTTAATGGTTGTTACTCTTTTTGTGTTAATTTTACTGTTCTTAAATTTTTCTTTCTGGTTCCTTTTTTAATGTTTAATTTTTTTAAATGAATAATTAAACGTCAAATAACAGCAACAATATAATTATGAAACAATCATTTTATGAGAGAATAAAAAAAAAGAAATAAAATAATTCCTGGGTAAAAAAAGATGAGAGTCCAATGTATCTATTTTTGATGATAACTGCTGTCAATTCCAAAATAAGGTCTTTTTCTAAAATTAAATATGATTAATAATTATTACAATGTTGATAAGGACTAAAACCCAAAAGAAAAAAAAAAAAAATAATTTATTTACACAATTTGTGTTAGTGAGAGACACCAAGGGATGTGCCACGTAAACGTGACACATAGGAACTGTTCCAACATTAGACTATACGTCACGAAGATGTTGGCTCGGCATTACGCCATGTCCTGCATCGTTTCGTCACGTTCGACTCATCAGGGGCCCGACGATGCCCACCCAACTCTGGACCAGTGGCGGATTAAAGGGGGGGGGGCGGTCGCCACCCCCGCCCCCCCCTTTAATCCGCCAATAATAAACTTCTGACAACGCCAGGCGTCCCGGAGTTGTCCCGGTTTTGTACTTTAAATCCCGAACTTGTCTCCCGCCAAAATGTCCAAGTTTTCAATAGAGACGCCGATAATAGATTAATTCGTTTAAACAAATCCACATATTCTGATAATTTATTTTATAAAATAATTTATAGATGCGTAGTTTTAGCAAAATGTTTGTTTAGTCCAGGAAAATAAGGAATAATAGGAGAAATAATTTATAAAGTTTTGAAAATTTGTGAAAACACTTTTAAGGGGTGTGGTAGTAAGAAACATTAAAGTTCCCCCCTCTTGAGTGGGCGCGTCCCCCCTCCTCAAAGTCCAATATTTACGTATTTTTTACTTTTTACGAAAAACTGTTTATTTTTTGAAGAGAAGTGATATTACCAAAATTATTTCTCACATAATATTTCCCCCATTTGCTGTTTTATTTACTAATTTGCCTGGACTAGTTATTGCCAATCTGAATCAACCGCATTTATTCCAATAAAAATAAGTACGAGTATTTGCTTTGATTTTATGGTCTTCAAATAGATATAATAACTTATCTAAATTAATTTACTTAATTTAACTATTTTTTTCTAAATATAAAATTAGGTCCGTTGTCATGGGCTTAACGGCTCGTAGATATATAAAACGAAAATATTAAAAATCCCCCATTTGCTTCCGAGCTTACCGAAGGTAACAAACTGTGATAAATTTTCGTTCTCAAGAACGAACATTTTTTTAGGTATTTTAGACAAAGGGAATGATTAGTGCACAACTTTTATTGTGTTACAATAACTATACTTTTAAGTTTGTATTATATTTTTTTAAAAAGTATTGTACTTGTTTCCATGTTCATACTTGTTTTCCAATAAACTACACCATATAATCGAGCCAAAAATGACCCTTTTGCCTTTTGTGACTAAGTATTAAAATCAAATTTTACCTCAGAAATGCATTTAAGTGCTGTTTTGAGAGGTCATATTTTCAAATTTTTCCGGGGGAGGACCCCCGGACCCCCCGCTATATGCACCCTACAATAATTAACAGCTAACGACACCTATGACTTACGGTTAAGATATTGTACTCCAGTCGAAGGAAAGGAATCCTGAGAACTCCCCCCCCCCCTTTTCTTAGGGCTTTCCATACTCCCGAAACCCCTTGGAGGGTCAGATCGCCACCCCCTAGATGACACCCTTAATCCGCCACTGCTGTACCAAATATAGAAGATGAGATATAGGGCTTTATCAGAGAAGAGGGTGCTCTCACACCGCCATTCTTGCTTGGCTGGCAAAACCAATCAGCAATGAAATACCGTGTTTTTGCACACTGCAATAAATAAGGTACATATGGCGTAATGCCGAGCCAAAATCTTTATGACGTATAGTCTAATGTTGGAACAGTTCGTATGTGTCACGTTTACGTGGCACATCCCTTGGTGTCTCTCACTAACACAAATTGTGTACCTTATTGCAGTGTGCAAAAACACGGTATTTCATTGCTGAATAATTTATTAAAATAATTATAACACTACAAATAGCTTTTCCAGGAGTCTGTAAACTTTGTTTTCCATTTTTCTCGAAATACAAAAAAGTGACTCTCATCCTTTTTCCCGTGTATCCTTCATGTGTACTAAACAGGTCCATGCTACCAGTTTATACTCATTAAATGAGCGTGGAATTACAAGAAAGTGTACCCTTTTCTTACTTCCTATATAATAGTAAGTAATTTATAATATATTTATTACTCTAAACATTACTATTTAAAACCAAAAAAAAAAAATAAGGATATGATACAAGGAGCGGACATTCATTATTTATGTTTCTAGTAAACGCAACACATCTATAATACCTTCTAGATGTTATTGGTGCAATATTTATAAGAACAGTGATAAGTAGTATTTATTATTAGTTTACTCTTTTGTTACTTCAATAAAATTATTGTAGCCACCTGCCCCTCTTTTAAAGACTACTCATCTATTATAAGAATTGCGTTATCTCCAAATATCTTTCCTCTAAAAATATTTATATTAGATTACTTTATTACATTATATTAAAAATTTCACCATGGCATATGATGCTGTTAGTGTGCGTTTATACAAAGAGACCACTTACAAAGCTAATGGATGTTTTTTTTGTAGGATCGATTATAAGGATTCTTTAGTGAGCACAAAATGATAACAAGTGCGTTAAAATATTAGAGGTGTTGTTATCAGTGACAGGCTATGAGGGTTGTAGGGAACCTTGCTGTCGTATAGAGAGGGATCTCGGAGCATCTGTCATTCTGTCAACAACTTGATATATATAACCACGTCAATAACCCCAATAAATATTAAAATATTGAAGAGGGAGACTGACCTCTTCTACCTGCATATCCTACCCCATCATGTTGTAAAAACCGCCTTTTAAAAACCAATATCCAGCAGCAAGGATCCTTTCTAGTGGAGAGATTTAACAGGTTACATTTAATAAAGGATCCTTAAAAGGACGATTTACACATATTATCAGTGACGTCACAGTGCCGTGACCGGCCGAAAATATTCTTCTAAGAATTCGAAGGGTGTTGTTCACATACGCCTGGCAAGTGACAGTGTCAGTGCAAACAGTGCTCTCGCCGACACTATTCAGTTAAAGTCTGATTTCTTGCCGACGATATTTTTATCTTTTTACTACCGTGGCCACCCGCGGATTTTTGAGTTTTCTCTATTGTTTGACGAAAAATTATGAAAAACCTATAGATTCAGTGCGCAACTATCCCGTGATATTTGATTTGTCAAATGCAAAATACATGGACACGGAGTTTAAGAAAATCATCTGCAGTAAAATAGGAGCGTATAAATTAAAACTATCTAATAAGTAAATTGCGTGTGTTAAGTCTCTCTAATCCGACACCCATATGGGACCATGTCATGTCGGATTACAGAGAATTGTCGGATTACTAGATGTTGGATAATAAATAATTATTAAAACAGAAACAGGACACAATACAACTAGCGTTTATTATGCGAGATATGACAACGAACAAACAAGGACTGATGGTTTGTTTTTGTTTACCCTAGTGCCCCTGTGATTCCCTCTTTAAGTTATTTTATCTTACACGTAGCAAGAAGAGAGTGGCCACAGCCTCAGTGTCGGATTATAGGATGTGCCGGACTGGCGGAGTGTCGGACTTTCTTTACTTAATTATTATTCAATGGCAACAAAACTGGGTAAAAAATAAATTTAAAAAAATACTTGGGTTATAGCTTTAACATTTTCTTACACCTAACAAAGGGGGCCAGTTTAAAAAATAATGTATTTAGTGAACATTTCTCTTATATAAAATGTATTTCTCGTAACGTTTTCTCCTTATAAGTATAAATTGCAAATAAAAATCAACATAGAACCATGGGCCAGTCACATCACTAAGCGTAAATCGACCTTAAGTCATCATGCATTTAAAAGAGGCCCACATTTTTGGTTCATTGCAGCTGGAATACACACTAACATATATTAATATATAGGGTAGTCCAAAAGTCCCCCCCCCCCTTCTTAAATTTTGAACGGTTTGAGATAGATTAATGAAACTTAGGGGATGTGTACCATGCAAAGGGAAGTTTCATGCTATCGAACACTATAGGGACAGCTACTCTGTTGAACCAAGGGCACCCAATTTCAAAATGTTAAAATGGAGTGTGTATATTTAAGATAGCAGATTTGGATTCTATGGTGAAAATATAATAAAATATAACTTGAAGCTTTAAACATAAAAAAACAAAGAAGCAGTCTCTCCGCAAGTTAATAATACTTGTTTATTTATCAAAGCAGCTTCCGGTTTTTATAAAGCCGTCATCAGTGACGACTAAGGTAGAACTTAAGACTTAAGTTACATTATATATATATATAAAAAGACAGAAAAGGCTTGTGACAATGGTGGACCATAAACTGTATTATTAACTTTCTAACGCATTGAAGTTAAAGATGAAATTAAATTAAAAATGTTTGTCAAATTTATTATAGTTAGCATTAATATGAAAGGAGACAACAATTAACACATTACAAGTAACAAAATTCGCACCTTTATCAAGATAATCAGCCGAAGAATTAACGTATGAAATAATAAATGGACCTCTTGACGCGAATACAAGCTATTTGTTAAAAATGATTGATGGTGTGTCGTAAAATAAAAATTTAAACTAAAGAAGGAATAAGTTTATGTTTTCACTCCCAGGTAGCAGCACCTACCCGGCTGAACGAAAGCTGTTTAGTTAGTCCTGCTACCAACAGATGTCACCTCTAGTACCACATTCCCTCTTTCAAACATTTATTTAGAATTTCTCCAACAAAGCAATATTCTATATTGTAATATGTGATAATGTGATATACATAATATATTTATTTATCATGTAGTTGATTATAGATACTATTTTAATTAACACTAATTATATTATTAAGTATATCTAAAGTCTAAAGTAGATATTATATAAATTTTATTTTGAATAAATCAACCTTTAATGTAGATAATATTATACATACTATTTTTACTTTCTCATATAAAAAGAAAACATTGTGATGGAGCGAAAATTCATTTTTGTTATTTTGATGGATTTACACGTTTTGAGGTCCCTGAGTCCAAAAAAGTGGTTTTTGAAAAGTGTCTGTATGTGCAGAAGGGTGGAGCTTAAACTACTGGGTCGATTTTGACGAAATTTGGCATACATGTTCAGAAAAATCATACCCCCGAGGCGAAATCGAGAAAAAAATCTTGTAAAAACTAATTCTTTTAATTTTAAATTAACCTTCCCCACCCTTTTTCATTTTTTTAAAACTTCCTTGATAAAAAAAAATAAATAAAAAGAAGAAGAAAAAAAGAACCATATTGGAGAGATCACAGTCATACTGTGCAAGAGAGGGGAGTCTCTCCTCCCGTGGTTAAGAATGGTATTCAATGATTTTGACAAAATCATTTTAGCTCCCCCTTACAATTTTAATAAATGTTTGGGTCATATTGTATCCTCTTGATGTATAATATTTATATACAAGTTCTTTGTATAATAGAGAAGTTAATGAAAGCAAACTGAACATGTCAACCAAAATAAAAAAAAATCGGTCCCAGACAACTCAGACAAACTTTCTCATATACGAGTTTATAATTACTTAGCCCAGTTTTTTCTGTTTATTAGTTTTCGTAAGTACATTCAATTATTATTGAACATTTCATCAAAATTTATCACAAAAATAACTTCTCCTGGGTGGTAAATCGAACCCGGGCTCTCTCCGTCCGCGTTTTAAGCTATTTTCTCAGGAACAAGATTTTTCCGGGGAAAAGCGGCTTATATCGTTAGATTCTTATTTAAATGGACTACATTTTAGATTTTTTTAATCAAAATCGTCGGAACCGTTTTCGAGAAATAATTTGTTTCACGGTTTTTTCAGATTTGTTGGGGGGTAGCGCCCCCAAATTTGGACTAAAATTTATTTCTCGATTTCACCTCGGGGTATGATTTTTCTAAACATGTATACCAAATTTCGTCAAAATCGGCCCAGTAGTTTAGGCTCCATGCGTCTGCACTGACGACAGGCAGACATTTTTTCAAAACCACTTTTTTGGACTCGAAGGACCTCAAAACGTGTAAATCCATCATAATCTCAAAATCGAATTTTCGCGCCATCGCAATACTTACTCTTTATATGAGAAAAAAAAGGCAAAATTGAGAGAAAAATTGGAATTTTTGGACGAGGAATAGACACAGATGAACTCCATTAGCAATTACATAGTATAAGATAAGACATAATGTCATTAAAATAAGCTTCACGTTTTAGTATTTTTATTTATATTGTGTTCAGTGTTCAGTGTTAACGTAAGTGTTCTAGATTATAAAGAGAAGCCTATGATTACTAAGATTGGCTTTATAAATCATCGATTTGACTGAGACTGATGGTTTTAGCCTTTCCACTAATGCATTTTTAATTCAATGAGAACATTCATAATTACTCAGAAACAAGTTGAGAATTTTCTTTCCGTGTTGATCAAGGTTCAGCTTTGAGAAAACAAACATTGTTAAGTTTAGTACATAATGCACTCAGTGTCTTGGAAGCAACAAGCAACGGATAGCTTTGTTTTGAGTCAAAATGGAGGCAATTAGAGCCAAGTCGTGATGATCGTGGCCTGAGTTTATCACGAAACTTTACTGCACAACAAAACAACAACAACAAACAATCAGCAACTTGATCTCTTACACTGACCCCAATCCTTGTCTGTCTGTCCCTCTTACACCCCAACTAGTCACCATTTGTAACAATAAAAATACTACGTATTACAGTGAGTAAGGTCTTGTCGTTGCGCTGCAGTTAAAAAAACCTTTTACCTCTAGCAGGGAGAAAAAGTGAACTTTGGAAGTTACTCATTGCCCCCGGTCGGGTTAAGCAGAAAGTAATGAAAAATAAGGGAATCATGAACTTTCATGATTCCCTCCAGCGTTGCCCTAGATCTAGATAAAGCACAAGTAAATAAGGTTGGTGCTAATACACATTTAATTTACTAACTTTTGTTTAATGTCTAAATCTATGTCATCTTCACATATGTCATGTAACCTCCTCAACGGTTGCCATAGTGATTCATCAGTAAAACAAACAAACAAGTTAAAAGTGGAATAATAATTTCAAATGTAGATAAACTAATCCATATGTAAATACATCAGTTGTCAATGTCAATACCATTTAACTTGACCATTCAATACACGACTCACCTTCCAGCTGATTCTCCCATTTAATTTTAGCATTGAAATTCAAATAATTACTATATATAATTTAATTTTAACGTGATTAAACTTATTTAGAGAATTGTTAATATTATATCTAACAATTTTATTTTTATTTAAATATAAAAATGTGTATTTTTTGTTGAATAAAATCATTTAAAATGATTTTTTTTCCATATTTTACTCCTTTCTGGAGGTAAAATCTTGTACGTACCTCGTACCTTGGGAGTAAAAATCACTTGCACCCTCGCGATAATTAACTCGGTTCTGCATCGGGAGTGAACGTTATGCTGAGGCGAAGCCCCAACTTCATCGCTCAGGGTGCAATCACTTACTTAACTCCCTTGGTGCCAGTGGCGTATCCAGGGGGGCACAGGGGGCACGTGTCACCGCCCCCCCCCCCCCCCCCAGACCCATTCCCCTCTTATTCAATTTCACCTCAGAAATGCATAAAAGAGATGTTTTGAGAGTTCATATTTTCAAAATTTTCCGGCGTAGGGACCTCGGATCCCCCACCATAAATTCCCCCCCCCCCCCCAATAATTAACTGCAGACGACGCCCACGACTTACAGTATGAAATTGTTCTGCAGTAAGCATCGCATCATACGAATACGTTCCAAAACAGTTGTTGTTACTTGGGCGCGGAGATTTTTTTGTTTATTATTTGTACTTTTTTAAGGGGGGAGGGAAGCTGCTGTGTTGAATAAATAGTTCCCTTTTCTTGTTAACACTACGGATACCCCCCCCCCCCCCCCCCCCAATCTGACAGTACTGACTTAATGTGCTCCCCCCAGACCTATAGCCGCTGGATACGCCACTGCTTGGTGCGTAAATAACTATTTCTTGTTATTCGACGAATATCATATTTTTACACTCCCATACTCTTATTGATATAAACAACAAAAAGAAAATCAATAAAGCTTTAAGTGACAAAACAAAAAATCTAATAAATATAGTGATTATTCTAATCACTATATGTGATTATATGTGCTATCGACACTCGAATTTAGAATTAAAATTTATTATTTGATTTGTAGTAGTTTAATAAGTTTCTACTGCTTATTTGCCAAGTCAGAAAATGTTTTCAAATTTAAACGTGTAGAGACATTTGGGAAAGAAAATGTTTGAGTTTATGAGGGACAATGAAAGAAGAGGGGGGATAGACAAACATCATTTACATGTTCTGAATAAATTAGACCTAGAACTTCCTTGGACGGGGAAGACTTACCTATGTATGATCTCACAACTTTTACGAGAGACTTGGCTTATTTTTTTACACTAGTGTTTTTGTTGGGATTTCACTTCTTTTAAGTATAGATTAGATAGAATTTTTTATTTCTAGTTCAGTTTGCAATGAACTCTATGAAGTATCTTTAGTAAGAAAATTGAGGGGGTACAAAATGCCTTGATATGGTTCCACTAAAGGATGGTACGGCTGTGCTCGACTTGGCCGAGGTTTGTGCCTTCAGATTTAATATTTTCTCTCCTTTTCATTTTAAAACTGTCAAAACTTTTGGAACGAAGTTCACTCCCGGGCTCCAGAACGTGCCGTTCTGGAGCCCGGGAGTGAATCCGAAAAAAACGACCAAAATCACCGTCACGCAAAATCCGTCACGAAATCTACAGATGACGATAACTTGAGTAAAAGATCACCGAGTTAGATGAAATTCGGTACACATGTTCATTTTACCAATGCCCAGGCTGAGTTCGTCGGAAAACGTTATCCGCCCAAGCGTTCACGCGCAACGCTCGCGTAAACGTAAGCTTCAAAAGATGGGAAAAAGTGTTATTAAGGAAGCCTGTTACTTGACTTGTTTTGATTATTTTTGTTATATGTCAAAATATCACTTTGTTTTGTAAATAAATAAAATATAATCATGTAAAATTTCACCCTGATATAAGCAGAAGCTGTAGAGTAGGGAAGAGATATATTTTATAATATTTTAAATTAATTGGCCGGGTAGGTAGAAAACAGTCCTATTTCAATCCAAACTCCTTTAACAAACATACTCTTTCACTATAAACTCATCATGATCAACTTTTTTCTTATATTCAATATATATTTATAGTAAGACGCTTGCTTTAATTATACAAATAATGATTTTCTTTTAATTTTGCCTTAAATCTGCTAGGTACAAACAGTTGGTTACTTTTAATTTTGTCTCTTTTCTAACTCCGCCATGTTTATGTAGTTAGCAATGTGTACGTACTTAGCAGTGTGATTTTATAATTTATATTTAATGAAAAATGTAAGGAACTTCGATCCAACGGGTGTCCCGCGACACCACACGTATTTTTTTTTATTGTTAACACGAATAAAAGCAGAAAAAATTATAGAGCACAGAGGGTTGAAATTAATATAGGGCCATTAGAAAGTTCATCATAACATCCAAATTTCTTAAAAAACAGATGAGAGATATAGGTGTAAATTTAATTAATGTATGATTGAGCGCATGCAGAAAAGAAACCAGAAATCGCAGTAGGTTGAAACATATATGCGACCAACAATGGACTTATTATGACCTACCATCTAAATTTCATTACATTCAGACGAGTAGTTATTTAGATATGTTGGTTCACAAAAATTGAGTGACAGAGACACATACACAAGACTAAAAATGTTCTTTGATAACTGAAACCGATTTCTGTATTGGAATTTTTGAAATCGGAGACAATATTTATTTTCATTCTTCAGAAAGATAACATAGCTCCCGATTGTTTCCCCGTCTCTTTTAATGTCAAAATTGTTTTGATTTTTTACATGAATTAAAGTACCCAAAAAGCAAAAGTTAAAGAACACAGAAGGTTCAAATTAATCTAGTGCTATCTGCTGTCTACTTTCGACAAACCATCCAAATTTTATAAAAATCAGATGACGATATAGGTTTAAATAAATGTATGTTTGTTAACAAATGAGCGCAGAAGAGTGGAATCAACAATGGACTAATTATGACCTACCATACAAATATCATTAAAATCGTTTTTAATATAATATGTTGGTTCACAAAAATTGAGCGACAGACCGAAAGACTGACATGGGACCAAAAATGTTCCCTGATGTCTGAAACGGATTTTTGCGTTTTGGAATTTTTGAAATCGGAGACAAAATATTTTCGTTCTCCAGAACGATCACATAGCTTCCGTTACCTTCGGTAAGCTCGGAAGCAAAATTATCTATACAACAAATCAATACCATTGATTGTTAGAGTTGTAACTAATAAGGGGAACTGGAGCCATTGTATGTTATCGTATTTGTGAAAGCAATAACCCTTGTTTGGATTACTTATCTTGGAAGAGGGGGGAGACATTTTCTCTGCCCTTTGCAGAAGACGCTCCTAATATAATCTACATAAACAGAATTAAATAGTTAATGCATTGGCCTTGATTTCCCCTTCAAAGGCCGTTCAGTTGGTGCATCGATTTATTTTTATTTTCCTAGAACTCTCGCGTCCTGTTTCTTGGTAAAGTAATATGTACTTAGCGAAAAAAAAAATTACACTCATTTACAGTCTGATTAATTTTTATAATCTTTTATCACATAAAGTAAGTTTAAAAGATAATATAAATTGTTTAATCGTTGAACAAGTGAGATATTACCGAGATAAGTTTAGTTAATTTCCCACGGTATGACTGGAGCAGATGGTCAAGTGTCCAGAGAAGATGTTTTTTTTTTTTGTTATAAACGGTTTTTTCTTATTTATTTGGTTGTGCGTTGACTCCCCCTACATCAGCTATCGTCTGCACGGAATCCTTCCAACCTGTTGGCAAGACAGTCCGCGAGTCCACGGGGTCCTTGCCGTCTACCCTATATGGCCTTTTAAATAATGTAGGTGTTGGATAGTTCGACCGGAGGAAAGAAAACAGTCGTATATATTTCTCTACAATAAAATAAATGTAACTTCTATATTATAAAGCCGAGATAGATGTAAAGGCTATTTATATAACCAGACCCCCTGCTGATGCATCCAAGTATAATTGCACTTTAGACTGGTTTTTTTTATTACTCATAAAAAAAAAACTCAATTCAACAGCTTAAAAATACCAGGCGAAAAAAGTAAACAAATTACACGTCCTTAAGAGAAGTTATTTTAACTTGCCTTTTTAAAGGCATTTTATCTTTTTAAAGTTTTTTTTTTTTCAAATAATTAAAAATAATTTGTTACAAATACATGATTGTATCGAAAAATATTTAATTTTATCATTTGTGTAACAAAATATTTATTTAGAATATCATAAATAAATAAAGCAGTGCGATACAACTCGGCCTAAATGGTAGCAGTTTATACATTAAACGGGGTTAGCACAGCGGAGCAAAATGTACAAAGCGTCAGCTTTACAAAAACATTGAGAGGATCAACACGCGCAGCAGAAGTAAATAGCTGTGTACTCGATGGCGAAGATATACCTACTTATCTTACAAACAAGTAAGGCGCGCTTCACGTAAGTACGTGAGACGATGATCACCGGTTTCTGTACGATCGTTTTCTTTATGTAAAATTATGAAAATTTTGTAACAATATTTGCACATTTTTTCATACTCTTTAAGATCTTCAAAATGATGTATAATACGCTTACTAAAAACATTTTGTTTAGTCGTCTGCCTTATTGGCCGCCATCTTGAAAATATTAAGTGTGAAATTTTAATACTTGCATATTCCTTTTCTACAATTCAAGACCTTTAAATTGATGTATATCATGTCATATTAAGTGTGATAACTCCAAAAAGTGTACATTTGTCACAAATGCCGAGATGCACCTGTGAGCCGAATTTCAAGTTCCTAGCTATAGTAGTTTTTGAATTTAAACATACCAACGGAAAGACAGACAGACAGACAGAGTTGTTATATAAGGTTTTTTTGAAACCCAACTCACAATTAACACTAAAGGCCCGTTTACACGGTGATAGTTCTTCCACGATAGAACTATTATGTCAGTCTACGTCATACAACTATCGCCGAGGTGTGCAGTTTACATGGTGAGAGTTAAAATACGTCAAAACTTGTTGTCGTGCACTCAATGTTACATCTATATAATACATTTTTTACTAGAATACGGAAATAAAGCATTAAATATATTATAATGTTAAATTATAATACACACACAGCCAAAAGAATATATTCATATTGTCGAGAAAAACAAAATCTGATATCTTAAGTGAAGCAATTTATCATATTTGGTGCCTTTAAATCTGATATCAGTTGATAAAAAAGTATAAGCCAATCAGCGTCTAGTATCTAGCGTGATAGTTCTTATATCATCCGCGTGAGTACTCTGACTGCTGTGATAGAACACTCAACTATCTCGTCAGACGAGATAGTGTGATGGCAGATAGTTCTATCGCGACAAAATCTATCACGTAGTCTACACGGTGATAGTCGATGCGATAGTTGCTGTCGTGACCGCAACTATCGCGCCAACTATCACCGTGTAAACGGGCCTTAACACAGGGAGAATATAGTAAAAACAAAAATAAATTAGCAAGGGCCTTAAAGATGACATTAATCGAAATCTCAATGTATAATTTTTGACGTACAATACTTTGTTTAATACATATTTTAATAAATACAGGGTATATGAGATAAAGATAAGAGTAAGTATTATATATTATATATTTGTTTCAAAATATTAAAATAACATATTGGAGTGTAGTTAAAGTAAAAAAAAAAAAAAAAATTAACGCAAAAACTTTTTTATTTATAATTTTTAAGTCTAAAATGAACGTAGCGGTAAAAACTGCTTTTGAAAAACTGGTGTACTTGACACGGCGTTTATTTATCTACACGTATAGCAGTAACAGATACACTTAAAAAAAACAACAGTCAAAAAAAGATCTGGTTCAGTTTTAACTGTTGTGTCAGTTCTAATTCGATACAAGATATTAAGAGTTATTTATATAATATTATTAGTTGTTTCCTTATCTACCCGTGTTTTAAGAAGTACACAGGATTATTTTTTATCTGATTTAACTTCTTAGTATTGCATTGTGTTTCTCGGGAGGACTCAAATACGTGTTAATAATGTGAAAACAAAAAAAAAAAAAAAATAAGCTACAAGATAATTGGAAAAGGCGGACTGATTCTGTAAGTTTTTAAATAATTCCTAATAATAATCAGATAATAATATATTATTACCAACTATATAAAGTCCAGCAAGAGGGAGGACTTGACTGAGGCCTGCAACTATGCGAAACATTTTTATATCGAAATTATACTTAAATAATAAAATGATTCATATTTCATATTATTACTATGCAATTATAAAGGGTGTCTGTAAAAGGTCTATACAAAAGTCTACCACGTGTTCCTTAAACCGAAATTAACAGATTTAAGTAAATTTTCTTTGTTAAATTTGATTTTAAATTTTCGAAGTTGCTTAGTTTGGGCTCCATACGGGCCGTTAGAATTTTGAAACTGGTTTTTCTAACGAAATTTAAAAATGTCAATACGATTTTAGGATAAATCTGCCCCCCTATTTCTAATTGCCCGATTTACTTGCAATTTTTTTTTAAAACTGTTCTTTTTTACATTATAATAAACAGGTCAAGTGTGTGCTGGTCAGCACACAGCGAGGGTCCGTAGGCAACACTGTACAGTTTAAGTAGTACCCTATTGATGGTGTTTTTTAAAATGCTAAAAAGCTTACTTTGAACTATCCTATGGGTCTGATATTCTCAAAACACATAAAACAAACTTCTGATAAAGTTTTTTTTTTTTGCCACGGAACCGGACTTCAACCATATAAATACATCGAAAGGACCATAGTTATAAAAAAACGTATTTTGTCAATAAAAAATGAAATATTTTTTTCGAAATTTCCAAATAGTGGTATCTTTACTTTTGGTCGAAGAATGTTCAGGCATTTTTTCAGATTTTTTGCACTTCACATAAGCGAAATAGAGGGGGGGGGGGGGACACGTTTCACACCCACTTCAAACTTGCCTACGCTCGCCCTATCAAAGTTATAACCAAAGAATTATATATTTTTGTAATCAGCTCGACGTACCCTTTCATATGATACCCCTCACAGTGTCAAAAAAAAAAAAATTTACCCTTAAGTTTATTTATACCAATTTTTTTGAAATTTTTTTTTTAAGTCGCTATATTTTTAAAATATGTGGGTAAGTACAAGACATATATGCCAAATTTCAAAGTGATCGGACGAAATGTGTAGCCGTGAGAGCAGGCGACCGGACGGACGGACAGACACACGCAGGAAAATGGTTCTTGGTTTTGCCTACGGACCCTAAAAACGATTCCGGTTGTAGCATCTCGATAAATTCAATAGTGTTTTTTTCATTTTTCAACATATTGTTTCTACTAATAAGGTGTGTAAAAATATTGCGAGAGAACTTTTACTTGTAGAGTTGTATTAAATAAACAAATTGGTTAGATTAGATTGGGGTGTATCCAGGGGTGGACGGCGTTCCACTCCTATTGCTTCAGAGGATGAAAAATTATAGTAAAAAAATCAGTGGTTGTTCCAAATACTAAGTAACTTTATAGTATAATTTTTACGTTTTACTTGATAATTAAATGTAATTTCGTTGTTTAAATAAGAATTGTTGAAGTAACCTATACAAAATAAATTAAAATATAGATTTATCAATTTCTAATTTTGGAATTTGTAGTGGTACTATACAATAATAAAGGGAATACATTTTGCTAAATTCATTTACAGTATTATAAAAACTTATTAAACAAGTCTTAGTACATTTCGTTATACAGCTCATTCATAAACCCTCAACTAACTTTGACCGTGACATTATTTCCATTAACAATGTTGTGAGCCGATCTAAATTTAACAAAACAAAGACAAAAAAAAGAATCAGTACGGTAACTAATTATTTAAAAAACTTTGTTTCTTAATTCTGAATGTGAATAGCTAATAGAATGATAACAAAATAAGTTGCTTAAATTAATTTACGCAAATTGTACTTTTGTCATGAACAATTTTTCAGCAGTTTTACAAAATTCAACTATCAGAAAGTTATACTAAAGTATGGAGTTATTAAACGGGATTGTTCCCCCTAAAATAGACTTGGTTTTGTTACTTCATCACTAATCATGTGCCTTGGGGCCTTATGGTAAATTTTACCTCCAGAAAGCATAAAAACGCGTTTTTAGAGGTTATATTTTTCAAAATTTTCCGGCCCGGACCCCCCGGCGTTCCGGTACTGGAAAATTTGCGAGTAGACTTCTGGATGTATCGTTAGACCAGATTAACAAGAATCTACTAGACTAAGCGATTAATGGCAGAAGTCTCAGAGAAATAGTGATACCAGCAAGAGAGAATGTCAGAAATAAGTGCTTGTGAATCTACTAATGCATTGATTAATTAAAGTAATGGCAGGTGTCTTTTAAAGAATATATGTTCTTATAATTTAATTAAATGTATCACCAAATTGCTACAATGACATCTTAAAACGAAAGCTACCCCACTTATTTCACTAAACAAAAGAATTGTTCGAGAAACAAGGAAGTTTAAGATAACGCAAGGCCATGTCATGAAAGAGGAATTGATATCAAAAGTAAGATAAAAACGATTGGGTCTCGATAAATTATAAAGCAAGGTATTGTTTTTGGTTGACACTAATATTAATTTATCGAGTAATAATTATATCCCTTTCACCAGTTAACTGCTATACAGATTTATTATTAATCAGTGCGTAACTTTATGAAAATAAATACTTCTCTACTTTTTAAATGTATTTTTTGGAACGAAGTTCCTTTTGGCACGATACAGCGTCTGGATCCCGGGAGTAAATTACATACGATAACGAAATCGACCATCACAAAACCGACCGTCACGAAATCGACCAATGACGATAACTTGAGTAAAAGTTGACCGATTTAGTTGAAATTTGGAACACATGTTCATTTTACCAATGCCCAGCACGAGTTTGTTGCAAAACGTTATCCGCCCAAGCGATTGCGCGCAACGCTCGCATAACGTAAGCTTCAAGTGTAAATTTGGAATTTTAGGAAACAATTCTAACTTCATCTATTCAATAAGACAAACAACTTTTATAAATATGTATTTTTTTTTTTTTTTTTTTTTTTTAGTAAAACCAACACCGAAACCGCTATAAAGTGCTAAAGATCATTGAAACTATTAAAGCGGACCTTAACGGTTAACAAATAAATTGGTAGTTTTTATAAAATTGTGGTGACAATATTGTAGTGTTACTTTTTATTAATCTCTCTATTCATAATTACTAAACGTTTAAAATAGAGAAAAAAACGTTTTTACCGATAGCTTATGTTCTAGAAAACTTCATACACATCGCCTAAAGTACAATTGAAACAAGCATGTAAAATTTCAAGTTTTTGTGTAGTGTAGTGATATATTTTACAATATTTTAAATGGAGTACGTGAGGGATATGGGTCCTGTTCCCTCACTATACTACAACCATGCTCTTTAACTATCAACTATCCTGATAAACTTTTTCCTCAATATTCTATACATATTTATTGCAAGACGCTCGCATCAATGATAAAAAAATGCTTTTCTTTAAATTATGCCTTAACTCCGCTTTTAATTTTGTCTCTTTTCTATAACTCCTCCGTGTGTAAGTGGTTACATCGTATATTTAGCAGTGCCATTTTTACACCACACGTATTTTTTACATTTTAAATGTATTTTTTAAATAAAATTAAAATGGTCATTAATTTTTAAGTAATATTGACTCACCTCGACATTCAATTTCGCTGAACCAGTTGTAGATCCACACTGCGTTAAAATGAAACTCCAGACTCCTGAAATTAAAAAAAAAAATGTATAAATGTAGAGTCGATCTTAAACCACACTATTCGAGACAGTAGATATGTATTATGAGCAAGGGTGAGGAGTGTGGCTGTCTAAAAAAAAAAGCAACCCTTTTTAGTAGATGTTTAATAAAAGCGTGTCCATTTTTTTTTTTTTTTTTTTTTTTTTTTTTTTTTTTTTTTTTTTTGTTTTTTTTGTTTTAATAAAATATTATTATTTAGCTCTGGGGAGAGGAGGACAGAAGAAAATTCCGTCACGCAAAAAAAGACATGAAAATACGACGCTTTTAAATATCATGCCAGGAAATTAGGATTTAATAGGAGGTCGATATGTTTTCATTTGTAGTACAATATTTTGACGATAGACGGGCTGAAGTTTCAATAAACGACATTCAAAATATAACACCGTGTCAGGAAGATAGAATATAATAGGAGGTAAATTGGTTTACACTGACTTGTATTCATTGTAGTAATATATTTGGCCGATGGAAGTTACTTTCTGAATTTTATATAAAATTATATCAGAGCTCCAAGCTGATCAAAAAATAATCAATATGAATGAATGTCTGATAATTTCACACCATCTATACTTCCAATTAGACCATCTTAAATTTGATGTTATTCTCTACTAATTAGATCCATCTACTACTACTATAACGATTAGACAAAATGTATACCTACTGATTTTCTCCACTTCATGGAATATATTTAAGTATGGATTCAATGCCTAAAACATACCGATGATGAATGAACGGGAAAAAGACGAGCCAAGTGAGTAGGGGCAGATCCCCCTCCCCTGGTATATAACATTAATATAATAAATGTATATTATATTAATATTACTTAGCCCTTAGCCTCAAGGCGAGTGGAACAGGGTTCCAACCGAGCTTGCTTTACCCTACACGTGAAATCATTGCCTTTGAAAATGTAAGCGGAAATAACCTTATTTGCTGTCACAAATTAAAATTAAACTAACAAATTAAATTTTTGTAAATCTAGAAATTTATTGATTTATCGGTTAGTACAAACTCTTTTAAATACATCATCTGTGCAAGTTTCAACTCTCTAGGGGGGGGGGGGGGGGGGGGAGGTGGGTCAAATATAAGTGACAAGATTTGTCCCTGACAAAAAATATCGCAGACACACAATTGAAGCTAATATAAAGCGTGTAATAATACGTGACTTAATAACGAACTTCCTTACATTTTTCATTAAATATAAATTATTAAAATCACACTGCTAAGTACGTATACGTTGCTAACTACTTATAAATGGCGGAGTTAGAAAAGAGACAAAATTAAAAGTAAATAACTGTTTGTACCTAGAGGAGTTGGCAAAATTAAAAGAAAAGCATTATTTGTATCATTAAAGCAAGCTTCTTACAATAAATATGTATTGAATATTGAGAAAAAAGTTTATCATGATGAGTTTATAGTTAAAGAGTATGTTTGTAGTTGGTAGGAAATAGGACTGTTTTCTACCTACCCGGCCTAGTAATTTAAAATATTATAACATTGTCCAACGAACTCAGCCGGGCATTGGTAAAATGAATATGTGTACCAAATTTCAACTAACTAGGTCATCTTTTACTCAAGTTATCGTCATCGATAGATTTCGTGACGCTTGGTTTTGTGGCGGTGATTTTGTGACGGTCGTTTTTTTCGGATTCACTCCCGGGCTCCAGAGCGTGCCATAAGGAACTTCGTTCCAAAGATAAATTCACATTGAATAGTCATATATGTGCGTGTAGTGATAACAAATACACAGAGCAAGAGCAACGTTTTGTGCTTCTTTTTACTGAAAATATGTAAGTACCTACATATTACATACTTTAGTTTACATAATATGGATTTTATGAGGAGTTAAAAGAGAATGAAGCTGAAAAAGAATTTCGTCGATACTGAGTATGTCAGACAAAAAAATAATAATATTTCAGTACAATGTTAATTTAAAATGAATCGATCTTCTAAAATATTTAAAGAAGACGAAGAAAGTAGATAAAACATGATTTGGAAATAAAAACTTGTTTTACGCTTGGTTCGCATAAAACAAGGAAGCGAAGCTTAAAAGCTGAATTGCTACCTATGAAATGCCCTAACGGATGCCATCTAAGGTCGAAGATTCTAACGCCAAACAAGGCCTGTAATTATCCTGAAGATACCCCACAGTCACGGACACTGCTTTCCGAGTCTGCACCGAGAAACCGGTCCCTGACGGCCCAGTCTCACAGCCTTCTGTTTTATATTTCAAGCAGTTTCAGTACTTTAGTAACTTGCCATCCGCATAGAAATTTACAGATAAAGCAGATAGTTCAAATATACATTCTCAGTGCATATACTGACTCAGGATACAAAAAAAAATAATCAAGTATTTAAAGCTATGACTAAGAATAGATAAAATCAAATTGTCCTGCGTTTGCAGCGTTTCACTAATTTAATACTTCTGGGATGAAATAAAAATAAATTTGAAAGATAAAACCGTAGCCTCAGAAATTAGTACCACGTAGTATTAGTGTGGAGAAGAGATGTTAATTATATCTCATACATAATTAAAAAATTCCGCTGTCTATCTAAGATTTAAATTATACTACATTTAAATCAGTGGCGTACACAGGGGGGGGCCCAAGGGGCCCTGGCCCCCCCCGAAATGATTACATACCTAAGACCCGCCATACACTTAAAACCAAAAAAACAGAGTAATGACAGATGCATTCGAATTGGCTGTAAATATTTTCCAATAAAAGGAACTAATTAAGTATTATCTTATGGTGCAACACTATACCGGCCCGATTGTCGGCTGGGCCCGGATTTTGCCGATGGAATTAAATTTATTAAACACTATACCGGCCCAACTGTCGGCTGGGCCCGGATTTTGCCGATTGAATTAAATTTATTAAACACTATACCGGCCCGACTGTCGGCTGGGCCCGGATTTTGCCGATGGAATTAAATTTATTAAACACTATACCGGCCCGACTGTCGGCTGGGCCCGGATTTTGCCGATGGAATTAAATTTATTAAACACTATACCGGTGTTCTCATCCTAATTGATTAGGATGAGTACAATGAATCGGCCTGATTGCTAGTAGGCCCGATTTTGTCGATGGAAATTATGCATCAAAATAAATTGGGATGCGTTCAATAATAGACCCGATTGCCGGCTCGGCCTAAGTGTTAAGCACATTAAATTAAATGAGGCCCGAGTCAACTCGAACTTTTGCCGATGGAATTAAATTAATTGAATTAAAATATACACACTAGACTGGCTTAAACGGGAAAATGATGGTTGTGGATTTCAGTAGCAAATTTTTGTTTTGGACCAGGATTGTGTGTAGTGGTATACTACGTGGGTCCTCTTGTCTATGCGGCATTCCCCCCTTGCTGACTCAGGTCGGACTAGAGTTCGTCGACATGTAGTGGGAAAACAGAGGCAATATAAATAAATCGGTTTATCATTTTGTGAAAAAACTGATTCATATTACATAGTAATATTAAATTTAAATCTAAAAACTCAAAAAGCGTTCAGAAAACATTTGATGTTAAATGTCCCATGTAATTACCCAGCGAATGAGCGAATGATTCTTTTGTTTTACAATAGGTATTTAATTTTCTTAGAGAAGAATTCTCTTCTAGATAAAAATTTGAAATTCGTATGTGCTCCAAATCCACGTGTGCTTTTGCAGTATGGATCACGTTTTGCTTCCGAGCTTACCAAAGGAAACGGAAGATATGTGACAGTTCTGAAGAACGAACAATTTTTATGTCTCCGATTTCAAAAATTCCAAGACAGAAATCTGTTCAACATCAGGGTACAGTTTGGGTCCCGTGTCCGCCTGTCCTTCAATTTTTGCGAACCAACATATCTTAAAAGCTATTCATCCAATTTTATTGAAATTTTGATGGTAGGACATAATTAGCCAGGTTATAACATTGCTGGTCCCGTATAAGTTTCAATCTTCAAAAGTACTCATTTGATTTATATGAAATTTTAATGGTTTTTTTAAAGTAGCCCGCAGATAACCCAAGAATAATTTCAACCGTCTGTGCTCTTAAAATATTGCTATATTGATACTTTATTGATGTTAAATTTACTCAATTTTCCCTCCTTTTTTAAATTAGTCAAAATTGGTTTGATTTTTACATGATTTAAAGTACCAAATTAACCAAAATTTAAACAGCGCAGATAGTTAAAATTAATCTGTGAGCTTGTATCAGATAAGTTTTATAAAATCAGATGAATATTTTTGAAGATAAGCTGTAAATAAATGTGTGTGTATGCACATGTGGAAGAGAAATGGTGGCAGGCGGAGAAATGTGGTGGAGGGAAATGGGACCAGAAGATTGGACCTTATATAGGACCAACAATGGACTTTTTATATGCTAATTAACTGCCATCCAATTTCATTAAAATCGAAAGAGTAGTTGTTAATGAATGTGATCCCTATAAATTCGAGGAGGAATCGGAGGTGCGAAGATTGTGGGTCTTAAGGGATGTATGTATTAATAAAGAAAAATCTCTATTTCATGTTGTCCAATTTAGCTATATTTCGACTCTCGTTTGAGTCATTTTCAAGCATCTACAACAAAATACAAACTTATCACAAACTAATCAAACCCCTCATTTTATTTGTTACTAGTAGTTCATTAATAACAAATAAGACTAATTAAAACCTTCTTACCTATACATTGATCTTAATTCATGGTTATAACCAGAATAGTCATACCCCTACAAATCATTATAAGTACTATTTTATTTCAGTGCCTCCACACTTACTGTCAAATCTGGTTAAATCTAAACCCCACATTCACATTGTTTCCATAATTTTTATTTAAAAGTAATTCTACCAGTTTCAATATTCCTATTAAACTTAACATTAAACTAAAACTTAACATGACCTCCAGTAACACATCATATAACAAATTAAATAGTAAAAATTAACAATTAAAAATTATCACAGCTCTTATCACAAAACAACACAAGGGTTTTGTGATAAGAGCTGTGATAATTTTTAATTGTTAATTTTTACTATTTAATTTTTACTATTTAATTTGTTATATGATGTGTTACTGGAGGTCATGTTAAGTTTTAGTTTAATGTTAAGTTTAATAGGAATATTGAAACTGGTAGAATTACTTTTAAATAAAAATTATGGAAACAATGTGAATGTGGGGTTTAGATTTAACCAGATTTGACAGTAAGTGTGGAGGCACTGAAATAAAATAGTACTTATAATGATTTGTAGGGGTATGACTATTCTGGTTATAACCATGAATTAAGATCAATGTATAGGTAAGAAGGTTTTAATTAGTCTTATTTGTTATTAATGAACTACTAGTAACAAATAAAATGAGGGGTTTGATTAGTTTGTGATAAGTTTGTATTTTGTTGTAGATGCTTGAAAATGACTCAAATGGTAGTCGAAATATAGCTAAATTGGACAACATGAAATAGAGATTTTTCTTTATTAATACATACATCCCTTAAGACCCACAATCTTCGCACCGAAAGAGTAGTTTTTAAGAATTGTTCGCCATGATTGAGCGAGAGACAGACTAACAGCCAGAAACGGGATCAAAAATGTCTGATAACTGGAACAGATTTCTGTCTTGGAATTATTGGAATCGGAGACATAATCGTTCTTTAGAACGATCACATCACATAGTGAGGTGTTACCTCATAGGATTTTAATTTAATTAAATATGAGGTTAAACATTGAAATTAGAGTGTTGAAAAGGGGGAGAAATTACAATTATAATAAATTATGGGGTATGCTAAACCCGCATATAAGTTAAATTAGGTTGGGCCCCCCCCGAAAAAATTTTCTGTGTACGCTACTGATTTAAATAATTAAACGTGCATGAAAACGTTAAGCCTCCTAAAAAAAAACTCTAGGTTCTCTCAGCAGGTATTTCAATCCACCAGGTTTACAGTTTAGGTTCTTTCAGCAGGTCATTCAATCCACCAGGTTTACAGCTTATGTTCTTTCAGCAGGTCTTTCAATCCTCCAGGTTTACAGCTTATGTTCTTTCAACAGGTCTTTCATCCCACCAGAGTAATAGCGTATGTTCTTTCAGCAGGTCTTTCAATCCACCAGGTTTACAGCTTATGTTCTTTCAATCCACCAGGTTTACAGTTTAGGTTCTTTCAGCAGGTCATTCAATCCACCAGGTTTACAGTTTATGTTCTTTCAGCAGTTCTTTCAATCCATCATGTTTACAACCTGGCTATACAAGTATTTTGAACTCCTGGCAAGTGGCTACCATATAGAATAAGGATCCGAAGCCTATGGAACTGACACCTAAACGCAGCCTTTTCATATAAAAGCGTAACACCGTTTACATTTATTAAATTGATTGCATAGTTAAGTTCCTCTAAAAGGACAATGCATTATTTAATAATTGCGGTCCCAAATATTGCGAATGCAACTATTTTTAGCAGTTAACTTGTAAAAGATACCAAACACTGTACTTTTTTTTTGTTTAAGTATAAACAAAATAATAATATAAAATTATTTATATCTAAACAGAAAAACTCAAATCAGGATTAAAATAAAAAATTAACTGCCATCGACTATATATCATTTATTATTTATTTTAATTTCACACCTACTATTATTATTCTTAGTTAATGATTGATAGCTATTTTGAAAATCTTGTATTGTAGGTTAGATATGGGAGCGTCTATGGAGGTCATCTTATAAAGGAAGAACACAAACTGCCTCTCCATGTAAATTGAAATGACTTAATTATTATTACTACGTTCGCACTTCGTTTTGGAAACGATTTTGAAAACGATCCGCCAGTTCAAAACGCTGTGTGAATGGAGAACGACGGATTGTATCGGTCCACCAAATAGTAGATTGGAGGGGATCGTATTCGTAACGCCCTTATGAACAGGTCGAGGAGAGGATCGAGATATCAGGCTATTTTACACTTTTTGGTTTTTTTTCGTGAATTTCCGTTTCTTTTGTGTTTTTTAAAAAAAAAACGCTTTGAAACAAAAGTTAATACAATAAAGAACCTATAAAAGCTTTAATAACTTTTAAATAAGAAATGTCAAAATTCACGGGCATATTAGGTTACATGTTACATTAAAGAATAAGGTTTTACTCGCGACGTCAACGTTATGAAATATCGAAAAAATATTTGGATAACCTATATTTTTTGTTGTGTGAACAACGTTTAAAAACGAATCGGATCCAAAACGCTTTTATAACGATATGTGAACGTAGTATGTATATCAAAGCAGCTTTCAGCCTTCAAAATGCCAGTGCATCAGTGCCTATAGGGCGGAAGAAAAAGAGTTACATTAATAAAAAGATTTAGTGATAAGTGAGCCCTCTTCATGTCTGAGATCGACGTTAGACTCCTGTCACTCCCGTCGTATTGTATAGGGGCAATTCATTAGTTATTTTTTTCAAAATGGTAAGTGGTATGTGGTGTCATAAATTATATTTGCGAATACCAAGGTCATCGCTTGACCCATTCAGGAAGTACAACATATTTCCATAGTGTTGATGTGTTGCAGACTTACTAAAGATTTTTTTCGATGAAGTTGCCGAAGCCGCCAGTGTTTTACGTAAAAGATACGTGATACGTAATGTTTTGGCTCTAGTCTAGAACGCTCTGAAGTCAAGTCCTTAGAGTTGGTTACCCAGCGTGGGCTGCCCCAACACCCAGCCCACTATTTCCGTCATATACCTGTAACCCACCTGAATGTTTCACACCGGTATTTTTAGCCCTCCAATAACAATGACAAGTGCTAATTAATGAAAAAACAGGTCAGAAGAATTTTAATTACATTCGCCACACACACACCAATTAAGAACAACTCTTCCTTCATTCAACATTATTCTCAGCAACACAATTTTTTTGTTTACCCTGCCTTAAGAACTAACTCGAAGCCAAACATCAACAACAAAATACAATTAAAATGTGCGTAATGTTCACATGTTAAAATGTGCGTACAATGTTCATATGATTGTAAACAAGTAGATCACTGGCAGTTTTTGAAAGATAAATTCACAGTTAAAATAATATGATTTTCTTGTTGATTGATATTGTAGGTGTGAATAAAATGATTTACAACATGTTTTTTAGGAACGTTTCGACCGTAACTAAAAAGGTGTTCATAAGCTTAATGTTTATAAATTAATTAAATAAATAGTAGTATAAAATAGATTTAGCAATCAAACGGATAATGAAGGCTTGATCCTAATTCCGTCCTACAACAACGACTGCCATAAAATAATGAAGCCCCGTTTACATGGTGATAGTTGAGGTCATGACAGCAACTATCACTGACTATCGTGTCAACTATTTCCGTCTAGACTACTATCAACCTAAATAGAACAACTATCAACTGTCGCACTATCTTGTCTTACGAGGACGAGATAGTTAGTGTTCTATTACGGCAGTCAGAAATGACTCACGTGGCAGATACAAGAACTATTACTCTAGATTCTACATTCTTATTGGCTTATTGTTTGTTTATACTTTTATATCAAGTGATAACAGATCTAGGAGGAGGTATAGGCAACAAATGTGATATCTTGCTTCATATTTGATATCAGATTTTGTTCTTTACTGCAATCTAAATATTCTGTTTGCTAGTTACTTATATAAATTATAATATATTTAATGCTCCATTTCCGTATCCGAGTCAGACATATTGGATGTTACTTTAGAGTACAAGACAACAAGTTTTGACGTATGTTTACTCTCACCTCGCCTTTTAGACTGTACAGTACACCTCCGCGATAGTTTTATAACGTTGACTGAAATGATAGAGGTATCGTGAGAGAACTATCACCGTGTAAACGAGGCTTAAGACTTCAAACTTCAGTAGTTAAGATCTTAAGGACTTAATAAATTAAAAATAATTTACTTGATATAAGTTTATTCGATACCTATCACAATGATTTTTAACGCTATAAAAAAAAGAATGCAAGAAATCAAAGGGGAGAAAAACCTATAAACTAATAAGCTTATAACAGTCCAATGAGTTGAGACCTTAATCTCTGCTTGGTTGATCCGTAATTTTAAATTAGACCTGAAAAATCAAGGTCTTAAGGTTTAGGAAGCGAAGTAACGGGTCCTGCCGGAGCCAGTCACTCTTCTAACCTTTTTATATTACAAAAAAAAGATTGTTTTTTTGGAGGGACGCAAAAAAGGATTATACATTATACCCATAATAACACCTTAAACATCTAAGTATTTATTAAGATTATTTCACAGCTTTTATGGAGTATTTGACATCATTGTGAAAAAAATGTAATGTTGCCAATACTATAAAGTGGTGATTAGCAACAGAAAATAAACTTAAAATAGATTTAGCTGCTGCAACTTCGTGCTTGATCTAGTCTAAGCATAGAGCTAAAACGTGACCTAATTAAAAGAAGATGAAGTATTTTAATGTTAATTAAACAATGAAAATATTTAAATATTCGAATAATCTAAGGGAAAAACAACTGCAAGCTTATAATAAAATCAATATAAAACATAATGTAATTAATGGATTTATAGAGGGTTTTGTATAATTTTTTCTTAAGAAATAAAAGTAAATGATTAAAAATAAAATAACAAGTCTCAAGGTGTGACCTTTCCACTAGAGTTAACTATATTTTATTCTCATTTGCATTTATCTTAGCTTAGTCAACGGAGTTCTCTACAACAAATGAGCGAGATAATGACGGGTTCCAGAGATTCCAGAAAAAAGTATTAGCTATTATATTCTCAATACCTTATTATAACCTATCGGTATTATTATAACCTATCGGTATTATTATAACCTTATTATAACTGATAGGTGTGACCCGTTAAATTTTCTCCAAAATAATAGTTTAACATAGGTATTAGGTTTGTACCAACCACACTTCAAACTAGTTTGAAACTCAACTCCAAACTCAAACTCTGACTGACCTGACTGTGTTAGTCGGCTGTTCCAACCACGCTCTGATTAAATCACGGATTGGTTTCGAACCAGTCAGAGCAGTCAGCGATCGGCGGCAGGGCCTAGTAGTTTCAGATTGAGTTTGGGTGAACAGAAACGTAACCTTCCCCTTCATTGTTTTTGTTTTGATTTCGCTCGCCTATTATTCTCCTTTCTTGCGATTCAACTCTTCTTTTTAAAATGTTTTTGTTCGAATGCGATGATGAATTTTTGTGCATATAATGACATCTTCTAGATATTTCTGAAAAAAATAAAAATAGGACCTATTTTCCAAGATGGACTTTTGATATTCTATTTTCAAACAAATATCGAAAGAATCCGATTTATTTCCGCAATATTTCTTTCGTTAACTGGACTAAGATTAATATTTGTTTTTGTTTTTTAAAATTTTGTTTTTTAAAACAAAAGAGCATTTAGGATTATATCAATAAAAATACGTGTGTGCCGTAGTCTACTAAAACTGGCTCACCACAGTAAGCCCGAATATTGCGTAAATCGAAATGAAATCGTGAATTCATGTATTAAATAAACATTTCTAACATGTGTGCAAGTGTTTTCGTCATATCCTCTATGCGTATGTAGGTTTTACTTCTAACTTTCGAGCTTAATTTGCATTAGAAAATAAAATTTTTGTGGTGGGGCCCCCCTTGTTGTGCGAGCCCCTAGGGGGGCCTAAATCAGGCCCTGATTTAAGCGACTGGTACTTATCTTCATCAACTATTTAATCATCCATACCTTAAATATAATAAGTTCAGGTATTTTTGATAGTACAGGAACGCAAAATCACATAAACGATCAACTCAACAAGTTGTTCTGATAACAGTGCTAAAACCTACCACATCAAACAGTTTAGTTCAAGTTCAGGAGCGTTCCAACAAGACGGAATCACCAATCAATTCCCAACTGAGTAATGATCGTGCATGCGCATTACGTCAATCACGGACTAATCCGAAACTGATTCGGAACTAGTGGTTGGAACAAACCTATAATAATAAAATAGTGTCAGAGCAAACTGCTATTAGAGCACTTATCTTTTAAATAAGTTATTGCTTAATATTTCTCGATCATATTTTAAATAATTATTCCTTAGAAAAGTTTGCCTTTTCTTTTTTAGGTACTGCTCCCATTAAAAATATATATATACTTTTTACGTTTTTTGAATATTTTTCAAAGTTTAAAGTCAGCATTGTCATATAATTTTTAAACCAATTTATTTGTGATATAATTGAAGATATATTTCCATTTTTTGAAATAATACTTGTTGAAAACATTTTGGCTAGAAAATGGCT
Organism: Gerris lacustris; assembly: GCA_951217055.1. NCBI lineage: Eukaryota > Metazoa > Arthropoda > Insecta > Hemiptera > Gerridae > Gerris > Gerris lacustris. The sequence continues at coordinate 75,434,399 of OX578278.1, forward strand.
TATATTGTTAGATTTGGATTTAAATTGACATTATGACATTATAGAAATTGAATTTCACGTAATAATTGAATTTCACGTTTTTTCAAAGTTTTTGGGGGGTAGTGCCCCCAAATTTGGAGCTATAACTTATTTATTGATTTCGACTCGGGGTATGATTTTTCTGTACATGTATGCCAAATTTTAGTTACGTCATCGAATGCAGGGATGTCCACAGTGGGGTATTTTTCAGAGATTGGGGGAGGGGATTTTTTTAAATATTCCAAGTGATTGGTATAGTTTTGGGAGGAATTAGCGCGATGGGCCTTGGGGGGGAAGGGCACTGGGCATCCCTGATCGAATGAGTTAGTTATGATTAGGAATAAACATTTTTCAGTGAATATAAAAATATGTTTAGTATCTACTGAGTTGTTGTATCGACTTCTTTTTTTTAAATTTCTCTGTAGAACACATTAATTTAACCAAAGATTAAACACGATCTTTTGATTAATAATAATAATAATTTTTATTCCTCACAATAATAAATTCGACAATTAAGATTTTACAATTTTTAAAATAATATCTTAACTACATATTGTCTTTTGCAGGTATGAATGAGTGCCTCCAAAAAAGCTGATGGTTGAACCGAATTTATTAAGTAAATAAAGTAGCTAATAGGTGGTCTTGATAAAATTATGAAATATATTATGAGTTATGAATTGCATATTAATAAGTATTATTATTACAATTCACAAATGAAACCTAAAATTTCTCCAGCAAGTGGACTTGCTGGAGAAAATCTTGGATTTCTATCGCCCGGTTTCATGATAAGCAGAAATAAATCAAAACTTAAATATCAGTTAGTTCTGGACATTTAGTTTCTGTTCGAGCTCAGTTATCTTATTGATGATTTTGTTTTGTTTTTTTCAGTCTATAGAAACAAACTTAAGAAAGACCATCAAACGTAAAAAGTTGTAATTTATGACTTTGGGACACTAATAAATTTTATTTCTCCATCTAATAGAAACATAGTAGTCGCTACCTGGGATCGCCTGCGAAGGTTTCTTCCTCTTTCTTTACATCTAAATTTATTTAAATAAACTAAAGGAGACTTTCACAGGACACAGGACTACACCTAGAGTCCTGTTTATTTTTTTAATTAATCAAGGAGAGGATTCTAAAGAGAAATACATGAGGCAATCCGTGTTCCACGACATCCTTAACTGACATTCCACGAATGTTTCGGACCATCAGGACAACCTAGTCGAAGCAAAACATCATTTATTTATTTTTTAGTAATTAATAGAGAAGACAGAGGGGATGTCCAATACTACCACCGATGACGTACAGTATAATAATTATTTTTTACATTTTTTCTCCACCAAGAAATAAATTAACAGCACATTTCTCTCTATGGTAAGGAAATTGTTAGAAAACACTTTTAGTTTGCCGAGTCTCTCATAAGGTAATTTTTGTCTTCGTGGATTTTGATAATTAACTCTTATGGGTTAATAAATACAAAGAAACAGTCTTCTCACGGAAAATGATATACTTGTTTATTTATCAAAGCAGCTTCCATCATCCACCGTGCCTAGTGCCTGTGAACAACTGCCCATTAGCGTCTTTAGTGTCCGACATCATTATGATTCGCCCACAACATTTTTTTTATAATGTAACTCTGGTTCTTCTAAAATCGGTATGGCTCTTTTTTTTAATGACTATTTCCTTGACTCCATCTTTAGCTTTCATTTTTATTATTTAATTTTTATCTCTATCTCTAATATTTATCAATTAGTTTTTTGTAAAATATTCTTTGTTTTATTAATTGTTAATTGATTTGTTATTTCTTTAACTCTATTTTGATTAATTATTATCTAATTTATTTACTTGCTTATATTTTTCTTTGCTTAATAGTTATTATTTATTTATCTCTTGTTTTTGTAGCTTTTGTTATAAGCTTTTATTTGTTTTCTTTTAATTTCGGTTTATTTATGTGTTAGTTAGTTTTAACGCTTAGTGTTTGTACAAAAGCACTGATAATGGCTTTATAAAAGCCGAAAGCTGCTTTGATAAATAAATAAGTATTATCTTCCGTAGAGAGACTGTTTTTACTGTGGAAGATAAAATTAAGGAAAGGCTAAAGTACGATTCTTAGCCAACTGTTATAAGTAGGCAGAGAATTACGGACAATCTTATTGTGTATTATCTTGAAAACAAATAACATGAAGTAAATATTCGCATATTCTTTGTTTATATTGTCTAGCTAATACCGAAAATATAAAAGGCACACGCTTGTAGATGGTAAAAGGTCAGTCTACTATCCCACTGATTTTTAGTTTCACAATTTCAAATACAAAATTTGCTAAAAATGGAATGTCTATTGTTTAAGTTGTTTTCTTAGTATCCTCTGTTAAAGAAACACTTTGTCAATACAAAACAGGAATTTCAAGAATTCGTAGAAGTGCAAGCGAGCGCCGCCAGGGAAATGCTTAGAATACAAAATCAACTGAGTTCGATTTCGCTTCCGTTACGTATTTAACTGCAAAGAAATACAACAATTAACCTCTCTGTATACAATTTCGAATTAAGTAATTATCAATTTCACGTGAAAATATTATGTCGACCCAATTTTCAAATTACCTGAAAGCATAGAATATAATTGTTGTGCAACATGAGAAAAACAGACTGCCAATTAGTGTGCCACATAGCTTCCTCGCACTTTATGTATCCCCTGTTTTGTGTTAACTAACTGAAGGAAAAAAGCAATTAAACAAAAGTTAAAGAGCGCAGACGGTTTAAATTAATCTGGGGCTATCTGTGGGTTACTTTCAATAAACTATAAAAGTTTCATTTTTATGTTTTAGGTAGTATTCATGCTACGGAAAGTTTAATTTTTAATTTAAATCAAATTATAATTATTATTAACAAAGGGAGACAGACAGATAAAAATAGACTCCAGCGCCGGAACTTGAACCACGGGCCTCTATATTTCCAGGAATACTTATAGCGCTCTACCAACATATAGAGGCCCGTGGTTCAAGTCCCGGCGCTGGAGTCTATTTTAATTTCTCTCTGTCTCCCTTTGTTAATAATAATTATAATTTGATTTAATATAAAAGTTTCAAAAAAATTAGATTAGTACTTTTGAAGCTATAGGTGTAAAAAAAAAAAAAAAAAAAAATGTATGATTGTGCGCATGTGAAAGAGAAACAATTGGGCGCAGATGAAACTTATAAGGGACTAACTAATGGGCTAATTATTACCTACAATACAAATTGCATTATTGTTGGACAAGTCGGTTTTAAGATATTTTGGTTCACAAAAATTAAGCTAAAGTTAGACACGGAACCAAAAATGTTCCCTGATATCTGAAAATTATTTCTGTCTTGGAATTTTTGAAATTGGAGGCATGGAAATGTTTCATTCTTCAGAACGATCACATAGCTTTCATTACCTTCGGTAAGCTCGGAAACAACAGTTATTTGCACCTAGGGAGTAAAGTAAGCCATTATTCCCTGAGCGAATAAGTTGGTTCTTGAGTCGAAGTCGAAGAAACCACGGTCCCTAAATCCCGAGCCGAAGCCGAGGAAATTACACTTCCATTACCATCAATTTTGACGGGGAGGGGTTACATAAATTTGGTAATAATAGGTTACAAAAGCATAAAATCATTTAAGTATATTATGAAGTAGGACGCGAGAAAGCTATGTGACACACAAATTGGTAGGCTATTTAAAAAAAATAAAATAGACTTGTCTGAAGGAGGTACAGATATAATATACTGGTAAAGAAAATGGCCTGTTCTAAAAATTTACCACATTGGGAGTACCCTACGCCTCATATCTCGATGTATGCACTTACTTGTGAGTAGGCTAAACCGCTCATGTAAAGTAAATGGTGTCTTTCATTTTGGTTTGCATAAATTATGGAAAAAATAACAGAAGTTTACTCACCAACACCGACATAAAACTTTCGATTTGAACTACGACCTGATGAAAATGTTTTTCTTTAAATTAAAATAGCTGTTAAAAAAAAAAAATTACATGACTAATAATCAATTAATCTCTGTTTATTAAAAATTTATGATTGCATAAAAAAAGTAATTTAAAATAAAAAGTGGGTTGAAATATTATTCGAAAAAGCATATTATATGAAGTGTATGCGTACTTCTTACATGCAATAGCCTAGACATTATAATTATAACTGTTAAAGCTAATTAAATTGATAAATTAGTTAAATATAGGAAATTATTAGTTTTAAAAACACATAAATACTGAAAGATATATTTAGCCGACATATTGCCGGTGTATTGCAAAGTATAAGGTTGTATAACGGTTCGTAATGCTTCAACAGAGATGCAATTAATGTTAAACTACTTGTGGAGTCTTTATAAAGTTTAGCACTAAGATAGGAACCGGTCTCGTAACAACTTACCAGATAACTCTGGGTGTTTTGAGTAAACCAAGTTTATACTTGCTTTAGCACAAACAAGTAACACAAACAAGAAAAAAACAACAACAAAAAATTAAAGAAAGCAGAACATATCTAAAAATTATTAAAATTAAATAATCTTACAATCATTGCAAGGCTTCATAAATTATATGAAATATCTACAGCTTGTTTATTAACAAGTTTTGTTTCTCTCTCTTCCTAAAATAGTAATAATGAAAGCTGTTGTATGCTTTATTTATAGTTTTTTTTTAAAGATTAATCAAGCCAGAATTATAATAATTCCCCCTTCCTAAAATTCACGCAACCTTGACAAAGTATTTATGAAATAAAAATTTAGAAAAGTTCTACCCACTCTTTAACAGTATCTTCCTATAGAAGTCGATAACGATTACAATATAATTATATTCTTCAGATAAACATACTTTTGCTTCCGAGCTTACCGAAGTTAACGGAAGCTATGTGATCGTTCTGAAGGAAGAAACATTTTTAGTTCTCCGATTTCAAAAAATTCCTAGAAAGAAATCCGTTTCAGATATCAGGGAACATTTTTGGTTCCGTGTTTCTGTCGCTCAATTTTTGCTAACCAACATAATAATCTTAAAAACTATACAAGTCCGATTTTAATGAAATTTGTATGGTCATAATTAGGTCATTGTTGGTCCCGTATAAGTTTCAACCTTCTTCTTGATGAAAGTAGCCAGCAGATAGCTCCAGTTTTATAGTTCAAGTTTCATGAAAATAAGACGAGTAATTTTTAAGATATATTATGTTGGTTCGCAAAAATTGAGTAACAGACCGACAGACAGACACGGAACCAAGAATCATTCTTAATATTTGAAACTGATTTCTGTCATTGAATTTCTATGAACTAACATATTATCTCGTATGGTGGGTCATAATTAGCCCATTGCTGGTCCTATATAAGTTTCAACCTTATGCGCTCATGTGTTTCTTTTCCACATGCACACAAACATTAATTTACATACCTATATCTTAAAAAGTACATATCACATTTTTATGAAATTTTGATAGTTCGTCAAAAGTAGCTCGCTGATAGCCCTAGATTAATTTCAACCGTGTAGTCTCTTTATTTTTTTCTAATTTGATACTTTATTTACATGTAATACTTTTTACATTTAAAAAACGGGGGAAATTAGACAATAATGGCTTGTAAAAGAATAACATCAATAAAGCACGTGATAGGAAGCGAGGATGTCATGTGCCACACCAATTTGCAGTCTATTTCGAATCACATACATTTCCCAGGTCAACACCTTTTTCTTCCTGTTAATTAAACATTTTAAATTTTGTTCCAGTAGAATTCATGATATTCTAAGAGGAATTTTTATAAATTAAACAATAATTTGAGGAAACCATGGCCGGGGTACCATGGCAAACTGCCGATTTGCAAGTAATTTTTATTGTTGTAAATTTTTATTTTGAAATCTGTCTCTTGCAATAAATGCCTTATTATTTTTTTATTTATTAAAAATAATTTATTTCTTACATATTTTTTTACAATAGAAAGCAGATATTGTCAAGAATTCATTCAATATTTTAAGTTTTTCCAATTATCATGAAGTTCTTTGATAAAGGAATATAATGCAATAATAACACAGTATGAATGTCAATCCATTGTTAGAACCATATTTTTGCATTTCTAACAATGACTCAATATTGTTCAGAGTTTTGATTTGTTTACAACCTTGAGAAAACAGAAACTATTATCAAACAGGTGCAACACGGATTTATTAGTGAAAAGCTTTTTAATTATTCAAGAAGCAAGTCCCATATAAGTTTCCCATATAAGACTTATTGTTAGTCCCATATAAGTTTCAACCTTCTGAGCATATTTGTTTCTCTTCAGCATGTGCACAAACATACATTTATTTACACCTCTATCTTCAAAAGTACTTATATGATTTTTATGAAATTTTGATGGCTCGTCGAAAGTAGCCCACAGATAGCCTCAGATTAATTTCAAACGCCTGCACTCCTTAAATTTTACTAAATTGAAAAAAAATGACAGATTTAAAAGAAGGGGAAAAAATGAAATAAATTGGATAATAATAAGGTTTAAAAGCATAAAATCATTAAATATTATGATATGGGACGCGGCGAAGCTATGTGCCATACTAATTAGCAGAGTATTTATTAAAACCATTTTTTGGGACATCATTAATAACTTAACCGACAAGCAATGTAACAGAAACATTAATATTAGGTTCCATGGTATTTTTTAGTAACTAGAGTTTACGTTGTTATTATTAAACATATGTGATAAAGTACCGAACTTTTCAAATCCTGGTGGGTTTTTAGTGTGAATGCAGAGGCAGAAGAAGTCCCCTTAATGCAGAGGTGCAGGCAAGCGTAATATTTTATATTCAAACAGGGTATTTAGGCTAGGACGCGTAGGAAGTCAACGTATTCCTTGAATATCATTAGAAATCAGACCTATACTTGGTTCAAGTACAGCCTGCTTCATGGGAAGAAGTCGTCCCAAGTATCTTTTAAGTGACCAAGACCTTAAGAGGGCATAAAGCAACTCTTCTCCGCATAATGAGAAGTAGCCTGTGGTACTGTCGAGAGACCAGTGCGGTTATTAAACCCTTAACCTAGGAATCATTAAGGTGACTAAAGATACACAATTTATCAAGGAAAACATGAGAAATACTTCGAGTATTCTGTTTCGAATTACAAGATTAATTGCTGAGGTAGGTAAGTTAAAGCTTTTTTAAAAAGCTAAAAGGACAAAAAAAACTTTTATGTCTTTATCCCAATCTTTTTTTAACAGATATGTACCAAAAAACATTCATCATAATATATTTTCAATTTCAAAGATACGTTTGGGTATTTTTTTAGTAGATGATAGATAAGATTTCATGTATAGTAATACAAGAAAAACAATTAGTGCTTAATGACTGAGAAAAAATAATACTAAAGGTCGGACAAGAAGTGAGGTCTCGGGAAAACTGTAAACTTTGCTTCGTTTAAAATCGGAAGTCTCGAGTATTGCCGAAGTCAGGTACTATATTTAATATTTTATAAATGACATCATTTTTGTAAAAATAAAAAATCACAGGGAAGTACTTGTATCCAAGTACTTTTTAGGGTTTCCTAGATTATTAAGTACATACGTTATTATTTTATAAAATAACAATTTTTTTTATTACCCCATCCTGCTCTCTACGAAAATAAAAAAAAATAGACTGCCAATTAGTGTGGCACATAGCTTCCTCGCATCCTATCATGTACTTTATATATTAACGTTATATTACTTTATTGTTATATTGTTTATTGTGTAAAAAATATTAATAGTTTAAGTGATCTTTAACACTTCATAGCGGTGTCGCTCTTAGGTTTACTAAAAAATTGTATTAGAAAAAAATGTTTGTCTCGTTAAATAGATGAAGTGTGATTTTCTCCTGACCAAAAATTCCAATTTTAAATTTGAAGTTCACGTTTACGCGAGCGTTGCGCGTGAACGCTTTAACGGATAACGTTGTCCAACGAACTCGTCCTGGGCATTTGTAGAATGAACATGTGTACTAAATTTCTTTAAAATCGGTCGAAATTTACTCAAGTTAACGTCGCACGTCTCAGGATTCGTGGACTCACTGACCGACAGACAGACTGACAGACAGACAGACAGACAGGCAGACAGACACGAGACCAATAATGTTCCCTGATGTCTAAAACGGATTTCTGTCTTGGAATTTTTAAAATCGGAGACATAAAACTTTTTCGTTCTCAAAAGTGAACACAATGCTTCCGTTACCTTCGGTAAGCTCGGAAGCAAAATAAACAAATTTAGATGGAGAGCCCCAAAAATCAAACAAAAAATTAAAAGGTACCCGGTTCAATCACAATGCTTCTTATCGATAATGACAACAAGGTAATTAAATTTTCATCATCCTATAATAGCGGCCACAAAATTTGTTACTTATAAAAATTGGAAATTCCCCCCCCCCGTTATTTTCATCGCCCCAATTTAAGGTACATATATTTGCATGAATTATTTCAAAATTTTAGTTCTAGCCGTTATAGGGTGATTTTGTGAGGGGATTTTGTTTGGGGGAGGGGGGGGGGGTAATATGTTAACTCATTAAACAAATAAAAAACGAAAAATTTAAAAAAGCATATTTATATTTGTAACCCAATCAGCAGCAGCTATCATTTAATACCACTCGAAAATTAAAAAAAAAATTGAGTTTACCACAATTTTGCGCAATGCGTATGCGCATACTAAATTTATAACTTTTTTATATTTTTCCTTCGTCTGGGTCAAAAAGTTACACCAGTATTTAAATTTTAACGTATTATACCTTAAACGGTTCGGGAGATATGAACCAAAGAGCGACGGACGGACAGACACATCACTCTCGGCATAAGGCTTTCGAGAAGGGTCTTCGAAACACTAAAAAAATAAAAAATAGAAGTTGTTCAATAGTTATTTATGTAACTAGTCAGCAAAATGGAATTTTACTGACGAGTGACTAAGTTAGCCTCCGAACCTATGGCGAGGACAGGCTATGACAATTAACTGCCATGGCGAACCCGAGGCAGATAATTTACCTAATTGACTGCCGAGGCAGGCAATGAATTACGCGAGACAGAAATGTTTCCTTTGCTGATGCCTTGTTGCATACAATATTTTATCTACAGGCGGCAAAAAAGTACCATCTTATTAAATTTATTAACTATGTGTATGAATAAGATAATAACATATTTGCTCAAATAAATTGTTTACACTGATAACAATAAGTAAGAATAGCAAACTGAATCAACAACAATGAATTAACATCAAACAACAAACATTTACAACAAACAAAACTTCTGAGTCAATTAATGCATAATGTTAAAGCCACAGTTTATTTTATTTATATGTATATATTATTTATTTATATTTTATTTTATAATAATATGTTAAGGAAAAGTATATTATTTGATTTTATATTACATATTTTTATTTGTTCCGGGGTACAGCTGAGTGTGTCCCTTTGTGAGCTAATCTTTGTTTAGAACCTTCATATTTCTAACAGATCTTTGTTTAGTTTATTTTTATATTTATTTCGTATCGGCCAACCTGGCCAGAGCAGTTCCAATTTGCCAGTCACATGTAATGGAAGTGAGTATGTGGAAGTGATATACCTGCCCGGATAAATTATTTTCTTCACCTCAGTTATAAACCCTTCCTCATGTCCGCCCGGACACTTGTATACCGATCCAGTTCACCAAGCCACTGCATATTTCCAGTTCTTCCTTGTATGTCCGCTCGGACATATTATATTCGTCTCCAGAGCCAGGAGTATCTGTTCGCCCGTATTATAAGTATACCCCATAATTTATAATAAATTGAAATTTCTCCCCCTTTCAACACTCTAATTTCAATTTCTAACCTCCTATTTAGTAATATTAAAATCCTATGAGATAACACATAAAAAATTACATAGAGGCTGTAAAACTTTAAAAAACTCAGACCTCAATGTATTGGGTTTTAGATTACTTGTTGTAATCAATACAAAACAACGTCACCTAAGTAAATAGTCAGCCAATTAGTGTGGCACATAGCTTCCTCGCGTACTATTTTGTATACTTTAATCATGTTATAACCTATTATTGTCAAATTTATTTAATTTTCCCCAGTTTTTTTTTTTCTGTGGTAAAAGACCTAAAAGAGCCTTGAAGAGTGTAAATCTATTAAAATCTCAAAATTGAATATTTACATCACCATACGTACGTTATATATGAAATAAGAATATGAGAATGAGAAATAAGAAAAATTCTATTAGGACGACTAGCTTCGGGTTTACTCGGAACCATTCGTCTGCTTTCGTTTGATAAAACCGGGTTTATAATACTTCTTCAATAGTTTACAACTAACACTATTACATAACCTCAACATATTTACTGTTTTTTTTTAAATGTAAGGAATAATCATTATAAACTATAAATAAAACACATATAAACTATATAATAATAAAATTAACAAGATAAAAACAACTTGGAAAACTACCAAGAAAGATATTACTTCGAAAGTACGCCCCAAATCACTTCAAACTGAAATATCATCGGAAAGATAAAAATGCATCAAATTACTTCAAACAAACTATATATAATTATAAAGAAACACCTGGGCATTGAAATGCAAGTAAAAGTTAACAGTAATTAATAAATTTACCTGGATTTTTCAAGCCGAATACGCAAGGAGAAGTGAAAACGTCATAACTTAAAGCAAAGATGGCCGACATGGCGCAAATTGCATCCCATCGGACTAATTCAGTGTTGCCACTTGCATCACAATCAAAAAACAAATAATAACCCCACTGTTACTAACGTGATTGTATTTTTCATACTTATCTTTCCAATAAACCCTTCTTATTAACTACGATAAATATAATAATAAAGTCCATGATTTTATATTAAATATTTTTTAAAAATAAATTAGGTTTATAATTACTAAAATTAGTTTTCTACTTTCTTGATCGATAAATTATAATCGGATTAAGTATTATTATTAAATTAAAACAAGAATCATATTATTATCTTACATTAAATTGATTGTTATTGAATTTATAATAGATTTTAGATCGATAGATTTAATAGATTTTTGCTTCCAAGCTTACCGAAGGTAACGGAAGCTATATGATTTTTCTGAATAACAAAAATATTTTATGTCTCCAATTTAAAAAATTCCAAGATAGAAATCCGTTTCAGACATCAGGGAACATTTTTGGTTCTGTGTCTGTCTGTCGCTTTTGCGAACTAACATATATTAAAAACTAAACGTCTGATTTTAATGAAATTTGTATAGTAGGTTGTACATTTATTTACACCTACATCTTCAAAATGACTCATCTGATTTTTATGAAATTTGGCTGATCGAAAGTAACTGACATATTGCCCCAGATTAATGTTAACTGTCTGCTGCGCTGTTTACATTTTGCTAAATTGATACTTTAAATCATGTAATAATCAAACAAATTTTGACACATTTAAAGCGAAGGGAAAATATTCTACACACAACCCTGGTCCAAAACAAAAATTTGCTAATGAAATTCACAATCCCTTATCCTATCTTTTTCAAATTTAGGCAAAGTCTATTATGCATATGTCATAATTCAATTCAATTTAAGTCCGAGTTAACTCGGGCTTCATTTAATATAATCCCCCCCCCCCGCGTACGCCACTGGTGAAAGGAGCAGGGTAATAACCAAAACCGTCACAAAGATTATTACGACCTAGGCACCACAACTCGTGAAGTTTATTCAATATTTAAGGCCAGATGTGATATTTCAAGTTCAGGATTTCCGAGATCACCGGCAAAGAATTGTCGTGCACATCAATCGCCTGAACCATATCATGCGCGAATCATGACATCTTAATAAGAAAGGGAACAGTGTAATGTCTGTTTGTAGCATCGAATTTGATTACATAATTATATTACATAATTTTCCAATATGCATATTAGACAATAATGCATTCTAAGTAAAGAGAAATAAATAATTGTGTCAATAAACAAATATATTTATTGCTTAGCAAAAATATATAATAAATATTATTTTGTGGAGCATGATATTAAATCAAATACTTATACTTAACAGCGAGGCCGTTTCTGTCAGCGAAAAGCAATAATACGATAATTTATCGAATTTCCGCGTCAACTTACTACAGCACCATATCAAAATTATATAATTACTAATTCAGATTGCTAAATTATTGGTTGGGAAAAGAAAGGCTCCAATAAGTCATAAGATAATAAGCGCTTGGATTTAGAAATAAGTGGGTAGTGGCGGGAGACTTGGAGAACTTGCCAACTTTAACAGCTCTACAACTAAACTTAAAAAGAAAAAGAGGTGGTCACTCTGCCTTAGGGTGTGTATTTAACTAAAATACAAGCAGATGGGATGCATTCCTCTATATAACATAGAGTTATGTTCCATTTATTGTCTCAGGATAAACTCTCATTCACTTCAAACGAAGCACAGCTACGGTAATTTTTGGTATTGATTTGAGTATTTACTTAATAGTTCAGTAATTATCAATTATGATGAAATCTGTTTATTATTAAATTATTAATATAAGCATGTTAGCAATGTTAAAGTAATCAATGTTTAAATAATTGAGTGATTGTTTGAAAATTAACCATAACTTAATCTAAATAAAAAAAAAAAGTTAACTTTAGAGGAATTAAGCAATTCCTTGTACTTGTTAAAAAACATATACTCTAGGTAATGGCACTCTTTTACTTTGTTACCCACCATTTATTTATTATTAAATCCAATTGAACTATTCTTTTGTTCAAAATTTATTGGATTAAAGGTTATTTTGCCTTACTAGATGGTTAGACTAACGGATATTGTCATTTTAATTTACAGAAGTGTGATTTTCCTTTGTCCCAAAGGAATATTTGAACATTCCCCAGTTAAGATTGTTAATTAATGTGAAAAACAATGTCAAACATAATAATGTAAATAAACGGTGGGTAACCAAGTAAAATCTTGCCACATCCGACCTAATTTACTTTGTTATCCACCTAAGGGTGGGAACAAAGTAAAAAAGTACAGAGTAAATAGCATCAAAGAAGGTTTAGTAAAAGCCAAATTAAAAATACTCCGCCAATCAGTGTGGCTCATAGCTTCCTCGTGATTAATTTTCTCCCGTTTTTTAGAACTGTCAAAATTCTCCTCAGTTTCGTCATAATGACATAAAACAATCGTTGATTTTCACTAAAAACTCGATATAAACAGTTACTTTAATCAAACAAACAGCAAATTAGTTTGGTTAAATGTAAACAAACTAGCTAATCGTGCGTTAAGGTGAAGAATTCTTCTTTTTTACCGCACTAGAGCGGAAACAAGAGGAATTATGAAACGCGCATACGCAATAAATACAAGTACGTAAAGAATCACTTTCTACACATCTAAACAGAGATAAAAGGTTTATATTTCGTATCAATCGTAGATAAAATAGTTTTAATATAAACAAAACAGGACAACTCCATACTATGTTCATATACACACATGAAACATACTATGTTCAGCTATAAAGCCAAGAATAAAGTCCAAAGCAACATAGGTCAATTAGAGAGTGCAGAAACGGATATGATGTTTAGAAAATTAACAGCTGCAACCAATGGAGAAAAAATCCTAGCTCCGGATCTACGCTTCGCCAATGCTTTTCAAAAATCCCAAAATATACAATAGACCACGAAGATTATTTGTTAGATTACAGTTAAAGTAAAACTAAGCTTGAATAATTATCAATGATTTGTCATCAGGTAAAATAAAATTTAATTGTTTAAAATACTAATTAGGATGCGTAACTCTAGGACATTGTAGCAATGAATCAACCTTCTAGAGAACAACGAAGTATCAAGGTGTCTGCCTTTTGAGTTCAATCTGATAATGAGGTTCCTACGCTATTTATAAATTGTTTTTAAGTTTCATTATAAGTTATAAATCTTCAATACTTCAATCTGAAACATTACAATTATAATTATGCATTTTATTTCAATATAGGAATTATAAAAATAAACGAAAGAAAAATTATTAAAGTGAACTCAAACAGCGTTCTTCCTACTTAATATTGCACAATGTTCAAAAGAAGTTTATATTCTCTTTTCTAAAGTGAGATTGTATTAGGTGCAGAATATGAACAAATGTTTTTGGAACGAAGTTTCTTATGGCACGTTACAGCGTCTGGAGCCCGGGAGTGAATTCGAAAAAACGACCGCTACATAACCTTACAAAAACGACGGTCACATAACCTCACAAAAACGACCATCACGAAATCGAGCGATGACGATTACTTGAGTAAAAGATAACCGATTTAGTTGAAATATGGTACACATGTTCATTTTACCAATGCCCAGGACGAGTTGGTTGGACAACGTAAACGTAAGCGTCAAATGTAAAATTGTAATTTTTGGACGGGAAACATTCTTACTTTATCTATTCAATGAGATAAACAACGTTTTTAATTTATTTTTTTAGTAAAACCATCATTGACACCGCTATGAAGTGTTAAAGATCGCTAAATTTATCAAACCTAAACGTTTAAAATAGAGAAAACAACGTTTTTACCGATATCTTATGCTCTAACGTAACGATTTTAATAAAACTCCATACACATCGTCTAAAGTACTATTAAACAGGCATGTAAAATTTAAACCTGTTTTATTATTAGTGCATATCCAACATGACTTAAGGTGGAATTTTAAGAATCAAAGTTCAAATACTAAAGAAGTTCTAGGCATTCCACACATCCGAACTATAAAAATATGATTTTCAATATTTTTTTTTTAAACTAATTCTTTATTAACATAAGTAACAAAAAAAAATATTTGTGTTTACCGGAGCCATAATGTTATTTTGAGAGGGGTTATTTTGTGCCTTTTTATAATTTTGATATTTTGTAAGGGATTGGAGCTTTTTAATCAAATTTGGAGAAGGGTATAATGGACAATTTTGGAGTATATATTTATATTTTTTTAGTGGCGTTTTAACTCCTAGAATTATTGACAACTTATAATTGAAGCGAGCGTAGCGAGCTTCCTACATTCAACGAAATATGTTCCGTGTCTGTCTGTCTGTCTGTCTGTCTGTCTGTCTGTCTGTCTGTCTGTCTGTCTGTCTGTCAGTAACGTTCACGCGTGTGACGATAACTTGAGTAAAAGTTGACCGATTTAGTTAAAATTTGGTATACATGATCCTCTTACTAATACTCAGGCTAAGTTCGTTGGACAGCGTGATCCGTCCAAGAGTTCGCGCGCAACGCTCGCGTAAACGAGAGGTTCAAAAATTAAATTGGAATTTCAGGACGGGAAAAGATTCTATCATCATCTATTCGATGAGACGAACATTTTTTTCAAATAACATTTTTTAGTAAAACCAACAGCGACACCGCTATGAATTAATAAAGATCGCTAAAACTATTAAAGCGGGCCTAAACGTTTAAAATAGAGAAAACAACCTTTTTACCGGTATCTTACGTTCTACCGTAACGATTTTAATAAAACTTCATACACACCATCTGATGCACAATTGAAACAGGCATGCAAAATTTCAATTTGATACATGCAGTAGTTTGTTTGTAGCAAAGAGATACAAATTATAAATATTGAAATAGAGATGTGTGGTTAGTGGATAGTAAGAATGCGGGGTGGTTCCCTTACTACTAGCCGCTGCACTACTACCAGACCCATTATCTATCAACTCATCATGATTCACAATAATCTTTTTTTTCAATATTCAATACATATTTGTTACTATACGCTCGCTTCAATGATAGAGCCACGCGATGCCTAGTATATCACACCACGAGATGGGCACCTCTGCCATTATACAAATATATATATAGGCTACACAATTTGTGAGAGACACCAAGGGATGTGCCACGCAAGCGTGACCCATAGGAACTGTTCCAACATCAGACACTCCGTCATTAAGATGTTGGCTCGGCATTACGCCATGTCCTGCATCGTTTCGTCGCGTCCGACTCATCGCAGGGGCCCGACGATGCCCACCCATTGCTGATATATATATAGGCATATATACATTACAATAGCTTGCAATAAATTAACATAGTGTTCTAAACAAAGATCTAAATAAATATGAAGTTGAAAGGAGGTTCTGGAAAGATAACATAACAAAAATATCAGTAATTTAAGAAATACGAAAAGGAACAACAAATTCCAAAATCAAATAAAAAAAAAATTGCTTGAGAACTTTACAAAGAATAATGATACAATTATTAGCTTAAAAAAAGTTCTCGCAATATAATATGAATGAATTCCAAATTCCTATTATCTATTTTTAGTTTAAATGGGTTGCTTAAAGATTTTTAAAAGGTAAGGCCGGAAGCCAAATTTAAGCGTATATAAGTATTATATATTAGCAGGTCAGTTCTTTTTCGGCGTGATTAGTCAATATGCATACATCAACAGGCAACTAAGTATATTTAAAAATACCGCTATTCTATCCTTCCCCATCATTCCCCTTATATATATATATATATATATATATATATATATATATATATATATATATATATATATATATATATATATATATATATATATATATACATATAATCATGATATTAATAACCAACCCATCACCCTATTATCTTTATAATAATGTCTGAAATATTGACCTATTATTACTATACCTGAGTCGAAAACAGGATAATATAATGTCACGGACCCCTTTAAAACCTGATTAGTATTGGGAAGTAGTTGATCAGTGTTTAGACCTTTAGATTTGAATACCACAATACAACCAAAGAAAGGTACTAAATTGTATTTAAGATTATATTTTTTTGCGCCTTTTTTTAAATTTAAAATGTCAGTGTAAGCAGGAAAAAATTGTACCCTCACAAAATTAACATTAGTTTTACTTTAAACATTTTTTTTACTTTAAAATTGTTGACATTATAGCAAATATATTTCTAATTTCTTATTTCTTGATTGGCTTGTCAATTCTCTAAAAAATTAAGTACAGAGCCATAAGTGTGTATTTAATATTGACTCGGGTAAAATGAAACTCATTGGAAAAATAAATACATAGTGACTAGTGCAAAGAAAATAACGCAAGTGACAAAACCCACAGATTCGTCAACAGCAACAAGGCAGCAAAGGAAACATTTCTGCCTCGAAATGTTTGGGTAATTTTAGACCACCAAGAGACTCGCGGTTTTTTCCGTTTTGTTGGAAATTACCTCCATCGGTTCTACCTTAAATAGAGCTAAATATGATATTTTGTTAAAAAAACAAAAATTGACTTTGAGCTCTTATGGCGTCCGGAATTGTAGACCGATTTAATTTCTGATTGAGGCACTTAAACCTCACATTTATGCTTTTTAAATCGAGTATTTATTATTTTATTAATTTGTCCTAGAACCAGAGTTATTAAATATTTACTGATGAAGCTGCCTTATTGAGAAGAGACAGGTAATTAAATTAATGCACCAATCGTTAATGATTGTTCTATGACTTCCCAATCCGATTGGTTTTGACTGCGTTCATTTTATCTCATTTATAGTATATTATCTTGGTTATATCGAGAATTGCGCTATTTTATTATATTGCTTAGTTTCGATTAACTATATTGCTTCCGAGCTTACCGAAGGTAACGGAAGCATTGTGTTCACTTTTGAGAACAAAAAAGTTTTATGCCTCCGATTTTAAAAATTCCAAGACAGAAATCCGTTTCAGACATCAGGGAACATTTTTGGTTCCGTGTCTGTCTGTCTGTCTGTCTGTCTGTCTGTCTGTCTGTCTGTCGGTCTGTGTGTCCGCGAATTGTGAAACGTGCGACGATAACTTGAGTAAATGTTGCCCGATTTTGATGAAATTTGGTAGACATGTTTATTTCACCAATGCTCAGGTCGAGTTCGTTGGACAACGTTATCCGTTCAAGCGTTCACGCGCAACGCTCGCGTAAACGTGAACTTCAAATTTAAAATTGGAATTTTCGGTCGGGAAAAAAATTAAACCTTATCTATTCAATGAGACGAACATTTTTTACAAATACAATTTTTTAGTAAAACCTACAGCGACACCCCTATAAAGTGTTAAAGATCGTTAAAAAATGTTAATTGTTCTAACAATAAAGTAATAAAACTTTAATGTTAATATAACAATAAAGTACATGATAGGATGCGAGGAAGCTATGTGCCACACTAATTGGCAGTGTATTTTTTATATAAATAGACTCCAAACTACAATTTGGAGAGTATTATAATTCTTTATTCTTAGTAATGAAATGAATTATGGGTACTTCTTTAGATTGTTACTCCTCTATGTTTTTCTAGATTATAGACTAAAAATAACTATTAAGACAAAGGGATGTTAAGTCCAAAGTACTTTGGGACAAAGGAATATCACACTTTGTTTTTACAAGGGGAGTAACAGTCTACAGAAGAACATTCCGTACACCTTCTTTAGATTGTTACTCCCCTCAGTCATTTTTATAAGGAGAGTAACAATTTAAAGAAGTGCCGAATTATGTATAATATAGTCCTGATTCTATTCTTAAAAGGCATTGGAAACAAAACTATTTAGGCATTTCATTTAATTGCTAAGCCTACATGATAATAGGAAACATATCCACTAATTAATACCTAGCATGAAGGCTAATATAACATAAATTTGTCGTAACACTGATTATAAATTATAAAATTTACAAATTAATCTAGTATTTTCATTCCTTTCTTCTTCATTCCTAATAAATGTTAAGATAGAATTTTATACTAGAGTGATAAAATTATGATAGCCTCAACAATATAGTGACCCAACAATATTAACCTCAATTTAAGCCTTGCATAATAAGTAGAAGAGATTTGTTAAAGAGACAAATTGGCAACAATTAGCGAGATGAAATAAGACAATTAGCTGGAACTATCATTGAGCCTAGTTAACAACGTCAAACCATCACATTGAGTGGAACATCGTTACCAAAACTAGAACCATCCAAACATTCTCATACAATATCTTTATCACTCTAAAGTCGTTCACACGTGCTTCAGATAGTAGCCTCGGTAAAGTAGCATCATCACAGTCAGGCTAAATAGAGTGACAATTGGTGTGGCACATGGCTTCCTCGCATCCTATTACATACTTTATTGGTTTTATGATTTTACAAGCCATTATTGTCTAATTTGTTTAATTGTTTCCCCCGTTTTTTTAATCTTTCAAAATTGTTTTGATTTCTTACATGAATTAAAGTATCAATTTAGCAAAATTTAAAGAGTGCAGACGGTTCAAATTAATCTGGGGCTATCTGCAGGTATAACTTTCGATACACTATAAATGCTTCATACAAATCAGATAAGTACTTTTGAAGCTAATAAAGGTTTAAATAAATGTGTTTGTGCGCATGTGGAAGAGAAACAAATAGGCGCAGAAGGTTGAAACTTATATGGGACCAACAATGGGCTATTTTTGACCAACCATCAAAATATCATTAAAGCGGACATGTAGTTCTTAAGATATTGGTTGGTTCCCAAAAATTGAACGACAGACAGACAGACCGACAGACAGACACGGAACAAAACATGTTCCCTGATGTCTGAAACGGATTTGTCTTAGAATTTTTGAAATCGGGGACATAAAATATTTATATTTTTCGGAACGATAGCTTCGGTAAGTTCGGAAGCAATATTTATCCCAAAAAAGTGGTTTTTAAAAAATGGCTGTAGTCCGCACAGACGCGTAGAGCTTAAACTACTGGGCCGATTTTGACGAAATTTGGTATACATGTTCAAAAAAAATCATATCCTGAGGCGAAATCGAGAAATGAATTTTACCTCCAAATTTGGGGACTCCCCCAAAATCTAAAAAATAAATTTTAAAAACTTATTTCTCGCAAACGGTTCCGACGATTTTGATTTAAAAAAAAGTCTACAATGTAGTCCATTTAAATACGAATCTAACGATATAAGCCGTTTTCCCGGGAAAAATATAGTTTCCGAGATATTGATGAAAAAAAAATCTGATTTTCTTGAAAATCGAAAATAAAAAGTATGTATTTGGGACCTTGGACCGAGATTACTATGAGAAAGTAAGTCTGAGGTGTATCGGACGACTTTTAGGCCAGTAGCATGGTAGAGTGCTATTCTTCCATGCTACTTAACCGTTTGCTCCACCAATGTACACCAGGGTTTTAAATCTGAAAAATCCTAAAACTCTATAGTCGTGGAACTGAGTCGTGGAAGCAAGAAGTAAATATGAAGTGAAACTAAGAATAAAATAAGAAACTTAGAAATAAGGAAAAGGACATATAAAAGATGCTAGTTGGTAGTTGAACAAAGTGGAAAAGGTCACTTTGAGAAGATTTCTAGAGACAGATGGAATAAGACTGTGACGGAGCTGTACCCTAGACGTAATAGAGAAAAATAACCGTGTCCGTCTCTACGGAGAGATCATAGGATAAGAACGTTTGAATTCCACGGCGGCTTCTAGAAATGGGCATTGGTCCTACATTAATGTACATAAAAATAAAAACTACCTTATAATATTAGTCTCCTGAGAAAAAAGATTGTTTTTTATTAAATGTCTCTTGGGTAGGTGAAATTAGTATGCTACTCCGAAGCATTTTATTTTTGTTTCAAATTTAGTTTAAAACATGACTTTATTTTTCTGTGGGGGGGGGGGGGGTTAGTCCTGTATGTTCGGACCAGGGAAGGTTTTAGTCCTGCATGTTCGGACCAGGGAAGGTTTTAGTCCTGCATGTTCGGACCAGGGAAGGTTTTAGTCCTGCATGTTCGGACCAGGGAAGGTTTTAGTCCTGCATGTTCGGACCAGGGAAGGTTTTAATCCTGCATGTTCGGACCAGGGAAGGTTTTAGTCCTGCATGTTCGGACCAGAGGGGAGGAGGGATTAGGGATTAGTCCTGATCTAGCCTCAAACTAAAATGATAAAAAATAATATTAAACAAATAACAAAATGGGCAAAAGCTAGTCGACTGTTGTATTTTAAATAAGATCTACTACAAAATATGTATAAAGTGAGCCTATTTAAATAATAAAATGGCGAAATGAGAAACTTATAAATTATTATAGAGATTGCTTTAAGCTGTAGAAAGTTGATAAGGTTATAGCTGAAGCGTGGTTGATGCAATTCCTCTCGTGAGTTGGAAGAGATACTGTTAAAGCTGATGCATAAATAACTCTCCAGGAAAACATTTACCTGGAAGCCAGGACAAATTAGCTAAACCCAGATACCTTGGATTAACTAGCCGAATAAAGTAAACAATAGCCTGGAAACCAGGACAAATTAGTTAAACATAGGAAACATGCCCGGGAATAACTAACCAATTAATAATTATTTATGCACCTAGGGAATAATGTAAGATATTATTTCCAGCGTGAGTGAGTTGATTTCTGAGGCAAAGCCGAAGGAATCGAGGCAACTAAATCGCGAAGCCGAGGGTATTAGGATTAGGTATCTTATAATTCCCGAGGCGAAGCCGGGGGATCAATGCCAATTAGCAAGGGAATAATAATGCATTATTCTGGAGGTATATTCTAAAAAAAAAGTAGTATACCGGACGCTAAACAAAAGTACATAACCAAAACATCGAAGAATGATTAGCAATACAGCTGGGAGTTTATAAGTAGTGTTGCCAACATGATTTCAACAAATACACAACATTTGCCAATCATTCTCTACTATGTATTTACAAAATAATTAGATTGGCGAACATGGATTATAATCCCGTTTTTACATTATATACCCGTTTTCACATATTTTACCCGTTTTTAAGAACGGGCATGAAAAGACCACATTATAACCTATAAACTGGCCCTAAAAAGTTACTTTTCGTCCCTACTGGAGATAAAGTAATTAATTGCCTGGATACCAGGACAAATTAGTTAAAACATGGGATACCTGGGTAACTAGCCGAATAACTTAAAACCACGTTAAGCATAAAAGAAATACATGGGTCGAGCTCGAGCTTACTTCGAGACAGCCAACTCCAACTTAATCTTATCTCCATTTACTGGCAAAGAAACTTCGTTTACTTCATTTGAAAGAGAGTCTAATTTTACCTGAAGGCATCCAGGATAAATAAATTAAACCTGGTTCCTTGGGACAACTAGCACTAAAAGGGATTACAACTATTATAACATGCCAGATATGAGAGTCTCTATGGTCTAAGGAGGTCATCTTGAAGGAAGAACACAAAGTGTCTCTCCACATAAAGGAGGACGTTAACATGGAAAGACAGTTTGGATCAGAACTAGACTGTCATCTTGCTTCCTCCCAATCAACAGACTGTTTCTTTTCTCCAAAGCTCATGAAGACGAGTTTATGGTGAATGGCTGAATCTGGGTTGACCTGGGTTGGAGGTTACGATACGTAGCAGGTTTAGTATCTAGAAGAAATACCCTACATACATTATATTATAATACATAAAATATCCCTATTAATTAATATACATAAACAATTTCGAAATGCACAAATAATTAATGGAGTTCAGGTAGTCCTGAACATAGTATAAGTAACAAAATAATGTACAGTATAACTACTGTACATTAAACAGTAATTTTATATAATATAAGGAAAAATATTTCCCGTCATGATTTGATTATATAATATTATTCATCTATTAAAAAAAAAAGTCCAGTCATGAACCATGACTTAATGAGCGAATTTTCAAAGAAATCTGCGTATTATTGGCTTATGATAATATAGGAACATTTTGGTTTAGAATGTGCATGGGTGATAAACAAAATTGGTACACAGGGGTACGGGGTACAAAAGTCAAAATAGTATTTACCCTTCAAAATGCATGTCGTTGGAAAGCTCTTTAAGAGTACACTAATAGTTGTTATGTACACTTTTATCATATTTTCATATAAAAGGGGGGTAAAATGGAAAAAACACGTTTTTATGCTATTTTTGACCCTAAATTGTAAAAATTTGACCCCTCAAAATTCTGGCCTCATCCTTTCTTTTGATATTATTGACATTTTAAAATTTGTTTGAAATTCTTAAGTGCATCCTAAGGGGAGATATCGTCTGGAGTGACACATATATACATACATACATAAAAAAAAGTGTTAAATTTTAGGAATCGATTCAGAATGGTCTAAAACAAATTTCCATGGAAAATATTTTCAAAAATTCGCATTACAAAAATTTTGAAGACATTGCAATAGCGTAATTTTCTTTGAAAATTCGCTAAAAGATCAATAGATTATTAAAAATTGAAGTATTTGAGTGAATACACTCCATTATGTGGAAGATAAGGCTTCGGCTTCATCACCCATAAGATAATAATAAATATATTATCATAATCATAAATATATTAAGTTAACCGTCAGTCTGTTAAGTATTATTGAGTAATACTCAGTAATGACAACACTGATCGACGATCCACGTAAATTAAAAACAACGACAAGCCTTCTAACGTTACTTATATTGGTTTTAAAAATGAAAACCATTGTTCAATACCGCTAAAAATAAAAAAAATGTGACGCAAAATTGTTAAAAGTGAAAACTTAAGCCTTTATAAAACAACAATTTTTTGAAATAATTATCTAAAAATCAATAGTCGTTACCTGGGAACTCACTCATTTGAAAGATAAAAACCAAGGTTTTATCTTTGAGTGTTTACATGGTTTAATACGTTCATTCAATGTTATCTTAACAAGTTTGACGTTACGAAACGGAACTCTGATTAGATATTTATCAACTAATCAACTCATCATAAAGTTTAGTTTACACTTGAAAGTATGCAACAACAATAATTAATCGTATAAGTAAAAATTTATATTCATTTAAAATTTATCAATTTATTGAGTTAATTAATACGACAACAAAAATGACGGAGCGTAAGTTGTGGTTCGTAGTAGGAAGAATTTAATTGTAACTGTTCATTCTCAAAGAGCTGTTCATTCTAAAAGAGATGTTCATTCTCAAAGAGATGTTAATTCTCAAAGAGAACATCATTCTCAAAGAGATGTTTATTCTCAAAGATTTGTTCATTCTCAAAAATCGTTTCATTCTCAAAGAGATATTTATTAGCAAAGATCTGTTCATTCTCAAAGAGATGTATATTATCAAAGATCTATTTATTCTCAAAGATATATTTATTCTCAAAGATCTGTTCATTCTCACAGATCAGGTCATTTTCAAAGAGATATTTATTATCAAAGATCTATTCATTCTCAAAGATATATTTATTACCAAAGATCTGTTCATTCTCAAAGAGATGTATATTCTCAAAGATATGTTCAATCTCAAAGAGATGTTCATTCTTAAAGATATGTACTTTCTCAAAGATCTGTTAATTCTCAAAGAGATCATTCTCAAAGAGATGTCCATTCTCAAAGATATGTTCATTCTCAAAGATATGTTCATTCTCAAAGATATGTTCATTCTCAAAGATATGTTCATTCTCAAAGATATGTTCATTCTCAAAGATATGTTCATTCTCAAAGATATGTTCATTCTCAAAGATATGTTCATTCTCAAAGATATGTTCATTCTTACAGATCAGTTCATTCTCAAAGATATGTTTATTCTCAAAGAGATATTTATTATCAAAGATCAGTTCATTCCTAAAGAGATGTTTATTTTCAAAGAGATGTTTATCCTGTAAGATCTGTTCATTCTCAAAGATCTTTTCATTCTCAAAGAGATATTTATTATCAAAGATCTGTTTATTCTCACAGATCAGTTCATTCTCACAGATCAGTTCATTCTCAAAGATATGTTTATTCTCAAAGATCTGTTTATTCTCACAAATCAGTTCATTCTCAAAGATCTGTTCATTCTCACAGATCAGTTCATTCTCAAAGATCTGTTCATTCTCACAGATGACAATCATTTGCCTGGTGGGCGACACCCAACTAGCTATATTTTATTGACGAATACCTTAAACTTTTAAATCTGATAAATAATAGAGAACTAATTAAATACAGGTTAAAGTGTAGTTTAAATACAAAAATTCTAACAACTTTTTTCCTCAGCAGTAAATAATACTCTTATTAAAGATTTGATAACTAGTTATTAAGTCCAATAAATTAACTATAGTTTTAAAATGAGAGAAGAGATACCAATTGGACTAAAAATACCTGAAGAAATATTACTATTTGCTTGAAACTGTTGAGCTAGGTCAAGAAGTGAAAGGAATAGATTTTAAAGCATAACATTGGGAAAAAAATCTTAAAAGGATCCAAAAGGAATATTGCATATTATAGCTTTCAAAATCCAACCAGGTCACATCAACATGTAATTCTTTACTTAACTTTGTCAATATGTAAATATCAAACACATTCGTAAACACCTATCAACACAACAACACATTTTAATGTTAAAGAAAAAAAAAAATACTAACAAAACAAACATCCTAACTTATGCATACATTTTAAAGATACAAAGGATAAACAACATACATAAATTTGACTCATATTCCATTTATTTTTCGTAATAATGGAAAATAGATGGGACATGCAGTGTCCACATAAAAAATAAATAAATAATTTTAATCTGAATTTTGAATTCGATAAATCCTTAACAATATAAAGTGAAAAGAGAATGACTTTCTTGGAAATTTAAAAAGGTTGAAAGTTTTCATTTTTTAGTCTATAAAATTATATTTTGAATTAGTCTATCTAAAAACATAAAACTATACTGAGAAATATTAAATTCCCTTTAACTATAAAATGCATAGAATATTAATTATGGTTCCTAAAGTGATTGTAATCCTTCCTGTTTTACTTTTTTCAATAGAAAATAAAAACTTTTTCTTCCATTCTATAAAAAATATGTTCTATCTCAATATAACTTGGTCTCACTTCGTAGTGAAAGTTGCCGTAATGCCTTTATCAAAATCCCGTAATTCAACAACTTTAAAACAAAAAAATCGGTTCAAGGAAAACTCAGACAAACTTTCTCATTTACGAGTTCATAATTACTCATCCCACTGTTTTCCATTTATTAGTTTATTAGTTACGAGTAGGTACGTACATTTAATTATTATTAAACATTTTATCAAAATGTTTCATATAAATAACTTCTCCTAGGCGGGGAATCGAAATCGGCCTCTCTCTATTCGCTTTTAAAGCTATTTTCTAAGGAACTAGATTTTCCCCGGGAAAACGGCTTATATCGTTAGATTCGTATTTAAAAGGATTATATTTTAGAATTGTTTAATTAAAATCGTCGTTTTTTTTGGGGGGGGCGATTTCGCCTAGGGGTATAATTTTTTGAATGTAGGTCAAATTTCGTCGAAATCGGCCCAGTAGTTTAGGTTCCACGCGTCTACACAGACATCAGCCATTTAAAAAAAAACAACATTTTTTGGATTCAAGGGACTTCAAAACGTGTAAATCCATCAAAATCGAATATTCGTGCCATCACAATATTTTCTATTCATATAAGAAAAGTAAAAAATCATTTTAAAAAAATTATAATAAAAAGAAAATTATTATTTTCTTAAAACGCACACACATTAACATTTTACGATTTACTTTGTCTAATTAACACATAATAATGTTAATAAATATGTTTTTATCTTTTAAATTAGTTCTAATCCCAAATTTTATTCGTATTTTTAAAACGAACCCCTCCCTAACGTACACCCTTTTATAACGGAATATAGCCCACTATAGAGGGGTTTCACTATATTACCCTGGAAAGGAATGCCCTGTATTAATATTGTATAAATATCCCATCATACTGCCGTTATTTGTAACCCCCTCCTTCATTTAAAAAGTAAAATCGTAAAAAATTATTAGAATTTAGAATAATTACACCGGATATGAGGTTAATTGTTGAAGAAGAAATTTGGATCAAAAATATATAATGACACAAAATTGAGTTTAGAAAACCCGGCTCGGTGAATAGCAAACATTTTAATATTAAATATAAGCGATAAAGACCAAGACACGGTTCTAATGGAAAAATCTCGTCTTTAGTTTACGTAAATTTTTAAACTCTCGGATATTTCTGAAATTAGCGTATAATCAGATAAATTGTAAATTTATAATTTGAATCAGTCCCAGGCTTGAAACTCACTTTTATAATCGTGATAGTAAGTCATTACATTCCCAGCTAAAGGTTATAATAATGCATTAAGTTAGATAAGTTTATATATTACTGTAAACATTAATAACATTATGTAATAAGCTGTCTACACACAATAAAAACACTATCTAATGTAATATGTAATAAGATTTAACACGATTTTTATAAATTATATAAAAATTAATTAAGATTCAACCACAAATGGCACAATGTTAGAAAGATGATAAAAATCACAGGGAAGTACTTGCGTCTAAGTACTTTATAGGGTTTCGTAGATGATTAAGCATACCCGTTGTGTAATTATGATTTTTTATCTTCGACCTCAAGGGTCCCTGGTTCGATTCCCCGGGGGATCACAATGTTTTTGTATCGGTAATAACGACAAGATAATTAAATTTTTTCAGGAAATATTCATGGCCCCACCATAAGGTATAACCATGAATTATTTAGAAATTTTAGGATCAGGCGCTATATAGTGGTTGGGGTGGAGGAATATTTTTGGGTATATTTTAACTTATTAAACCAATAAAGGATGCAACATTTTAAAAAGCATATATATATTTGTACCCTACTCTTCAGCAGCTTTCATTTGATACCCCACTCGAAAATTAAAAACATTTTTGCGAATTGCGCATGCGCCTATTTATTTTTTTTAACCTCTGTATATTTTTCTGTGGTTGGGTCAAAAATTTGCACCAGTTTTTCAAATTTCAGCACTTTAGCTTAAACGGTTCAGGCCCTAGGAACCAAAGAGCGACGGACGGACGGACACATCACCCTCGGCATAAGGGTTTTGAGAAGTATCTAAAAAATAAACAAAAACTTTTCACAAATTACATTTACTACCTTTAAAAGAGGTATACAAGTAACTAAATTTAGTTAAATTTAATTACAATTGGGTTGTAATACAAATAAAATGCAAACTGTCAGTGGGCTAAGTTACAATAAAACTTGTTCTAGCTCTGTATTTATAGTCTTCTATTTATTTTATTTTATCGATCTCTTATGTAATGGAGCTTTAAAACTGGCCGGCTTCATTAAAAGGGTGAATAATTCTTTAAAAACAGTATTTTGATTTTTGAAAGAGTAGCTTAGATTTTTTTTAAAAGAATAGTCTGCCAATTAGTTTGGCACATAGCTTCCTTGCGTTATATTGCATACTTTACTTATTGTCAAATTTATTTCCTTTTTTCGCACATGAATAATTTATTTAGGTATATTTAATGTGTGCTAATAGTTGAAACTTACATGGGACCATCTAAGGGCTTCTTTAAACAAATTATATAAATTCCTTAAAATTCAGATATAAATACTTTAAAAGATAAACCAATGAGTGAAGAAAGTTGAAATTATTATGGGACCAACAACAGGCTAATTATTACCTACCATCTAAGATTCATTAAAATGGGACGAGTAGTATTTAAGATATGTTGGTGCGCAAAAATATTGACAGACTGACAGAAAGAATTACGAGACATAAGAACTTCTTATTTCTTGACGGATGTCTGTCCAGGAATTTTGCTTCCCACCTTACCGAAGGTAACGGAAGCTAAAGAGCGAATTTTTTTAATGTCTCCGTTTTGAAAATTCCAAGAAAAAAAAATCATAAATTTAATTATAATTAAGTTAATCAGATCAAATTGCTATTCTTATATTTTCTATGGCCCAGCAGACAGCACATTTTGCATATTTTTAGTGACAGCAGAAATATAATTTTAAGGGGGAGACACACGAAGTTTTGATGTTTTTTGTAATCTACTCTTTAATACCTTTTATTTGATACCGCACTCAACATTTCAAAAAAAAATCGTATGACATGACATTAATTATCCACCATTTGAACAGCTGATAATTTTGGATTTACTATATTTTTCCTGAGTGCGCGTCTTACGATTTTTAAAACTGCAAAGTTTCATGCTTAGCTTTTTTTATTCAAAAGTTATTGGAACCGTACAGAGTGACAGACAGACACAGGAACGAAACTATAAGGGTTTCTTTTTTTGGTTTTACCAACGAAACCCTAAAAAATGTTTTTAACCTGTCGATCTGAAATTTCACAAAACTATTTATTGTCTTTCACCTTGATAACAGATTAGAATAGGAAAAAACTCGATTGGTATTCACTGTTTAATTTAAAATTTTATCCATATGGCTAAGTACAACATATTTACAAAAATCATTATATTTTTCTTTAAGCTACCTTGAAGAAATCAAGTCGTTTGTCGAATCCCATTTTAATTTGTTATTTTAATATGTGTATTAAGTGAAAACCGTCAATCAAAATTATCATCAACTGTAATTTCCTTAAATATATCCCATAATAATTTAATTGAGAATAAGTTTTGCGAAAAGAAACAAAAAGCAAACTGAAATATATACATCAAAGTAAAATGATAATGATCAATATCATTTTTCATTAAAATTATTTTAATTAAATCAAAATAAAAAAAACAGTTTATGGTATAAAGGACAAAAAAATGAATCTTAACGAAGGAACAGATATTATGTATCTCCATTTAGAATCAGGTTTGCATTGAAAGTATGGAAAAAAATAAGGCAAATAAATATTGCCAGTTATTAATATCATATTTTATTTACCATACTTGAAAAAGCGCAATTCATTTGCTTTATATTTACGACTCGATATTAGCATAGCATTGGTACTTCTATAATAAAAGTTATATAATAGATTTGTACCAATCATATAAAACATTTCTTGGAGTTCATAAATACGTACATATATATAAAGAATATACATATAATCATATAATAAAGCTAAAAGTGGCTGTTAAATAGAGAATAATAATTTTTTATAATGCAGAAACAAACTATCGAATAGAAACCATCAAACAACTGTAATATATGTAAGTAACAATGTAATATATCCATACATTTCCTACTACATTTCATCATAATATAAGAACACATAATTACTAAGTCCGGTGATTTCCATTTATTACTTATTTATTATTAATTTAATTATTATAGAACATTTTATCAAAATGTATCCTAAACACGACTCCTCCCAGGGTGGGGATTCAAACTGCGGACAAAAAAAATTTTGAAATCGGACAAAAAAAAATCGTTCTACAGAATGATCACAATGCTTCCGGTACCTTCGGAAACTAAAGTTTAGGTCGGTTTGGGTTTCCGTAATACAGTAGAGTCTCTCTAATCCGAAACATATATGGGACCATGTCATGTAGGATTACAGTGAATTATCGGATTACTGGTTGTTTGATTACAAATAGGTAGTTATTACACAAGTGAGTCAGCTTATTTATTGATAAAACAACTGCATTTACAAAGTGTACTAAACAATGTGGTGAAAAAAAAATATATATATATATATTTTTGAGAACACTAGTGCCCCTGTGATTCCCAGTTTCCCCCACTTTTAGAGATCTTGTTTTTCACTTTGTAAGAGAGGAGGAAGGGGCCTCAGCCTTCAGTGCCGGATTACTGGACGTGCCGGACTGGTGGAGCGTCGGACTATAGAGACTTTACTGTATATGAAAAATGAAATGTACCCAAAATTGTTTCCAATTCTGTTCAATGTAAAGACTAAACTTTCATATTAAACAAGAATATTATCTCCGGCGCACATGGAATATTGCTAAATTTAATTCCACCACCCTAAAATCAATTTTATACTCCAAACTCAAAGATTCCATCCCTCCTCTGCAACAAAGTAACATCGTATACCAAATTAACTGTACACAATGCCCTGCAACATACATAGGAGAAACTTCACAACAATTCAAAAACAGATTTGATCAACATATTAAAGACATCTCATATAACAACACTAACACAGCTATATCAGAACACGCACACAACACTAAACACACATTAGACACAGATAAATATAATATTCTTCACACTGAAAAACACCACCAAAAACGACTTACACTGGAAATGTTATACATAAAATCAAATACTAACAACATAAACTTGAAACAAGACACCAATAAATTAAGCAACATTTACACAAATATTATATTTAATACAAATAAAAATAAATAATTCAAAAATTTTCAAAATTAGGTATGTCAGTTAAAAAAATAAAATTAATTCTTTTAAAAAAAAAAAAAAACATAAAAACAATCAAAATTAACTTGGTAAGACTTTCATTTCCAAAATTCGTTTTCATTTTGACCATTTGTTTCTCTAAATTTACAGTATTTCCAAAACCTGAAGAAATCCAGGTTCCCTGGACGAAAGCTTGTTTGAATAAAATATAATAAAGGACTTTCATTCCAAAAAACAACCAACTACTTATATAAAAAAACCTCAAGTCCACAAAAGAAAAACTTCAATTAGACTATAATGGTTTGCAAACGTATAACACCAGTAAAGTACTAGATAGGATGCGAGGAAGATATTGAATGTACCTCTCTAATTGGCAAACTATTTTTATTTGTTTACATAAATTTATATGTTATGCTGTCAGGCTTACTGGTTATTATAATCTCGATAATTGCTTTTCAAAAGTGCAGCAGTAAAATAGGTACTATAGTTCGGGTTCGACTTACCATGGCTCCATTTAATGTAAGTCCAAATAAAAGCAGAAAAAGGTAGTCATGATATACTTTTTTGTAAGGTCTTACTGTAATCCTAAGTCCTAAAAACTACAAAAAGCTCTAACGTCGATAAAAGCCAAACAGTAAAAGCAGAATTATATTGAAAAAGGTAAAGCATCATTTAGCTAAAGGTTTGAAGCAGAAAGACGACCTACCTATACCTGGAAGACACATCCTTCAAATAAACAAAACAATATCACACAAACCCTCTTAAATGGTTTTGGGCGCGACAAACATTAAAAAAATCCGGTAGGACTATATTGGAGGTATAAACCAAAGAAAAAGGTACATCCAATTGTGGTGATATTGCTTACTGTATCGGCTAGTATTCACAGATGCAATTCGCCATTAAATGTTTCTATTGTAAATAAATGTTTTAGAAGTCCGGTTTCCAAATAATTTGAAATTATTACATTAATAATCATGTGAGGTTATAATAAAGTGCAAAGTAGTTGATATACAAACTACAATTATCTATAATAATATTATAAAGAGGCAAAATTGTTTGTATACTTGTAAGTATGTTTGTATGTTTGTTTGTAGGAGGTATTCTTTGCAACTACTGATCTATTCTGAAATTCTTTCACTGTTAAAACTTCCCAAATGACATAGGCTATATTTCCAAATAATTTTATTATTGTTATTATCTATATTTGTATTTCTGAAATTTGATCCCTTAAGGGGGAAATAGGGGCAAAGTAAACAAAAGGGGGATTTTAGCCCAGAGTAATTTTCTACAGTTAGGAAGATAATATTTGGAAAAGGGCTTTTTTTAAGGATGTAAGCATATATTAATAATAATAATATATAATTTCCACCCATGGATGCCATAAGACACCGAAGGGGGGTACATAAGGAAAATACCTCTGATTTTCCCTGAAGGTTAACTTATAAAACTGTTTCTCCAGTAGTAAATAAACTAATAAGAGATTTTTGCAAAATTATATAATCAAAATGGAGGTGTATAGCAATAAGGGGGGAGGGATGCAGAAAACTGGGGATCGAGATATTCTCGCTTAGTAAAATAACTTCATTGTGTCTTGACAGATAGTTTATAAACCATCAAATTAAAAAAGAAAACATTTAAAGTAGCACACTCCGTAGTGGAGCACGGAGCACGGGTATCCAGCTAGTAAGGTATATACTGAAAAGTTCCTAAAAGCGGACCTCACACGGTCAATATAATTTCGTTCAATATATTGAGTCAATATATTGAAGGAAATTATATTGACCGTGTGAGGTCCGCTTAAAGGTTTGTTTTGGAAAAAGTTTTCACGAGTTGCCACTGACAGCGCTACAATACGACCAAATATTGACGGACCTTCAATAAAAATAAAAATTATTTGATTTTTATTGAAGCTCCGTCAATATTTGGTCGTATTGTAGCGTTGTCAGGGGCAACTCGTGAAAACTTTTTCCAAAACAAACCTTTAAGTGGACCTCACACGGTCAATATAATTTCCTTCAATATATTGACTCAATATATTGAAGGAAATTATATTGACCGTGTGAGGTCCGCTTTAGGTAGGTTCATAGCATGCGTTTTATACGTGCTTCAGAATAATCTATAGGCTGTCATAACATGACGCGAGAAAAGTTGGGTCCAAACCAACTTTCTAGCGTCAAAGCTAACCTGAATAAAACCTTTCGTCCTCTTCCCTCTTGTTTATATGCTTGATTTCATTTTGAGTCATCCATTTACATGGTAAATATGAAATACACACTTGTTCTTCAGTTTACAAGCATCCTGTTAGAAATTTAGAATTATATTAGGTTTCTGTATACGAAATATACGAAAAGAAACCTTACATAACGGCTCTGTCTGTCTGTCCGTTGGCAAGTTTTAATTCATAAACTTCTATAGCTAGGAACATGAAATATGGCACACAGGTGCATCTCGGCATTTGTGACAACTGTTTTCACACTTAATATTTTCAAGAAGGCGGCCAATATGGCGGGCAACTAAAAAAAGTTTTAACGCCATGACATGCTATACATTAATTTAAAGGTCTTTAAGTGTATAGAAAAAGAATATGAAAATATTATTTAAAATAAAAATAATAATAGTTAAAATTTTACACTTAATAATTTTAACTTAATCGTACAGAAACCGGCGATTATCGCCTCACGTACTTACGTGAAGAGCGCCTTAATTGTATTAATAATAAATTCGGCTTTGTTTATAACCTGAACGGAACACTGCGCAAGTGTACAAGGAAGGAAGGGTGGGGGAAAACACTCAGTGATGTCTCTACGGCTTCATGAATGTATTTTTATCAATATTGCCCAAACTCGCGTATAAAACGCATACTATCAACCCACCTTTACACTTACAATTACAGTGTAAACCTAAAAAGTCGGACTTACCAAACTTGATACCTTATTTCTTTTCTATAATCTAAATAGGTACAGGCAAACATATAATTGTATTTATATTGATTACAAACTACACGATGAGCAAACAAATCTAAAATAAACATTAATAAATAAATAAATATTAATTTATTTGAAATATTGACTAAGCCACGAGACGGGCGCGGGCGTGCCGGTAAAAGCTAGAAACTTAAATGTAATTAATATTAGTTTGTTGACTGAGTGTTTAGCTGTCTATTTTAAAGGCTATATTTCCTAGTATTTACCAATACCCGAGTACTTGACGCATACCTTAGCTAATGCTATCTAGAGGCAGCTAATGCTATCTGAAGGGGGGGGGGGGGGCTAATGGAAATATCGTTAATCATTATTTACGGTCTTACACCAAACACTCCTCATATTTTGATGCCAGACAATGTTAAGTTAACAAACAATTATTTTTGTTTTACAAACGCACGGAAGAACATTACAAGAAGAAAATTTATTTATAATTACTTAGACACAACTTAATGGTTTACTCTTGAAACGAGGTCATATATTTTTGCTACTAATTCGATTAGTGTTTCTTTGATTAAAAATCAAGGCAATTCTAAAAGAAGGAAATACTTACAGTGTTTTTTTCTTTCCTTTTTTTTGTTTTTTTACTTTCTCGTATAAAGAGTAAGTATTGTGATGGTGCGATAATGATTTTGAAATTTAGATGGATTTACATGTTTTGAGGTCCCCTGAGTCCAAAAAGTGCTGTCTTGAAAATGTTTTTCGTCTGTGCGGACGCATGGAGCCTAAACTACAGGGTCAATTTTAATGAAATTTGACATACAAGTTCAGAAAAATCAATCCCTGAGGCGAACTCGAGAAAAGAATTTTACCTCTAAATTTGGTTTATATCGTTAGAATCTAACGATATAAGCCGTTTTCCCGGGCTAAATCCAGTTCCTGAGCAAATTGCTTTAAACGCGGACGGAGAGAGGCCGAGTTCGATTCCTCACCGAGAAGTTATTATTATGATAAAATGTTCAATAATAATTAAATGTACCTATGGAAACTCGAAAACTAATAAATGGAAAACATTAGGCTAAGTAATTATGAACTCGTATATGAGAAATATTTTTAAGTAATTTTTATTTATCTGAATGGGTAATTTATATCTATCACGTATAACTATTACAGTATCATTTGTACTAAACTAAACGTGGTCCGTAGGCTTCCGCGGGTAGATTTGTCATAAACAGCTTGGGTTTCCGGTGAAATCCGCGTCACGAAGGGGTTGAAATCCGACGTTTCGCTTCCACTACTGGAAGCATCTTCAGGGGTGGTGCATCACGGTGTTGACTCGAAGCAAACATATCCGGTATATCCTGTGTTTGCTTCGAGTCAACAACACGATGCACCACACCCCTGAAGATGCTTCCAGTAGTGGAAGCTAAACGTCGGATTTTAACCTCTTCGTGACGCGGATTTCACCGGAAACCCAAGCTGTTTATGTAGACTAAACGTGTTTCATTTTTTTAGATTCAATTCTTTTCAAAGATTTTTTTTATCATTCAATTCGTTTCAAATTAAAAAAAAAAAATACAATTTTATAGATTTTCATAATTCAATAATGGCATTTGAAATTTCAACTAAATCAATCAATTAATTAATTAACTAATGACTGATTATTGTAATGTCATAATCTGTGTAAGTTTCAGGTTAAAAAGGCTAGAGGTATATACAATATCTCCAGAGTCATATTTTACTCGTAGGTATACAATATCTCCAAAGTCATATACTCGTAGGTATACAATATCTCCAAAGTCATATACTCGTAGAAGTATACAATATCTCCAGAGTCATATTTTACTCGTAGGTATACAATATCTCCAAAGTCATATACTCGTAGGTATACAATATCTCCAAAGTCATATACTCGTAGAAGTATACAATATCTCCAGAGTCATATACTCGTAGGTGTACAATATCTCCAGTCATGTACTCGTAAGTATACAATATCTCCAGTCATATACTCGTAGGTATACAATAACTCCAAAGTCATATAGGTATTAAGTACCTTCGAGTACTTAAGGAGTGTTCCTTATAGTGAAGTGCTTTGCAAAAAGTTGCTATTACTACATATAAGGAACACACGCACTTAGTAAAGACTGGTTTGGCTCTGGTATAAAAGCGATAAATTTTTACACAAGAAAGATTTGTACCCATGAACAAATGATTGGTTGCTTTGACTGACATGTTGTAGTACCACTTCGTAATTATGATTAGAGAGATTAGTAGAAAGTAATACAACAATATTGTCACCATAATTTTATATGTATAAAATTTTAATAATCCTTAACAATTTGTACATGAAAACGGAAGAAAACTCTATTATGTATTTATATTTTCTAAAAAGTGTTAAGCTAAAATTAGCTTTGATCATCGATACAATCCGTTTTCACGAGGAAAGTACTTATTAGATGTTAATTTTAATTCTGGCAATTTAATTTAATTATCATAATATTTCATCAATTTTAAGAAAATAAAAATCACCTGGGACTGTTCCTCTACGCTAAAGTAAGATTTGCGTTCTACATTAGAAGATAATTCTATTCTCATTCTGAATTAGAGTTTAAGAAATGTTACTATAAGGTCAAACGTCAGGTTTCATGTAAGTTTTGTTTGAATTAATAACAACCCGAATTCAATGTAGCCCTGCAGATAATTAATTGACAAGAAAAAAAAAATTAATTAATTATAAGTCCTTAATTCGATGGAGAATATTATGTCCAGATACTTGCATAATACAGAGAGTTTTAGGTATTAAAAGTACCATGACTGTAAGAGTTAATAAAGTAGGCATCGTGTGGCTCTTTCAATGCGCACATATTTTTTAAAAATTATTATTTGAAGGGAATGATACTCTTTTAATACGGGAGAGTGAGAGTGTATATTTTTAATACAATTGTTTAAAAAAAATGAATAGAAATAATTTGATAATAGGTTGACATTTATATAAACAATAAATATAAGAATATAATCTAAGGGACATTCTATTTAAGGCGCCACAAGAGTAGCCAAAGATACTTTTTAAGTTGTCTGTCTGTATGCTAATCTATTTGAGTTCGTAAGTGATTTATCTGCTTAAGTTTTCTTATTCATGTATTAAATATTCAAATAAGAAATCCATTTGTAGTAGACCTACGCAGAAATGCATTTTTAAAATCTTTGGAAGGATGTGTTGAACAGATCGAAAGAGTTTTTAAGTAGTGCTTTATTACTTTCCTTGCCTTGCTTTATGTGAAGTTGAGGCGAAGTTCTTTTATTTCTGTCTGTCAATTAAACTGTCCTAAGTCCTGTCGAACTGGCAGAACAAAGGAAACCAAAGAACAATGCCGTCTTCAGCTCGATAAGCGAAGCATAGACCACCTCCTCCTAGAACCCCCGTGTCTACTTAACCAGACATCGCTGCTTTTCAAAGAACAATACACACATGGTGGATCTTTCTTTAAAATGCTTCGAAGAAAAGGGTTAACTCGAGATATCATCTTGCAAAATGAAAGAAAAAAAGCTTGTTAAAGATGATGGTGAAGACGTGACCCTCTCAACTATTTCTTTGTGTTATCATTAAAAATGTTATCCTTTTTTTTACCACGCACGTTATGAAATAAATACTTTGCCTTTTGTAATTTTATTTAACGCAGGAATCGCGCATGCCTGCTCTTTCTGGTTAATTCGCATATTGTCCTCCAGGTAATCTAATAATCCTTTAGTTTTATAACCCTGAGTCAAGATGTTTCTTTTTTGTATTCTTGCAGTATTTAAAACTTAAATAAAATCACTAGAATATGTATATAAAACTAATAGAGGGGATTATCACGATTTCTCGAGGTAATTAATGTTCATTAGGATAAAGTAAATGTGGGTACATATAATATGTAATATTTTTCAATAATGTCACATTTTGACGAAGATTACAACAAAAATGCAAATAGCATCATAACTCATGTAGACTATCACTATGTTGTTAGTTTCACATACTAGTTTTTTAATTCAGTATGTAGTCAATACAACAAACTTTTTAACAATTTAGTCAATACAACGAACCAGTGGCGTATCCAGGGGGCACGTGCCCTCCCCCCATATAGGAAAA
Organism: Gerris lacustris; assembly: GCA_951217055.1. NCBI lineage: Eukaryota > Metazoa > Arthropoda > Insecta > Hemiptera > Gerridae > Gerris > Gerris lacustris. The sequence continues at coordinate 75,472,449 of OX578278.1, forward strand.
CAAAATGTCTAAGTTTTTTTTGTCATATATACTTTTCAAATAAATTTTATATAATAAAATATATTTTTTAAATAAATAAATATATAAATTTTGCTTCTGAGCTTGCCGAAGGCAATGGAAGCTATGAGATTGTTCGCAAGAACGAAATATTTTTATTTCTCCAAACAGAAATACGTATAAATTTTTGATTCCGTGTCTGTTTGTCAGTCTGTCGCTCAATTTTTGCGAACCAATATATTTTAAAAACTACTCGTCCGATTTTAATGAAATTTAGATGGTAGCTCATAATTAGCCCATTATTGGTCACATTTAAGTTTTAATATGGTCATTTGTTTCTCTCAGGGCCGTTTCTACTAATAGGCAAGACTAGGCGGCCGCCTAGGGCGGAAAAATTTTAGGGGCGGCAAAAGGAAGGGAAAAAATTAATGTTTAATCAAACAGCGAAAAAAATTAGCAAATTAAAGAGAAAAAATCGGTCCGAGACAACTCAGACAAACTTTCTCATGTACGAGTTCATAATTACTTAGCCCAGTGTATCCATTTATTAGTTTTCGTATGTAAATTTAATTATTATTGAACATTTCTTCAAGATTTATCATATAAATAACTTCTCCTGGGTGGGGCATCGAACCCGGGCTCTCTCCGTCCGCGTTTTAAGTTATTTTCTCAGGAACTATATTCTTCCCGGGAAGACACCTTATATCGTTAGATTCGTATTTAAATGGACTACATTTTAGAATTTTTTAATCAAAATCGTCGGAACCGCTTTCGAGAAATATTTTTTGCAGTTTTTGGGGGGTAGCGCCCCCAAATTTGGAGCTAAAATTCATTTCTCGATTTCGCCTCGGGGTATGCTTTTTCTGAATATGTATGCCAAATTACGTCAAAATCGGCCCAGTATAGTTTAGGCTCCAGGCGTCTGCACAGACAGACGAAAGATAGACATTTTTTTTCAAAACCACTTTTTTGGACTCAGGGTTGAGGTCCCCTACGTATAAACCCATCACCCTACGTATAAACGTATAAACCCATCAAAATCGAATCACAATACGCCATCACAATACTTTCCTCTTTATATGGGATAGTAAAAATTGAGAGAGCTTTGGTTGATTCTCGAGAGCTAGCCGAAGAAATAAATATTCAAAACCAATTTTTAAGAAGAAGAAAAAGGAAATTGTTCGCTTATGAATTAGCGGAGGAGGGTTCATCGCTGACCCCAATGTTTCAGAGTAAAATACTAATTTGCAATATTTGATGCGGCAATTAGCTCTCTACAAGAACGATGCATACAGTTAAATGAAATTATTTGATTGTCTATACTATATAAGTGACCTCAAGATGAAAACTTGCAGAACTCATGGATTTGTTTATCAAATTGGATACTGCTCTAGCCCACTGTAGCCCTGGAGAAGGCTAATCTTTCCTATATAGGACATTGCCGTGACAGCTTTCTGTTCTGAACTTTCAGGAATAAGTAATCAAATACAAACATATGCAAAATCTGAAGTTCATGCTGAACTATCTGTGTCAAAGCAAGTTAGAAAATGGTTTTCCTAATTTGTTCGTTGTTCGTTGTATCCTTTTACGAAGAACTGAAGAGAGAGGGTGAGAGGGGGGGGGGGATTTTTCAATTCTCGCCTAGGGCGGCAAAATACCTAGAAACGGCCCTGGTTTCTCTTCCACATGTGCACAAACGTACATTTATTTGCACCTATATCTTCAAAAGTACTCATCTGATTTTTATAAAATTTTGAGGGTTTGTCGAAAGTAACCCACGAATAGCCCCAACTTCAACCGTCTGCGCTCTTTAAATTTTTCAAAATTGATACTTTAATTCATGTAAAAAAAAATACCGTCAATTACAAGTCAGCAAGCTACTATAATGGCTTCTTCGGTCATAAAAATGTATATATCATTATTTTATATATTTGTAAATTTTTAAACTAAAATATGTATAATAAGTTGCAATTTGAAGAAGCAAGATGTGCATATATTATCCTTTAGCATCTCAGGTATGCACTTGTTTGGTCATTTTAGGGGAAATGTCCGCTATTTTTAAAACGCAATATACAATTGAGATCTCATTTCAATAAATTACCTGCATTTTGGAAACGCGGCATATATATATTTGAGATCTACATTTCAATACCTTTGAAATTACACTCCACTCAAAAATTACAAAAAAAAAAAATATATTTTGATCTGTTCGCAATTGCTCGCTGATCGAAAAATTTTTGAGAGTTTAAGTTCGCAATATTTTACCTGTTTTGGAGAAAAAAGTTTAACTTAACTACCAAATTTCAAATCTTTAGCTACAACCCGACGTGAGATATTCTCCAAGATGCGAAGGACGGACGGACGAACTACTAAAAGCATAAGAGTTTCTAGGATGACCTCGAAACACTTACAATTAAAAAAATTTTGACAGATTTAAAAAACGGGGAAAAAATTAAATAAATTTACAATCATATGAAATAGGATGCGAGAAATCTATGTGCCACACTAATTGGCAGAATATTTCTGTTTTAGTTTATTTTTATAACAATAAAAATGCAGCAAAGGCCAATGGCAATAATGCAGCTGCCATGAAATATACGTGAGCTGCTTTGTTGATGTCAAGATTGTGATTATATCAACATTAATTTTATCATGAACATTAAATTAAAATTAATTTTATATATCTAAGTATCTCCAATAGGATAATTAATAGAGGGGGGTCCAAATTGTCGTGATTTGGTTCCAGTAAAGGTGTGCTCGACTTGGAGTTATTATCACATGTGTATAGTGTATTTTAAGAGTAACAAGTAGTATTTTTATTAAATAAATATAATAAATTATAAGCTCTATTGAATATTGAAGGTTATTCAGCTAAATTAAAATATCAAAATAAGAAAAATATCTTTATTATTCTTATTATAAGTCTTAGTCATAGTCAAGCACAGTTCAAAATTGTTTTAAGTAATATTTATTTATGTCACTAGCCAGCAAAATGGAATTTTGCTGATAAGTTTTTTAAGTTTTAGTTCTGAGCCCAAGGCGAGGATAGGCTAAACAAATTTACTGCTGAAGCTGAGGCGAAGCCGAGGCAGGAAATTTACGATTTTACTGACGAGGCGAAGCCGAGTCAGGAAAATTACATTTTGACTGACGAGGCAAAGCCGAGGCAGAAAAACGTTAATTACCTCCTGCTGAGGTGTAACCAAAGCAGGTAATCTTTAAACGAGTCAGGAATGTTTCCTTTGTTGCATAGTTACATACAATATTATTTATCTACTAACTGCAGAAAAATTACACTAAAGATTTTAGTACCTGATTTAGAGGGCAATAAACTTTCCTTGTATGATGTTGCAATATTTGCAATTTCGGGTGGCGTGTTATCAAACAAGTCTTCAACGTCTTGCACAACATTATCATCCATATTTTTATTTAAACTTCAAAAACCTAATTAACAAATTTATCAAAATACTAACAGAAAACTATTAAATTATCTTTTTTTGATAGATAAAAGATTTAAAGCAATGAAAGTTGTAAAAATCGAATTGATGACTCGAAAGTTCGAGTTAGTGTAATGACTCGAAAGTTAAAACAAAACAATCAGTGTTGCCACTTTTTTAATTAACAGCTGTTTTTTAGCTCAATTTTTAGCGATTTTTAAAAAATAATCACTGTAAAATAATAATATTAGTTTTATTATTATAATTTTTAAAGGTATTTTCAAAAAACATAAATATTTAGCAGAATATTACGCTTAAATATACAAAAATGAACAATGTGGGAGAGTTCATAACCTGAGATGTAGTAACTTTTTCTTAAAATTTGGCAGCCTGTTTGTTATTTTGCTAACACTTTGAACTTTTGCTGACACTTTGATATTTTGCTGTGTGTTTTTTTGACTTGTTACAAAAGAATCAAGAAAAATGACATTTTGTAGATTGAAAACAGGACAACAATGCCTAATTTTGCTGCCGTGAGTAGATATAAAATATATTTGATTTGCCAGAATAATTCCTGTTGTTTAGGTTTTTGGCTGGAAATATTTCTGTTCGCAAGTTTTTAGTTGTACAGCTTAAAGGAATAATATATAATGAACAGGGGAGTCAACTGTTCATTTCCAAGTCTTGGGAAATGAAAAGTAGTTCCCTTTTTTTGTTACCGCTTCAAATATCCCTCCCCCCCCCCCCCCCCCCCCATTTTTTATTAAAAAGACAATTTCATAATACTAAATAAGAGTATAGATCCAATAATGTATCTGAAGTCTAATTTAATATTTGAAATGAAGAGTAAGGACAGGCTTCAGAGAAGGTGTAGTCAAATCCTTTAAGATATAATCTGTAAAATACATTCCGGTGTCCCGAAGAGACTTTTCGGGACGCCAAAAGTCCTGGTTTTACAGCAAAAAAAATCTAGTCATATTCTGTTAATACAAATACTGTAACAATTATCATTGAATCTATATTTAATATAAAAACTATTTTACTATTCTGCTTCGTGTTCATTATTGAGAAAGTGCATTTTCAATCATGAGAAAACAAATTGCAGGATTGGCATATTCAGTGGCGTAAATAGCGCCCCCGCCAACCCCCGCGGTGCGGGGGGGCGCCTGCTCTAGGGGGCGCCAAAAAATGTGTAAACGATAATATATAATAATACAAATTAAATGAAACTCTATGTGGGCGGAATTATCTTAGTAAAATTATTTTTAGGAGATTAAAATAAATGAGAGATAAAACAAATAAAGAGTTTAAATCAGGGTGAGAATGTTATGAGATGTTACAGTTTAGAGCTTATTGCTCAGTTTGGTTTTCAAGTTAAGTCTCACTACATATACCTATAATATGGGTAAGTATATCGGACTGATTCTCCCCTCTTCATTTAGGACTGCTAGGAGATCAAAGTGTTTATTACAACTAAAAGTTATCTTATCTAATCCGGTTTTAGCTGTACTAGATAAGGAAATCTGTTCCAAACTTAAATCTTTTTCTCTATCGATTGTCTTTGCTATATATATGTATTTCTCTTTCTTTCTTAACCCCCTTGACTTCTTTTTCCGTACCACAACCTCTTTGTATTTAGTTTCTAACTCTTTTCTTACCTAGCTAATTTTACCTCCCTTTAGATTTGTTTTCTTTTCTGCCCTTCCCTTAATTTAAGAATTGTTATCTATTAATCACATAATCAAGCTCAGTTCTGTTCAGTTATAGCTATAGCTCTCGTGCGGGGTGGTTATGTCCTTTGCTGTTAATTTTAACTTTCCTTTCGCTAGAAAGTTCTGCTATTTTTTATTTCTTTTTCTACGTTTAGTTATTTGTGCGTAAAATAAAATTATTTTGCTGAAGAATTTATTTAAAAAGGTGAGTGCATTTTTCAGACTATTATATAGCCGTCGGGACTCTAGGGGAGCCCTGTAACGTCAATTTAACTAAAATATCTCGTCATCTTCCTCTTCCAGTAGCAAACACACTCTTTTTCTTTTGCTTCCGAGCTTACCGAAGGTAATGGATGCTATAAGCTATGTGATCGTTAAATAAAAACAAATAAATTTTGTGCCTCAGATTTCAAAAATTCCAAGACAGAAATCCGTTTTTGATAACAGAAACATTTTTGTTTCCGTGTCTGCCTATCGTAAAAAACTACTTGTCCAATTTTAATAAAATTTGGATTGTGGGTCATGAACTCATTGTTGGTCCCATATAAGTTTAAACCGTGTGCGCCCATTTCTTTCTCTTTCACATGCGCACACACACAAACATACATATATTTAAATTAAACCTATATCATCAAAAGTACTGATTTGATTTTTATGAAATTTGGATAGTTTGTCGAAAGTAGCCCGCAGATAATCCCAGGTTAATTTTAACTCTTTAAATTTTGCTAAATTGATACTTTATTTCATGTAAGAAATCAAAACAATTTTGACTTATTTAAAATAAAAACGGAGGAAAATTAAATAAATTCAACAATAAGTTTTAATAGCATAAAATCATTAGTATATACAAAATAGGACGCGAGGAAACTATGTGGCCCATTAATTGGCAGATAGATGTGCAAAGTAGTACATTGTATATATGAATAAGATACTCCGAACAAGTCTTCAAGCTGGGAGCAAATTTGTTAGTTTGTTTTAATCTTATTTATATTACATAGTTACACTATAATTTTACTATTTTTATAGAAATAAAAATAACGCTATTACTGTAACAGTACTGAACACGAGCATTTAAAAAAATATAAATAATAATGTTTGAAAATTAAATAAATTATTTAGTTATTATTTTTATTTTTTTACTTTTTAGTTAAACGCTGTTTTAGTCAATTTAAGTAAAAGTAAAGCCAGTTATAACTAAAGAGTATAATTAAAATTATAAGGAGGGGGGGGGGAGAGTAAATTTTGTAAGCTATTGGGGGCGTATTTTCAAATGTTGCGGGGGGGCGCCGGATTTCTTAGTTACGCCACTGGGCATATTATTTCTAATAACAGCATGGAATAAACACTCATAGTACAGTAACATATATAGTATATAGTAGGTATACATTCAATCTGTCGATGTAGATGTAATATTTAATGCACCTTTTAGTAACTCAATAATTGAAAACATTGTCCAAACATATTCCTCAATATTAATTGAAGAAGACTTTTTAAAAGTAAATAACAGTTCATACTCCAGTTTATATACGGTACTAAATAGTTTTAATAATTTTGCCACCGGCTATTTAAATAAAGAATTGTCTCTCCCTTTCACAGTTCAAAAAGTGTTTGCACAAATTCGAACTGCTGGACTTGACAGACTTAAAATATCAATAAAAGGAAATCTCTATATAGTTAAAACTAGTGAAATCTGTCAGGTTTGCAACATGAAACAACCTGAGAGTTTAGCACATTTACTTATTAGATGTCCTATGTATAAGTCTCAGAGAACAGCTTTCCTTCCCACTCATCTGGTTAGTGATGAATTCTCTGATGATACAAATGTTGCCTCTATTCTCGGTTTCACCAGCAAAAAAGAAGCGTCAAACATTTTTTATTTCATTTCAAGTTTACTTAAAACCAGGTCTTTTCTTTTAAATGAATGAAGTTTTCTTTTCTTTTAAAAAAGCATTTTAATGATCATTATGTAAAAAAAAAGAAAAAAAAAAGATAACTATAAGACAATTGTAAACCCCCTTTGTGTAAAGCTTGTGCTTTAAAGACAAATATATATTATTATTATTATATTATTATTACATTCAATCTGTCGCCCAAAGTTTTCGATCTTGACGGTGACGGAGCGCCGCCGTCGTCACTGGTGCAAAAAACCGCAAAATGTTTGAATTTTTTAGTGTTAGCCTGTTTTCACCATAAAGTAAATAGTCTTTATTTTTAAAAATAAGATAAACTTTTCAACTTATTCAGCCACTCAAAAATTGAGTGAATTTTAAACATTTTCCAAAAGAGCTTTTTTTTTTAAGTGAAACTTCTTTGGCGGCGGTAGAGTGAATTTTTTCATATAGTGAAATCGTGTAACGAAGTTTGCGATTCGAGACTCGTCCAAGTCTAACATTTTTACAGATTAATTGTATTATATCTATTTAAAGACCAGCAAATCAAAACAAACATTTATTTTTATTGGAATAAATGTGGTTGCCTTAGCGTGGCAATATTTTTTTTTTTTCAATTAAATTTCCCATATCCATTTCTTAATTCGTCAAAAAATGAAAGAGAGCAATGCATTCTAGAACTTAAGTTTCACTTTAAATTTATTTTAAAGTATTTATTTTAAATACAGTAGAACCTCGCTTACACGAACCTCACCCTCAATAACACGACAACCTCAATTACAATTTTCAAATCCCCTTAAGATTGCCATATCTTAGGGGGGGGGGGGGGGGGGGGGGGGGAGAGAGTTCCACACCTCGACTTGTGTCCCGGATTTGTCTATCGGAAATCTGGCAACTCAGTTGTAAATAGTCCAGACTAGTCAATACTAGTCTGGACTATTTACTTCATACGTGGAATAACACTAAATAATTTTATTTAAGTTGCAAGTCATTTGATTATATACATACACAAAATAAAATTAAAAACAATAATATAGTTCAATTGAGATTTAATAAAGGGGTATCCGAAGGAATTTACGGATCTCTGGATTGCTTGTGTCTAAGTCTGGAAACTATTAATATTTTCCCATCATTGGTATCATAGGATAGAAGAATTTTACGTCCAGCATTAAAGGAACGGGAACGCCGAAGACAGCAAAAATAAGTAGAGGTAATAAAACTGTAATTGCACCCGATCCAGACAGCAACCGGGCTGCTTAGGAAGAATTCATCTGCTAATAAAGCCAGGGGTACATCGACTCGATCACTGACCTCTATATACCACTATATTAATAATACTGTTTACAGCATCAGTTCATCACACTGCCTAAGTCATACTGAAGTCATCCGAGTAAAGATACTCGGAGACCAACATAAATTGTTATTTGAGACATTTTCCCATCACGTATGAAAATGTTAATTGTGTTTCCTATTTTTTTTTTAATATTATGGTTATCGTAAAACTCAAAAATCAATTGAAGTAAGAAAAATATCAGAGCATCCTATATAACTGTCGTAAAATGATTCAAACAAGAACTCTTTTATTTTTTGTTTGGACAGCAGGGTAATGATAAATCAACATTCTATTGCTTTATGGTGTCTTATGATATAATTGTATTTCTAATTTATACTAATAGTGACAACATTGCACTAAGCTGACTTTCGACCACAAATGGTCACTTTCAATGCCTAAACCATAAAACAATCATACAATCATACCATTAATCATCGTGTCCATAAAAAAATTGAAATCATTTAAATAATCGAGTAGTGTCCCGACGCCGACGTACCTCGAAATGATTTGTTGTTGCTATATAAGCTAAGGCAACCACATTTATTCCATTTTGGCCTGGATACAGGAACAGATACACAGTTACAGTTACAAAATGTTTTCTTAAATTTCATCAATTCAATAAACCCAAAAATACAGTTTACCATGGAAACAGAAATAGATAGTAAAATTAACTTTCTTGAGCTAACTATAACTAAAGTAAATAATAAACACAGATTTAAAATATATAAAAAAGAAACACACAGATATCATATTTAGCCATAGTATCCAAATCTAGCCTAAAAATGATGGCTTCCTATTCACGTTTATTTAATTATGTAAACTGCACACTGTATTGCTGACCTGCTGACCACATAAAATGCTCAGTATTTTTATGGAATCGCATTTATAACCATTATCGAACCCTGAAAACCGCATCTTTCTATCTATCATGGTTCCAGAGATATTTCGCTGTTCCTTATTAGCTGGGACACCATGTATAGAAATCTCTTATTCTTAGTTTAGAATTATTTTCGGACATTTATAAAGCTCTTGACTTTTTGCAGCGTAATTTACCTACCGTACAAATGTCTAAAAGAAAATTTCTTAAAAAAAAAATATTTAAAGTCCCGTAAATATGAAATGGCTTCTTGAGTATAACATTTTTTGAAAATCCGGGATTTAATATTCAATATTTAATCAGTTTGAAACAAGTAGAGATTTTAAAAAAAGATCAAGAGATTCTATAAGAATGAAGACGTAGATGAAACAGTTCTGTAATCAGTGAAAATAGTAAATAGTACTACATACAAATCTTCCTCTGTCAGGACCACTATTGGTTTGGAATCACCAATTTCGTTATATGGAGGTCAGACTATAGTTTAATTAATCGCGATTACTTTGTGATTACTAAAGATTAAATATTAATGAGCTTGAAAGCCGTCTTTGTGAAATGAAGTGACTTTCGATATATCCATGCCTACTTATTTATGTTCCCTGATCCAGTAAGATTATTTTATTGTGTCTTTCACGAAAGTCAAAAAATACGTTCTACTGTTTCTTTTAAAAAATTATTATTACTCCGCCGAAATAATTAAACAAAACGTTGAATGGTTTAAGGCTAAGGCTTGTGATTTATCTAACGAACTCAGAGGGCTGAAAAGTCTATTTTAGTTCGCTTAAAGAAGAATATAATATAAATAAAAGCGAATCCACTGATCCTTGAAGGGACCGACAATGCCTTCATCCTTGTATTCCTTTAACTAAATTAAAATTGAACCAGAGATCAGCACAATAGGCTAAAAATACTGGAGTGTCTTTCTAACGGACATTAATCAAATCGAATAGTCATTTAAAAAAGAAAAATACGTCTATAAAGGGCGATTTTTAATGTAAAATATTCTGCCAATTTGTGTGGCACATAGCTTTCTCACTCCTATTTCGTATACTTAAATGATATTATGCTATTATAACCTATTATTGTCAAAGTTATTTAATTTTTCCCCATTTTGCAAATTTGTCAAAATTGTTTTGATTTTTCATGTGTATTTAAGTATCAATTTAGTAAAATTTAAAGAGACCAGACGGTTTAAATTAATCTTGGGCTAACTGCGAGGGCTACTTTCGAGACACCATCCAAATTTCATAAATATCAGATGAGTACTTCTGAAGCTATAGGTGTAAATAAATGTATGTTGTGTGTGTGTTGAAACTTATATGGCACCAACAATGGGCTAATTATGACCTACCATCCAAATTTCATAAAAATCGGACGAGCAGTTTAGATATGTTGGTTCGCAAATATTGATTGAAAGATATGTTGGTTAGCGGCCGAACAGTTTATAAAGAGCTGAAATTTCAAACACTGGCGTACATAACTTTTTTACCCAACTATAGGAAAAATATGCAGAAGTTAAAAATTAAATATACGCAAATTCGCAAAAACGCGGTTAACTCAACAATGTATATTTTTTTAATTATCGATTGGGGTATCAAATGAAAGTTGCTGAATAGTAAGGTTAGAAATATATATAGGGTCATTTTAAAAAAAAGTGACACTTTCACTGTCCGCGAGTTAAAAAAATTAATGACTTGCACTCCTTATAATTAAAAAATCTACAACCCCACAAACATTTTTCTATAGAATAAATTCGTCATTTTGGTGTAGTCAGATTCTTGAATATCCTTTTTAGGGAGGAGAAATTTAAATTTACATATATGTATACAAAAAGGTCACGATAGTTATGTCCCAGCCCCTTTTAACCTAAGTTACCATGCTCAAAAATGTTCAAAAAATATTTTTCTTTGACTTTCTAACTATGATCCTAGATAGGAAATATAATGTACTTTATGATACTAAATATAATTTCTTTCTTATTTCGGTGTAACTTGTCAGGAATTTAAAAAAAGGCTTGTCCCAGCAATCGGTCACGATAGTTACGTCACAATAGTTACCAAGAAATTGGCTGCACTGTTTGACTGAGGGCGGGATTTTAGTGTTTTACAGATAAAAGAATCATTCCTTTTCGTGTGCACCTAAAGTTCGTCTCCGCGTCTTCTGAAGTAAACCTCAGTCACACAACAATTCTCTTCAAAAATCATGGGGGCGTATGTTTATTCAAAGTCACAATAGTTACCATAAATTTTAGTACTTAAAAGTGCATTTAAAGCTTTTTAATATTTTTTGAGAATACCCCAGTAGTATACAGAAAACGTATGCTTTCCTTTGAAAGCATTAATACATTAGGGTGGCTTGGCCGTCATGTTTTAGTTTATAAGTCACGATAGTTACTTTTCCTGATAGTTACTTTTCCCACACATATTCTTGTTGTATAGATGTTCAGCGCCAAAATAAAGCACTATTTGGCTCAGAATTGTCAAAGTGTCACTTTTTTTGATAATGTCCCTTTAATTATTTTATCATTCCCAACTTTAGAGGATCACGACATTTGTCACGATAGTTACCCAGGAACAAGATAGATGTCACATTAGTTACCCAGCGTACAACTTGTCACGATAGTTACCAATAAAATGGAATTTAAATAGGTTATTTTTTAAAATAAAAAAACTTCGTCCTCATCATAGAGTTGAGTGTACAATGACTTATTTAGGAAATTAAATCAAATTAGCTAACAAAAATTTCTATGACCAGGAACTTAAATTAAAGGAACTTGAACGGTAACTATCGTGACAAAATTATAATTAATTATTTTTTTCACAAATTAAAACCAATGTAAGAAATGTCCTGAGTAGACAATAATATTGGTTTAAGTCTGTGAGACGATTTCCAACCGTCGTTTGGTGGTAAATATCATTTTGCAAATCGGTAAGTTGAAGAAAATTCCGGTAACTATTGTGACTAAAAAACTTGACTTTTTTATTTAAAAATTGATAAAAAATTGTAAAACTTAAAAATCCCGCGACCCACATACATATTCTTGTTGTATAGATGTTCAGCATCAAAATAAAGCACTAGCTGAATCAAAATCTGAAAAATAAATTTTGGGCAAAAAGGTTTGCTCAGAATTGTCAAAGTGTCACTTTTTTTGAAAATGACCCTATATATGCTTTTTTAAATGTTGCATTCTTTATTGGTTTTATGAGTTTAAATATACCCAAAATACCCCCCCCCCCCCCCCCCCCAACCACTATATATAACGGCTGGTCCTAAAATTTTGAAATAATTAATGCTGATACCTTATTGTGGGGCGTTGAAAATTCCGGAAGGATATTCCCAAAAAAAATCATAATTATACAACGGGTATGCTTAATCATCTACGAAACACAATACTTCCCTGTGATTTTTTAATGATGTTTAATGTTTACATACCTAAATGGTTTCTTGCTGAGTCAGCAAAAATTTCAAAAATTCGAAAATGATTCCGATTGCGCTGACATTTTTACCAATTATACCTCTTAATAACACAAAAATGTCCTCTGAATTTTGTTTCGATATCTGCCGTCATTTAAAAAATTTCGACTTTTGAACATTGAAAATCTAACGCTTTAATAATTTTGGAATTACTTCGCCGGTTGAACTAAAATTCGCACCAATTATACCTTTCTATAAGATAATTAAGTCCTCCGTATTACAACTTAGATTAGAATATTTTGAAATTATTTGGTAACAAAAATTTTCGAGACGCCCCGCGTCCGATTTTTTTACTTAACTGGTTGCAGCAGTGCAGGAGGAAAATTATTGTTTCCTTATAGAAATGACTTGTTTTGTACACCTATAAATTCCTATACCAGAAATTGAGATATATAGTGCATAAGAGATTGAGATCCTTAGATGTTCCAGTTCCCTACTGTGCAGAGACAAATTATTTCAGTCGGTCAAGTAAATTTTAAGATGTTGGTGGTTGAAATCGGTGACAATGACAAATATGTTTCGTTCTTCAGAACCTTTGAATAGCTTCCGTTTCCTTTGGTAAGTTCGAAAACAAAAGGGGGAAACAATTAAATCAATTAGGCAATAATGTGTTGTAAAAGTATAACATCAATAAAATACGTGATATGATGCGAAGGAAAATAATGTGCCACACTAATTGGACACAGACTATTTTTTTACACCGTATAAACAATAAATTCGTAAAGTTGATTGCAACCCTGTTTTTTCTGTTTTAATTCATTCATGCACTGGCAAAAGTATAAAAAAGGCAAATCTTCTTACCTCGAAAAAAGTGCTCCTGGTTCTTAAATAAGTTACACACAATATCACTTAATACACAATATTCATACACACAGCGAAACAATTGATTTTAGGCAATAGTAACACTAATAGACTTTAATAATCATCACCATAAATTAAAATAAAAGAAACCAGCAATTAATTAACTTTTAATATTAATCATATTACAACAGAGAAAGTAATGTAGGTATGTATAATTTCTAAAGCCTCAATTAAAAGTTTAATTAAAGACATAAACATATACACATACCAGACGATTTCAAATTTATTTAATAAGGTTTATAATAATTACGCTAATGTAGAGCTTTATATTTTAATTAAATATTTTTTTACACAATGTACTAAGTTAAAATAAAATACCTCTAAATTGTATTCTCTTTTTAAATAATAAACATTTTAAAAACCATTAGAAAACACAGTAAAACAGCAGTCGTGTAAATCGGAAGGGAGGCGAAAGATGCGCGATATAAAACGAAGGGCACTAATGGGGTTGCAGCCAGAGTAGGCTGCGACAGCGGCAGATAGCGGATAACTGAGGGACCAGGTTTCACGTGGAGAGAGGTCCGGGCACTTTAGAGACGGCTAGACTAGGAGAGGGGAGCAGGCGACCCACAGCTTACCCTGACCAGGTAGATTGGACACGCCGTCATAAAGTCTCATTCTGGTTACCTACCGTACAACTGTTCTGGAGGCGGCATTCGCACAGCCATGCAATAGCCACGATTATTAGAGCAGCCTGTAAATTAATGTTAGTACAATCAGAGATTATAAACACTAAAGCTGTAGGCAAATGGCAAATCCCTTTGGCGGGACCAACTTTATTAGTCCTCTTATAAGTCTATCCCCCCTCGTAGTAATGAGGGTTATTTCAATAACGTTATAAATAAAATAATCAATAATCTGTAAAATTAATATTAATAACATTAAGGTAATAGGTTTGTTCCAACCCCCTATTTGTACCGTCCTTTGTATTGTATCGTCCTCCAGATCGTTCGGGAATCGATTAGGAAAGGTTTTATATGCATGTGCTAACATTGTACATTGTAATTTGTAATAAACATTGTAATAAAATCATGTCAGGTTGGAATAGGTTTAGGACTAGAATTCGCACCGTATTAAAAACAATCAAGAAAACCTAACAGTTAGGGAACCTTCGGTGTGACGGTTGACATAACTGCACATGTCGTACAAACCAGTACTTGGCATTGTCAGAGGATCGTTTGGACGGTACAGTCAGTGGCGCACCCACGGGGGGGGCTGAAGGGGCTGAAGCCCCCCCCCCCCCCAGAGCACCCTAGATCAACTTATATTAGGGCTGCGGTAGAAAATAAAGATAATAAAAAATGACAATCAATAAAAACAAATTAAATGAAGTTTTTATTATTTTAAGTATTAGTTAAAAGATTTTTTTTTTTTTGCCTTCATAGAAATAGAAAGAATGATAAGATTAAAGTATTATTGCGAGCGGTGTCATGCCTGTTGTCTTATCCAGGGAGAATAGAACATGTGACACGGACACCCCCTGGCCCAACCCTATCTTTATCTATGATACCATTATGATACCTTATTAAGATTTTGGTTTGATATTGTTTTTTCTCCCCCTCTATATAAAGATATGAAAAAGATCCCTCGAAAAAAACCTTTATCAAAAAAGTTCATTTTAAATATAAAACAGATTATGTAGTAGGTTCCTCGGATTTTTCTCTCTTTTGTGTTAAATTCTAGTCACTAAAACAATAACTATTTGGTTTTTCAGTGGCGCACAAACGGAGGGGCTGAAAGGGTTAAAGCCCCCCCCCCAGAACCCACAAGAAAATACACATACTTAAGAAAATACTATTTACTTTTACCAAATATACTCGTGAAGAAAACAAATTATGAGTTTTTTACTTCCCCATATTATAAAGAAGAAGTTTTGTGATGGCGCGAAAATTCGATTTTGTAAATACATCAAAATCGAATTTTCATCACGTTTTGAGGTCCCCCTGAGTTCAAAAAAGTGTTTTTTAAAAAATGTCTGTTTTGTGTGCAGACGCGTGGAGCCTAAACTACGGGGCCGATTTTGACGAGATTTAGTATATACCCATATCACACCCCAACCAAGGTGAAATAGAGAAATGATTTTTGCTCCAAATTCAAATTTAGGGGTGCTACCCCCAAAAACTCTGAAAAAACTTGAAAAACATTATTTCTCGTAAACGATTTCGACGATTTTGATTAAACATTTTTAAAATGTAGTCCATTAAAATACGAATCTATAACGATAATAAGCCGTTTACCTGAGAAAATTCTAGTTCCTGAGAAAATAGCATTAAACCCGGTCGGAGAGAGGCTGGGTCCGATTTTTTCTAGAGGAGAAGTTATTTTTATTATAAATTTTGATAAAATATTAGATTTTAATAATTATGTACCAACGAAAACTCGAACACTAGTAAATGGAAAACACTGAACTAAGTAATATTATATAAATTCGTATAACGTATAAGAGAAATTTCGTCAGTTGTCTCGGACCGATTTTTTTAAAACTGGCTCATAGAAATATTAAGAAAGATACGATTTAAATTTTACTACTTAATTTTTACTTTTTAATTTATATTAGTGCTAGGTTCGATCAAGTGGTTCAACCTACCCGTTCGAATAGAAAGTACTAGATTCCTACTACTACTTGAACCCCCCCCCCCCGGTCACAACTTGTACATCTTTGAGTCTGGGTTAGCCCCCCCCAGAAAAAAATCCTGGGTGCGCCACTGGGTACAGTAAACGGTTCGTTAAAGATCCCTACGCGGGTTGGAACAGGCAGAAGGACGGTACGAAACACTGTCACAAATCGGGTTGGAACGGCATTTATCCATTGCGCAAGTCCCTGATGTTACCGTGGACTGTACACTGTTTAGTTGGAACAAACCTTCATATGCATAATCTGGCATGCTTTCAGTGGCGTAGGAATTCATTTTTTTTTTTTTTTTTTTTTTTGCTGTTCTGGATTGTTTTAGGTTATCTAAACATTGTTCCAAAATATCAATTCTCTAAAAAATGTTTTTACCCAGATTTAGTCCACCAAACCAAAATTTAGTGACCCCCCATTTTTTGAAAAATCCCATTTTGTTTTGCTGTTCTGGATTGTTTTAGGTTATCTAAACATTGTTCCAAAATATCAATTCTCTAAAAAATGTTTTTACCAAGATACACCAAATAAAGCTAAAAGGTTAATTTACGAAGTAAGCAAATGAAACACTTTTACTTTCTCGTATAAAGAGAAAGTATTGTGATGGCGCGAAAATTCGCTTTCAGATTTTGATGGATTTACACGTTTGAGGACCCCTTGGTCCAGAAAAGTGGTTTTTACAAAATGTCTGTCTGTCGTGTCGTCTGTCTGTGCAGACGCCTGGAGCTTAAACTACTAGGTCGATTTTAACAAAATTTGGCATACACGTTCAGAAAAATCATACCAAGAGGCGAAATCAAGAAATGAAATTTAACTCCAAATTTGGGGGCGCTACCCCCTAAAAAACTCTGAAAAAACGTGAAAAAAAAATGTCTCGAAAACTGTTCCGACTTTTTTTATTAAATTAGTACATACTCTTTATCAGTGCTCGATTTACAACCTACCAATTGCCATTGCCCCCCCCCCCCCCCGCTATTGGAGGGGGGTCCGGGTAAATTTTGGAAAATAAACGTTCAAAAACAGCATTTTAAGCAGTTTTAGACATAACCCATGTACTAATTATTATTTTATTTGTACTTTTATTACCCCTTCAAGTCTGACGGGGGGGGCTCAAGCCCGATAGCCCCCCCCCCCGTTCCTACGCCACTGGTCAGAGACTTAAGATATAGCGTTGTTTTAGCTCTTTTGGAGTGCTTGAATAATGTGAATCCTTTTGTTTCTCGCATTATACTCAAAAAGATTTGTGTATATATATATATATATATATATATATATATATATATATATATACACTCATAAAAACACACAAATACACATATATATTGTGTTAATAATTTGAAATTATTAATAACATGTTAATAATTTTATTTGAAACACATTTTAATGTTCTTAAATTGATAAATAAAATAATTTCTCATATCTTTTTTTTTTCCTAAATAAGTCATTGTACACACAAGTCTCTAGAGTCTAGAGGAAGGATTTTTTTTTTTTTTTTACAAAAAAACCTATTTAAATTTAATTTTTTTTAGTAACTATCGTGACACGTAGTACGCTGGGTAACTAATGTGACATTTATCTTGTTCCTGGGTAACTATCGTGGCAAATTTCGTGTTTTTCTAGAGTTAGTACGATAAAATAGTTATATTCTTGTTGTATAGATGCTCAGCTTCAAAATAAAGCACTAGCTAGATCAAAAACTGGAAAATAAATTTTGGGCATATAGGTTTGCTTAGAATTAAGTGTCACCTTTTTTTTTAAAAATGACGCACATAGCTTGTGTGTGTGTGTGTGTCTTGTGTGTGAAAATGCACACACATATCATGTGTGTGTTATGTACATAAATAAAATGAGAGGAGAAGACATTATTAACAAGCAAACAAATAGATAATAATAAGAAATTATATGTTGTTATATATAACCCTTTGTATTTCCAGGTAACGTTGTTGTTTGTTTAATTAAATAACCAAAAAAACCTTTTTTCTTGCATATTGAGTTACATAGTATTCAAAAGTTTTAGATTTTCTCGGAAACGTATACTCTGGATAGAACCACCTGTCTTTTTGTTTTGTGTTTTTTAATTTGATTTCCAAGTACAGTTTCGTTAAATGGGATGTTTTGGTAAATTGTTGTGAAGAAAATATACAAATAAAACTAATTGTAAACCACTTTTTTAAGAAAGTGTATCAGCTTTGTTAAAAATCGTTTTTTTATATATAATATGTATATTAGTTCGATTATTTTTCTTCTCAATTCTAGGAAAGATGTGGTGTTGTGTGGTTGAAAACCAGAATTGTCCACAAAACCTCTAGGTTTTACCTAGACTGCCATTCAAAGAGTTAATTTAATTCGTTTAATATAGAAATATAATTCTAACTACACAATTTGAATATAACTTCATTTCTAAGTTTTTTGTAGTATTCTACTACGGAAAGTTCAAATTTTAATTTAAAACAAATTATAATTATTATTAACAACGGGAGATAGACAGAGAAAAATGGTAGACGAAACAAAAAGCCCAGGAAAAAATGCCCAAGGAAAAAATGCCCGCGGAAGAAAAATCCAATATAATTAAACTTTAATCCAGTGGCGTAACTAAGATGTCCGCCCCCCCATCCATTTTGGAACAATGTTTAGAGGTGGTTAGAGAACACCTAGAACAATCAAGAACCAAAGCGAAAATTAAGTTTTTTAAAAATGAGGGCACGTCCAAAAAACTATCTTTTGCTTTTGGGGCCTTTTACCTTCGTAATGATTTTCTAGCTATTTTTTGGTTTATCTTGGTAAGACCATTTTTAGAGAATTATTCGTATTTTGGAACAATGTTTAGAACATCTAGAACAACCCAGAACAACACCAAAAATTGGATTTTTTTTTTAAAATCGGGGGCCGCTATAAAAACTGTTTTTTGGTGTATCTTGGTAAAAACATTTTTTAGAGAATTGATATTTTGGAAGAATGTTTAGAGATGATTAGAGAACACCTAGAACAATCAAGAGCAGTGCCGGATTTACCACTAGGCCGACTAGGCCGCGGGCTTAGGGGGGCCGCAGATATGGGCAATACATTGATATGGACCGCTCAGCGCCTTTGACACAGTATTCTAAGGAGTATTTTTTGAATTTGAACTTACTTAGTCTACTAACTAAGTTAGTTAGTAGACCAAATATCAAGTTGATTTTAGCTTGTCATTTGATGGTTAGTTATTCCATTATTACTCCAAATAAGAGTGGTCACCTATCAAGTAACAAGCTAACATCATCTTGATTTTTGGTCTACTAACTGGTTTTGTACTCAGGATCATGAAAAGCACATTATTCACCAAAATGGCCTGTATGCCTATTGCCAAGCTGGCGAGCTTATGTCCCAGACGAACTTAGCCTACCACACCACATATATTTTACAGGCACCAAAAGATTAACTTGATGTCACTCAATCACTCTTTTGCACGCTTTATCTTGATAGCTATACGCTATACCTTTTATATTTATGTATAAGTTTTTAAAAAAGATTCTACAAATAAATGAAAAAAAACTATCTTTTGCTTTTGGGGCCTTACCTTCGAAATGATTTTCTAGCTATTTATTGATTTATCGTGAAAGACCATTTTTAGAGAATTATTAAAAATTGGATTTTTCTAAAAATGAGGGGCCGCTAAAAAAAAACTGTGTTTTGGTTTGGTGAACTAAATCTAGGTAAAAACATATTTTAGAGAATTGATATTCTCGAACAATGTTTAGAACATCTAGAATCTAGAACAACAGAAAATTAGATTTTTCTAAAAATAGGGGACGTACAAAAACTGTTAGAAAAAAATTGGTTTGGGGGCCTTAACTTCGTAATAACATTCAACCTATTTTTGGTGTGTATCTTCGCCAAATCATTTTTTAGATAATTGATATTTTGTAACAATTTTTAGAATACCTAGAACAATCCAGAACAACAAAAAAAAATGGGATTTTTAAAATAATGGGGGCCACTAAATTTTGGTTTGGTGGACTAAATCTAGGTAAAACTTTTTTTTAGAGAATTGATATTATGGAACAATGTTTAGAACACCTCGAACAATCCAGAACAGCAAAAAAAAAATGGATTTTTCAAAATAATGTGGGGCCACTAATAAAAACTGTTTTTGGTCTTATAACTTTGGAACAATATAGAACAATATTAGAACAACTTGGAACAATTAAAAAAATATTAAAAATTAAAAAATGGGGGGCTAACTTCATATGCATGTTGTTTTTTTTTCTGTATCCTAGCTCAACGAAGGTAACGGAAGCTATGTGATCGTTTTGAAGAACGAAAATTTTTTGACTCCGATTTTAGAAATCGGTTTCAGACATCAGGTAATTTTTGGTTCCGTGTCTGTCTGTCGCTCAATTTTTGCGAACCAACATATCTTAAAAACTACAGGTCCGATTTTAATTAAATTTGGATGGTAGGTCATAATTAGCCCATTGTTTGTCCCATATAAGTTTCAACCTTCTGCGCCTATTTATTTCTCTTCAGCAAACGCACACACATATTTTCACTTAAATTTCAAATTCATTAAAAGTCTAATTTAAAAGACACATGAAAAATTCACTTTGTGATAAAAATTATCTTAGAGTTGACAGAAATAAAGCAACAGTAGGTAAGTCATCTTCAATTATATCTTGTTTCATGACTCACAGTTAAAAGAAAAGTAGGATTGTTGTTTAGTTGTTGGAAAACAAATGAAGTATTTCATCCTGCCACTGTTAAATAAAAAAAATGATGGGTTGAAAGTTTCACGAAAATCATTTATCTCTAAACCAAATCGCACACACTGTTTCTTTATTACAGGGCAAAACATTTATAAACTATATTTTATTCATAATATAGAAACAAACATTTTAAATGGACACTTTAAATATAATAACATATTTCATGTAGAATAAAGTTTTTATATTTGTAAACTAAAACAAGGTGACAGAAGATTAAAGGTTAAATAACAACAGGTTACTGTATTACGGGTATCGCTAAATATAATTTTTCCCTTCTACTTTACCCGCACATTACAATAATAAATATATTCTAGCATCCATTAAAGCTGGGCTTTTAAGCGGTGCGGAGCCAGATTTGAAAAATACTTTATTTTGAACGATTTGCTTAGCCCGTAACGCATGGGTGTTCTGCTTTTTAGCTCGGTTGCGCTTTTCTACTGCGGGCCAGAAGGTAGTCCTTCACCCCCGATCACGATATTCTTAGCGTACACAGAAAATATTTTCGGGGGACTTGACCTTGAATGACTAAATACGGGTTTAGCATACCACAAATTGATTAAAGCATCACTTGGTGCACTGGTTAGCCGTGCTTTTCTACAGAATGTGTTGTGTATTTCTCTTTATAAATAGGATTGGTTTATGAACTACCGTCCAAATTCTTATGATAAGCAGGATTATCTAGACGTTATACATTTTACTATTTTTCATAATTAAATACTTACTCAAGGTATAGCGATATAATAAGACAAACATTTTTGGAAGAAACTCCCTCTTAAACTAAACAGAGCACCGCAAGAAATGGCATTCTAATTATTATCGTTTAATAAATCAAATCGCAGATCTTATGGCGTATAATTGTAATTTCTCCCCCCCTTTCAACACTCTAATTTTAATTTTTAACCTCATATTCAAAAAATTAAATTAAATAAAACCTAACAAATTGCCACGCTTATAAAATTTACCTAGACGAAAAACTTAAGCTATCAGACTCCCATGTAATGGGGTTCTAAATTACTTGTCGTGATCAGTACAAAACAATGTCACTCAGGTAAGTAAAGAACGTGGATTCGGAAATCTTATACGACTATCAAATTTCTATCAAAAAGATAATTTCTTACTAAGAATTCTCTGAGGAACTAAATATCTATTTAAAAACTGAATAAACCATTTGCAAGGTAATTAAATAGGTATTCTTTTTTAATATAAAGTTATCTGAAAGAGTTTTTGGATTTAAATTAAGTATTACTATGCTATGTGACATGAAAAAGTTTTGTCCGAATATGGCTGACCGATTTATTTATTTTGCCTTTGTTTTCCCATTTAATATCGACGAACACTAGTCCGGCCATTATACTTTGTTATTCTGACAGCGCGGAAAAACGAAAAAATATAGGAGGGCAGCCAATGAGAGCTCGAGATTTTGGCTGGTAATAGGTTGGGCCAACTAGGCAAACAAAGTTATTACTGGATAACCTTAAGATAACCTAGTGGTTTTATTTTTTCCCTCACATAATAGGTTGGCCAATCTGAGGTGTCTGATTTACAAAGTATAATGGCATGAGTATAATGGAATCCACTTAACTTCCTACTTCCTTATATCCTATATCTTTTCCCCGTTCAGTCCAGTCTAATGTACACATTCAATTCAATCGGCAAAAATCCAAGTTGTCTAAGGCCGCTATAAACCGTCTAATGTACTCACCCTCATTCAATTCAACGTAATTAATTCCATCAGCATACACACTGGCTGAGCCAGTAATCGGGCCGATTTAGGGTACGCATTCTAATTCCATCCAATCCAATGCATTTAATTCAATCGGCAAAATTCCGGGCTCAGATGGTAATCGGGCCCGGATTGTTTGATGTTTCTGATTCGACCGGCAAAAAAACCGGGCCCAATCGGCAAAAATGCATTTATATTCGATGCATTTATTTTCATCGGCAAAAATCCTGGCCGAGCCAGCAATTAGGCCGTTTTGGGTTATGCATCCTAGTTCAATACAACAAATTTAATTTCATAGGCGAAATTTCGGGCCCGGCCGGGAATCAGGCCGCTAGTATACGCATACTCATTCAATTCAATGCATTTATTTCCATCGGCAAAAACTCAGGCCCAACCGGGAATTGTGGCCGTTAATGTTTTTAGTTCTATCGGCAATATTTAATCCTTTTACATTTCGGGCCGACCCTGGCGGGTCTAGTAAGCGCACCCTAATTCAATTTAATTTCATAGGCAAATATTTACAGAAAATGCGGGGATAACACGGGGTTAGTGTGTCGCTCCACCACCTGCATAATAAACCTTGCAATGGACATACGCAACCAGTTAGTCGCCACTCCACCAGTTGCGTAGGTAGCTGTCATCTGGTGAATTGGATTCGGACACTTTTTTCTCTGTTAGCTCGTCGGGATTGGGGATCGTTGGGATGGTGTTGGTCCAGTTCCCAACATCGATGAAAGAAACGCGGAAACCAAGTTTGTCCCTGGGAGCTACTAACATTAGCTTTGTTTTTAAATTTTTACAAAATATACTGACGGAGGGATCGGCTGATGGCTGCCACTCCGAGGGGATGGCTGCCCGCCTGCGTTCTTAAGTGTCCGGCCACACAGAAAGCAAGCTAGCTATGTCTGAAAATTTCCGTTTGCAATAATGAATGGAGCCAATGGAGGTGGCCACACTGAACGCGACGCTACGCTATGTCGGCGACTCATCATATCTTAGCTTTGTTTTAGCAATCATTTGAAAGGATTTCTCGGCGACGTCTAACAGCGACAGACTTCCTCAGACTCAGACTGCTACTACCCCCCTGCAATAACTCCACCAAAAACAACGAACATAAAGTTTACTTACCTCAAACATACAGCAAGGCGTTCTTCAGTTGATAAAGTCGCTCTGGAGTTAAATCTATTTTTTTCAATATCAACTTGAAAAAGATGGAGAAGAAATTTATAGTCACTTGATGTCATTCTAAAGTATTCTTTGAACTCCTCTTTGTCTTGTTTAAGATCCTCGATCAAGTGATGGAATTCCCCAAATTGGTTTCTTTTACTGTTCAATGCATGCACCCACTTTCTTTTCTTTTTCTGCTCACATAGAGTAAATAAAAGCAATAGCCCTTCATCAGAGCTATTGTGGTCCTTCCTACTTAACATGACGAACGAGACTAAAAAACATTGCTTTCTGTGTTGCCACCCCACCTAAATATAGCTAGTGTAGTTCTCATAGCTCGCAGACGTAGCATACCTAGCTCGAGTCGCGTAGCTTTCTGTGTGGCCTGGGGCCTGGCCTAAACGCTGACGCTTTCGACATCTGTCAAGCCAGTCCACTTCGAGCGCGCCGCGTGA
This sequence comes from Gerris lacustris, assembly GCA_951217055.1. Lineage (NCBI taxonomy): Eukaryota > Metazoa > Arthropoda > Insecta > Hemiptera > Gerridae > Gerris > Gerris lacustris. The sequence goes on from OX578278.1 coordinate 75,496,736, forward strand.
ACTCAAGCAAATGCGAACACATTCAATCTCAAACGGAGGACTCTGAGTCGACGGGGCTATAGGAGTCTCTAGTTTTGGGTTCATTAAATTCATACTAGCAGTATCGGATTCTCGCTGACAAAAATGGTATACATTTAAAAATAATACAATTTACAATCATAACACCCACGGTCCACGGTTTATTTTTACCGGAGTCCTCTCTTTATTTATTTATTCATATATATTTATGTATAAAAGAATTTTTTATTATTGAATTTTGATGATTTAATTTCCATTACAAATGATTAAAATTCAATGCTGTTAATTAATTAACAGCATAAATTAATTAATTTATGGGATTAATCCCACCCTCAGGTAAAACTGTAGTAGAGACCAAAAATCTATTCCTTAATATAACTTATTTATGTTTCACGTATCTTCAATTTTTTATTACTTATTTTAATTTGATGCATCAAAATCCTTTATAGTTATAACATCTTTTCATTGAGGTCTTTTGGGGATGAGAATAAATTTCAAAATTGATTTACTAGCTATAATTTCACAAAGGAATTAATTACACAACACACAACAGCAAGAGACATCAATGAAAATATTTTAAATGTCGTTTTTTATAATCGCCGATGAATTAAAATTTGCAATAAAACAGTTATTGTCTATTGTTATCCAATTAACTCGGTTCCATCTATAGTATAACCTGATTACTTCTCACTTACACTCATAAATAAAAAAATAGTCTGTCAATTAATGTGGCCCGTAGCTTCCTCACATCCCATCACTTATTCTATTGATGTTTTACATTACATTATTAATTATTGTACATTATCTCATTTTTTTATGTTTGTCAAAATTGTTTTGTTTTTTTTACCCGTATAAAAGTATATAATCAGAGCAATATTTGATGTGCGTAGGCGATTGAAATTAATCTATGGAAATTTGCGGGCCGCTTTCGACAAACCATCCAAATTTATTAAAAATCGGACAAGTAGTTTTTAAGATATGTTGGTTCAAAAAAATTGGTCGTCAGACAGGGGACCAAAAATGTTCCCTGATTTTTGAAAAGGATTTCTGCCATGGAATTTTTGAAATCGGAGACAACAATTTTTGTTCTCCAAAACGATCACATATCTTCCAATTATTCGACATTTAGAAGATTTATAATTTTCATAATAATCTATTCACCCTGAAAAGTGTTCAAATAATAAGTAGGGTATTTATTTACACACAACACTAAAGTCCTTTAAGTCGTTTATAAGTAGGTTAAAATGATACCATAGTTCTTAAGTTAATATACAATATACTCCTGTTCCTGTTCTTTTTCAAGCAAACTTTCTTTTCGAAAATTAACTTTAAGATAAGAAGAAATCAAGTTCTCTAATAAGAACTAAATAACTGCAGTTGGCTGCTTTGAATGAGGTATTGGCATTGGCAGCACTGTGTTTGACTGTGTTATCATTATCTTATCAGTTCCCTCTTCCCTCCTTTAATTTTATGCCCACAATTTGAAATTTTACTTTTATTTTGCTTCCTTCGCTCCTTCAACTTTAAAAGGAAGAAGAAGTCGAGATTGTTTTTAGGATAATATTTCTAGCTACAGTTTGGTCAATATTTGTATTTGTTTCCTAAAGGCTTACAAAAGGTTTGTACGCAGTTCAGTGTTAATTTTTCTGTTGTTGCTGAGTAAAATCATGCCAACAAAACGAAGCCTCAGTCAACGGACAGAAGCCGAAAAGAGGAAACGATCCCGAGATAAGCCGAGTTCTGACGAGGAAGAAAATGACGAGGCACCTAACTCTCAGTTTATAAAACACAACGAAGATGTTATCAAAGATTGTTTGGTCTCACTTTTAGCTCATAATTCTTCGCTGCTACCTGTAAAAAAGAATGACATATTTAGTAAATTTGGTGACAAAGTTGGACGTAAAGATAGAAACGCGATCATTAACTCAATAAAATCTAAGCTACAGATGGTGAGTTCTTTACTGAGTATTAAACTAACAACTATAAAGTAGTGTTTTATAAAAACCTCCCCACTATAACACTGCAGAATTATATTTGATAACAAATGTCGCTCTATAAACTTAACATCAGTTTATTCACAATATATCGAACTTGAATAACTACACACAATAAGATTCACTGGACATTGTTGTAAACTTTTTAAACTTGGTCCAAGCAAATTAAAGTTTTTAGCCATAACATGGGCTAGATGCAGTAACGTTTGAAGTAGTTACCTTAGAGTAATCTACATTTAGCAATATCCTTTAACAATCTTACAATTCGAAAGATCAAAGATAAAGGAAAGCCAAGAAATAACCTTAAAGTAAACTGTTGTGCATATAAGTAAAGGTATGTTTTTGAGGCGTGTTAGATTTAACATCGATTACATGGAAGGGGTACACTATTGCCGAGTTTAGCCAGATTTAATTTGTGGCCGACATAATATGACATGAGAAAAGTTGGTTCTATCTCAACTTTCTCCCATTTACTCTCCTTACCTTACGCTGGAAGGTTTCTTCCAGTCCTCTTCCCTCTAGTTTATATTTTAGTTTTGATTTAAATATACACTTGTTTTTCATCTTAAAACCTTTTATTTAATTACAGCTATGAGTTTCCGTTGCTGTTGTAACACCTTACTTGACTAATCAGAATGTGACCTTGTTCTTTGTAGATCGGTGCTTGTTTAAAGGCTGTCGATGGCAATCGTTTTATAATAGTGAATCAGCTTCGAAGGAATCCTTTGATCGAAGATGAATTCACACCGGAGAGACAACTCTTATGCCTCATACTTTGTCTCATAGCTGTCAACAAGGGAACTATCAAGAAAAGTTTGTACAGTTTTAAACTTTAAAATTATCTTAATCCTCTTTATTCAATTAAAGTCATTTGAACAAATTTTAATTTTTTACTTGTTCAAATATTAATTGTGGTTCTTATGATGATTATTACTCCGTATGTGAAATTCTCAATGTAATGATGATCAAATTAAGTACAGATACTTCTCTTTTTCCTTACTTAAAATGTTTAAGTCTGAAGAACCATTGACCATCTCTAATGTTAATTATTCTTTTATTAGGTATGAAATTAGTTAAATCAAAAATTAATTTTAAAGGTGGGTTCACAGCTGTTATGTTATGTTATGTTATGTTATGTTATGTTATATTATGTTATGTTATGCATCTCCCATCTAAAACAAAAAAGCTAGCGGATCTCGGAACCGCCATCTTAAAGTGGATACAAGGAAAAAGTTGGTTCCAAACCATCTTTTTGCGGAATAATTTTTTTTATTATTCTATTTTTTTTTTAACTTCGTTTGAATGATATATTATACTACCCCTCGCATTAAAAGAAAAAACGTAAGTGCTTTATATATGTCTTCTAAAGATATCAATAAAAAGAATCAGTGAATGATAGTAACTTAAACTTAGTACTGTCAATGCATTTACTTCCATTGAAATTATGTTTGATGCATAGAATTTAATAACAAAATAATTATGAACTACAGCGTTAATTGAACTGTTTTAAAAGTTTATTGTTAAATCACAAAAAAACATTTAACAGAAATTATCCCTTCAGAACAGTAGATAAACAAACGAAGTGCCTTTGTTTTGTTTATAACCTTACAGTAAGGTGTGGGGAAACCAGCAAATACCCCTCGGCTCTCCAAATAAATGGCACCACGGCTTCATTAATATATTGTTATCTATATAGCCGGATATGCACTGAGATCGGCTAGCCAAATACCCACCTTCCTTACATAATTTCCTACTGAAACTATTCCAAGTTGGTTCCATGTATGTTATGCATCTCCCATCTAAACAGTTTAAGGTTATGTAACATACTATTTAAATATATTTATATAATATGTATAATCTAGAACAGAGAACTAGAAAACTTGTCTAGAACTAAGCCTTGCATGATATTCAGTTAAAAAGAAGTGGCTGATGTGGGAAGTTTAATGAGATGCTTCTTTTGCTTATGTTGTTTCAGATGAACTTGAAAATAGCTTAGACAAACTAGGTATCCATTTCCAAACTCCAGATCCTTATTTTGGTAATGTTGTCAAATCAATTCAGGTAATCATAATTTGGAATGTTCAAAACATTTTTTTTATATTTAAATTTTAGTTCTCTTTCGTCTCCAAATGTATTCATAACACAAGTTTTTTTAAAAATAAATTAATTATTTTTAAATAATTTTACTTCTACTTGGAACCTTAAAAGAAAATCAAAAGAATGTAGGCATTTACCACTACTAAAAAACTTTTAAAGATATTTTGGCATGCTATCTTAAATTAAAATTATAGAATGTTTATATACGGCTGAAATTAACATGGGTCCATCTACTGGTAATTTTCATCAAACCATCCAAATATCTTAAAAACAGATGAGTACTTTCAACGATGAAGGTGTTAATAAAAAAAGTTTGTGCGTGTGGAAGAGAAAACAATGGGCACAGAAGGTTCAAACTTATATGGGACCAACAATGGGCTAATAGTGACATTAAAATCAGAACTGTAGTTTTTAAGATGTAGTGGCTCGCAAAACTGTTGACAGTCAGCTACAAAACCAGAAATGTTTGTTGATGTCTAAACGGATTTGTCTTGGAATTTTTTAATTCGGAGACAGTAAAAATTTTTTCAGAACAATCACAAGGCTTCTGTTATCTTTGGTAAGCTTGGATCAATACCAAGATTTTCTCCTTGCAAGTGCAACCTGTAACAAAGCCTAATGTTTGTTATTTGATCCCTGGTCCATTAGTGATTTATCCATTTAGTGAACACAAGATCAACTAAAATGGAGGAAAATTTCATAAACTTTGAATAATGCATCATTAATTTGGATTACCCTGTATTGAAAACATTAATTGCATTTCTCTATTATCCTAAACTACTTCATATTTTTTATTTTATTTTTTAGTTATTTGAAAAGCAGTGTTACTTGAAGAAAAGTTCACAACACGATAAAGATAAAACCAGCATCATTTATGAATGGGGTATAAGGGCTAATTGTGAAGTAGAAAAGGACGATATAATAAACTGCATAACCTCACAGGTTCGTTAGTTTTTAATTGACAATCATTGCTACTTTAATCCAATTTATAAGAATAATTTAATAATTATTATTATTATTATTTTTTTTTTTTTTTAAATTTCAGATGTCCGTTGCTAACGGTTTAGTTTCACAAGTAAACCTCTCGATGATAACACCTCCTGAAGATGATATTGAAGATGAAGATGAGAACTAAAATAAATTGTTAAGTAAAATTTCACTATTAGTTGTGTTTCTACGGTTTTATAATTTACAGATCTCTTAGAATTGTGTTGATATATTACAATTTTATTATGTTTTTTATATATTTTTTTTATTTTTTATTACATTGTTCCTATTTAAATATATAATTGAGTATTATTATTAATATATGTGGGTAGTAAATTAGTTTTAACTGAAAGTTTGGAAATCAGATAAAATATTTAGGGAATCAAGAGATTTACTAATTTAAACTACTCCTATACTGTTCCCTTTATTCTACAGGGGCCAAAAACCCCGCACTTTTTTTTACACTTATAGCTCAGCTTCTGTAATAGATAGAAATATGGGGTTTGCGGAGTCTGAAAACTACATTCTTCTAGTTTAAATTTCATATCTATAACTTAGCACACTATTGGGTAAACGCTGTGCAATGAAGGTTTGAATTAGGGTCTTAAAACATAAACACACAATAATTATTTAAGCGATTTCATTTGATTACTTAAAGTAAAATAAAGTAGAAATAATTAGACAAAATCAGATGGGAAGAGTCATTTCTTTTGATAAAAGAAATACCGTGTTGCATCGAATATATGCGCCATCGAATTTAAGACACACCCCAATTTTGAGAATCTGTTTGGTAAAAAAAGAAAGAAATCAAATTTAAGAGGCCCTTCAATAATTTTAATATATTTACAAGTTTAATTTTCATTATTAACATAACCATAGATTCATTTACTCACGTATAAAAATGAATTTACTTAGAAACATAGAATTGGATTTGCGTGAAAAAGAGTCGCCTTTAGCGTTAGAACTCACAAATTTTTAAATCAAAATGAAATGGAAATGAAATGTTGGGGATTCTTATAATTGAATAATTGGAAACAGTGAAATAAAGAATCTTGAGCTTTCCGTGAACACTAAAACTACAGGGTGGCGCAAAACTAACGTTATGTTTGTATGTTTAATAGCTTATTAAATTTATTTTTATTTCAGAATTTTGTGAAGAAAACTTGGGGAATTTGAAATGGAACACTACAAAACAGAACAGCGATCAACAATTGTTGAATTTTATTTTGAAAATCAACGATCAATTGTTTCGACGCAGCGTGCTTATAGTCGTTTTTTGCAACCAAGCGGTTTATTGTTGGTGCTGAAGGTCCAGTAAGCACATTAAAAAAAGACGATAAGCATGCTGCGTCTAAACAATTGACCGTTGATTTTAAAAATAAAATTCAGCAATTGTTGATCACTGTTCTGTTGTGTAGTGTTCCATTTCAAATTCCCCAAGTTTTCTTCACAAAATTCTGAAATAAAAATATAAATAAATTTAAAAAGTTATTAAACATTCAAACCATAACGGTAGTTTTGCACCACCCTGTAGTTGCCAGTAACATAATTTTTCTTTCTAACTAACGTTTTTTATAAAATGTTTGATCCTTTTGAGGATCCTTGAAGGGTAGGAAGAAGACTAGTAATGTTTCATGTTGGATAGCAAGGTTTCTGCTAGTCGAGCCATTTTCGAGCCTCTATACTATACATTCAATTTCTGTTCTCAGGTTGCAAGTGTAGTGATTTTTTAAAGTTAAGTTGTACCTATAACTAATGGGTCTCATTGGTGTCAATTTCCATGAGTGAAAATAAGTGATTAGTTTTCACTTCAGTTCACTCATGGAAATTGACATGGCTGGTGAGACCCATTAGTTATAGGTAAAACTTAACTTAAAAAAACACTACACTTGCAACCTGAGAACAGATATTTAATGTATAGATAGAGGCTCGAGCTATTGGCTTGTGTTATAAACAAATACATCAATTTAAGACGCACCTCATTTTTGAGCCCTCCAAATCATGGAAAAAAGTGCATCTTAAATTCAATGCAATAGAGTATTTACTTTCATATTTTCTTACATGAAGACATGTAGTGTGGCAAGTAGTCGTATTATGGTTATTTTTTAATTACTTTTTTATAATGGTAAAAAGTCAAGTTAGAAAAATCAATAGGTCATTTTTTTCACTGGCATTTAATACGCACCCCTATTTTAGAAGAAAAAAGAAGGCACAAATTTTGCTTATTATACCTGAGATATTACTGTAGAAGTGATTCAACTTATTATTTGTAACAACATAATTTCATTCATTTTGTGTTTTGGATATATACAATATATTAGCTATAACATATTATCTATGTCTTAAATCTCAAGATAGAGATAAATCAGTATTGAGTAAAGATTAATTGAGAAAGTTAATTAAAAGCTACAGTAAAATAAATTCAGGTCTAAAACTCATTCTGGTATAATTTGTTCTGCTTGCTTCAGATGTTATATAAGTTAAAAGTGCGATGAATTCCAAATTATTATATAATAAATATACTGAGTGGAATTTACTACCATGAAGTGTAGAAAACTTGTTAATAAATATACAATCAAGGCTAAAAAAAAAAGTATACAAAATTAAAAGTAATTTTTTATTTTATATAAAATAATTTATTCATGACTGCCACTCCTTGTGCTTGATATAACATACTTTTACTATCAGTCTTTAGATATCACTGTAATAAAGTTCTCTATCAAAACAGATTATCAATTACATTAACCAAATATTTACTATTATGTTAACCACGGGTTGGTTGGCTGTTCTGTTTTGACCTTTTCCTTTTTAAGTTACATAATTATTTACAAAATGGGAGGAACAATTTCATTATAAAATAAATTCATCAAACAAAATCTTTTCCTTAATAAAATTACAATAACACCTCATATCAAGCACTGGTAAACGACTATTATAATAACATTATTAATAACGTCTCTGATTTGAGTAAACAATTTATAAGGCTCTTGATAAAATCCCATCACAGTTAATTTTAATTTATATCTAACATTATATAATATTAACACTAAGAAATAATGTTTCCGTTAGTTTTGTCAAAAGTTATCATTTCCACATCTGCTTTAGCTAGGCGATAAGTTTTTGTAGATTCTGGAAAAAAAATATATACACATATATATATTATTCACACAGATTAGAAAGATAAAACTGAATCACAATAGTTCAACCTAATTGTTTTTCCAAACAATGGATTTCAAATAAATAAATGGGCATTACTTTTAAGTACCATTTCAATGTTTTTAATGCTACTAATTATTGACTATCTATGAAGAAAAGCAAGAGAATGTTTAAACAAAGTATGTTTTGTGTAGAAGCATTTTATTTTAATTCTGTTATCACTCATAATTGCTAAAAAAATTCCCGAATCCTAATTTGTTGTGGGCCTAAATGAGATCATATACTGTTTTCAACGCAAAGCAGTATTAGAATATTGTTTTTGTTTTTTTTTACAATAATTTTTCTAAAGGTTAGTTTTTAAGTAATGCTGAAGAAATAAAATATTGAATAGAATTATACCTGGACTAATTTTTGTTGTTTGGTGATTAAAGCATATCATATAAACTGCAAAGTGTATACTTGCACAAAGAAATGCAATAATGGCATAACTGGTGTAAAGAATGCTGCCACCGTAGTATGTATAAACAAAACCGCCTATAAGACTTCCAAGAGATATTCCTAAAAATTTCATTCAAATAAATAATACATTAATTAATTATATACGACTATTAGTTACAAAAAAAAAACCTTACCAGTTGCATGTTTTATGTTATGTTACATATATTACCAATATATCACAATGTGGCCTCAAAACTTTTCTTCTTGCATTTGCCACTTTTTTTTAACTGAAAGGTTTATTCCCATAATATTAATATTTTCAAACCATCATTTTTATCTTATGGATAAAGGAGATCTTATGGAGGCGGAGATTATTAAAACTTCTTTTACTCAATGGATTCCCTACTAAAACATAACAGTTATTGACACTCTTTACTACGTGTCAAAGCATATCAAGTTGTATCTGCAAAGTTGTCATTTACTGATTTAAAAGTCTTGGATTAAAAGTTTTGGGATTTTCATCTAATTTATCTGACGGTTAAACAACAAGGCTACCTTCAAAGGTTGAAAACTAATTTTTAACCTACTACTAAGTTCCTTTTTTGGTAAACTTTTCATTGTAAACAGCTTTTCGCTTCTTGAGGAAACTTTCAAGTTTGCAAATGTGATGTATCTCTTTCTTACCCATTGATATGTATGCATTATCTTTTTCTCCAATGTAAAATATAAGTTTAGAGAATTTTTACTGCACCAAATTTTTTATAAAATTATAATTTAACTATAATTAACTGTATTAAAGATTACCTAATCCATCATCCATACCAGCTACCAAGCCCTGAACTGTGCCAGATGTTCCTGGAGGGGTAACTGAACTGGCATATGAAACTATAGTTGAATAAAGTAGGGCATATGATGGTCCCTGTAGAAAACCTTCAATAGGCAGCGCCATCCAAGGTTCTGTTATAGAAGCTAAAAGTCCCAGCCTAACCGAGTAGAATAAGAAACCAAGGCTCAAACTGTGTGCATATCCGATCTTGTCCAGTACCCAACCTGAAATTAAAGCAATAAGATGTACACAATACTCTTAGTCCTCTATTACTCTTCTTTATCCTCTACATCCCTGCATTCATTTTATATTACAATGTAATTATTTCTGCTTCTGTAAGTTCTTCTTAAGTATTCTGCTTCAATACTAGAAAAATGCCTTCTGGAGTTAAAAATTATTAAGATAAAAATACTTCTAGACTCACCTGATAAAAAGAAGGATACAGTTTCTCCCCCTAACGTTTCCAGAGCTACTGTAAGCCCTTGTAGAAGCTTGATATCTGAAGTGTTGCCAGATTTTGTAGCTAAGTCTTCAATGTACCTAAAAGATAATGAGAAAATATTTAGATAAGAGATTTTAATTTAAAAAAAAAAGAAGAAAAGAAATTGGACGCTTGCCTAGCTAAATCACTAGAATATAACTTACATCTAAATAAATACAAATGTAATTGCTCTCAGAACAAATTGAATGCCTAGGTCTCGATTTCTTAGCATTGTTACATACTAGGCACGTTTCATTCCAGACCCTTCTACACGGACTACGCCTCCCAGAAACCTAAAAATACAACATTTTCCTGCACATCTAATTACAATCAACTTTCATACAGCTCAAACAAGAATTATGCAGCGATCGCATATTGGTGCCCTACGTTCCTATCCTGTCTATTATACTAACTTTTGATGCAAGTTCGATCGCCTCTATAATGAGTCATATCATCAACAGCTTAGAAAAGCCAATTGTGGATGCAACCAGATCATTCATCATCCAGACATCACAAGAGGATAGAGAGGCCTTATCAGTGGTCACAATGAGAACCATTTTTTTAACTACCTGCATGGACGAGCTTTCTATTAGTCACACAGCCCCTGTCTCCCATGACTGCAGCCCACTTAGTACAATGTGCTACGATCTTAACTACTAATTCAAATAAGGGGACATAAATGCGAAATTGGATTGTTTACCCTGAGCACAAATCATTTCTTAGACCACTACAGTAAACATGTTCTTTAATTGTGAAGTTCATTTGCTGCACTTGGAATCTCTTCTGTCTCAATAACTGCTGCTGTGATTGCCAATGAAACTGATTGATGACGAACTTCGTGAAATTGACAATACTTTTCTACACTCAAACATGGACTTACCATTTACAATCGGCGATGGTACAATTTTAAACAGCTTTTTAAATTGGGTGTAATAATGTTAGGTAAATACCATAGTAAGAAGTAGAAGATGGAAGAATCCATGATGCCGACAAAAGTTGCAAAAATGAGGAAAAAAGAAATTCTGGGTTGCTTTACCAATGTCCAGACATCTTTCACTATGTTCTCCGATTTAGACAGCTCAGGTAACTATGGAAGCAGAAAAAAAGCTTTTGTTGCATTCATAAAATAATTTATAATTAAATCCATGAATCAGACGGTACTAATGTCCCATCAACTTCATTACGTTTGTAATAGTTTTGGAATGGTTTTCTGTATAATTAATACGGCAGTTTGATATACCTTAAGTTTCCATGAGAAGAAAACATCCAGAGAGATGCAAGCCGACGCAAGGATGAAGACAGGAATGAAGTTGTAATATGGGAGGCCATGGGATGCCAAGTCGACAGCGTAACCACCGACAAGAGCCGACAGACCAAAACCAACGGCACCCCAGACTCGCTGGTAACCGTACTTTGTATCATTACCTTCACCTAATCACTCCTAATCAATATTAAAATCAAATCAAATCTTGAAGGGTTGATGAATTAAAAACTTATACTTCTTTTAATTCTTCTTTAGAGAGATTTTTAAGTGTAAATTAATATTAGTTTAAATCTCAAGTAGATTTAAGGTAATAGGAAAATTAATTAAAAAAAAAAAAAAACAAGACCTCGACAGTAAGACTCTTAATAGCTTAGAATGTTGTGCGACTAATTATTAAAAGAGTAAATCCAAAAGAAAGATAGTTGTAACAGAATTAAAATCATCATTTAAAATTGGAGCCTTTTTTACTCTTTTTAATATGCCTTACTATGAATCATTAATCATTACTAATGAGCAGCATTTCACTTACTTTTTTCTGGGGAAAGCAATTATATACCACATCCTGCAGTTTTAAATAATACTAAATGAGATTACACGATTTAAAAGTTAATTTTTTTAGGAATTTGTTCTGTGGATACAAACACCACCATGGACTCTAGCAAGAGGGTTCTACCTGATACACGAGGAAAAAAGTGGTGGAGTGCCAGAAGGGTGTGCTTGGATCCACTGCAGATTCAACCCACACAGCTTTAGCACCACATGGAACCACATTGGATCCAAACATGTTCAATGGGTTAATAACCCAATATGATATTTGAGGAGCTTAGTATCAAAGACGGACATTCGACATTTTTTCCAAATTTCAGTTATCGATTGTTTCTTATAGATTTTTGGCTGCTGCATAAGATTCTGCCATCCATTTGCATAAAAAACGACCAGAAAAGGGGTAAAAATGCAATAATATTTGAAGTTTTGTTTCAAATATGGACAAGTCAACACAAATTTTGCTTCAAAAGTGGACATAACCGAAACAGCCAATCAGGAGTTAGCTGCATTTTACTAACTCGTTCCTATAATGCATTGCGGGCTTTAGCATCTGAATACCTACTCCTACCATTTTGTCATATATGTTTAGAAAAATGATACTCCGAGGGGAAATCGAAAAATCAATTTTAGCTTTAAATTTGGGGGTAAGAACTCTGAAAAACGTGAAAAAAAAAAAATTATTTCTCCAATATTATTGTTCTAACCATTATTTTCAACGTAATTTTGCTTCAAAAACAAACAAAACCTTGTGTTTGTTTCAAAAGTGGACAACTCCACTTTTTAACTCCATTTAGCAGCTAAAATATCAAAGAAATTCACGTTTTCAGTACTTCTAACTAGTTTTGAGTCTATTAAGAATCTACAGAAAAAAATTATTGCTCTAGCACCTTAGAATTTGAGCTACAGTTTTTCGGCTCTCCTGTAAAATTTTGAAATGTGCTCTTGTCCGTCTTTGATACTAAGCTCCTCATTTATTGTTAGGGGTAAATATAACTTTGGAATTTTTTAAAACTGTTCCAATAGCTCGACCCCCCCCCCCCCTTCCCATTTCAATGTCCTGTTTTGGACAATACTTGGGCCACCCTATTTAAAGATCCTCCACTCTTTCTATTCAAGCTGTTGTTCAATAAATTATGAAAACAAAATAGTTGTAACATAATACTAATATTTTGCTTATTTTTTTTACTTAAAATTATAAAGACACTTTTAAAAAATATACATACCAAGAACATCAAAGCAAATAGCATCGCTGAAAAAGTTTGTTATATTGAAGAAAATACTTCCGAGTGAAGTTAAAATGGTGAAAATCCAGAAGTTATAAGAAAGGCTAAACTGAGATGAAGGGCAGTTTAGTAAACATGTGCTGTTAAGATTAAGACCAGTTGGATCGGCTTGGCCGAGCGCAGAACTGTTAAACACTGGATAACAGTCATTATAGCCTTCCAACGATGAGTTAGAACAGCATGCTGTAGAGAAATTCCATCCTCCCTGAGAATCCAGATAGATTTTTCCATCATTAAGTTTATTTACTCTAGCACTGATATCATTCGTACATTTCATTTGGCATGTCTCAATCACTTCCTGAAAATGAAATCACCGAACAAATAATTAATCGTTACTTTAAAATATTTAATATGATGAAAGACTGTAATATGGTCTAAATTATTAAGTATGAAAGTCTATTTTTATTGAATATTCTATCCCCCTAGAACCAAATCCAAAAGCCATAATAGGATACTTAATCCTTTAACAGAGGGTGGTCTAACAGCTGTCCCAGCAGCGGACCACTTAACACTTTAACAGAGAGGCCTGTGGTCCCTGCAGCGGACCACCCAACAATGACTGTAGTGGACTAAGACAAAAATTTTAAAAATTGTGATAAATCTATTTATAAAGTTCTGGGAGGTGAAGATATGGGTGTAAATAAATGTATTTTTGTGCGCATGTTGAAAAAAAAAAAAAAAAAAATGGACGCAGAAGGTTGAAACTTATATGGGACCAACAATGGGCTTTTTATGACCCACCATACAAATTTTATTAAAATCGGACTCGTAGTCTTTAAGATATGTTGGTTCGCAAAAATTTAGCGACAGACGTATCAGATAATGTCTGAAACAGATTTTTGTGTTGGAATCATTAAAACATTGCAACACGATAAAAAAGAGGTCAAATTTCTTTTTAGGGGCCACTGGATGCTTATACATTTTTTAAACCTGGTCCCTAAAAAGTTTTTAACACCTAGTGACAGCAACTAAAGATTTTATTATGAAATTTTTCACTACTTTAGCTCCCACTTAAGATTATTTTTATGTTTACTCCACAAAATGTTCACCAATAGTCCCGGAGATAGTGTGTAAAAAAGTTTCTGACTAACAACATCAAGCTAGAATTTTTTGTATAACTAAATCTTTTCATGCCTTTTAAGAATATGTGGTTGGCTAAGTTTGTCTTTGGGTCTTAGACTGCAAAAAAGCCCTAGAAGCTATCTCTAGCAAAAACAAGGTACAAGTGCTTTGGGTTCCGGGTCATAAAGGAATCGAGGGAAATGAAAAGGCAGATCATCTAGCAAGACATGGTTCCGGCTCAAATCCCTTGACACCCGAATTGTGGGCATCTCTCGGTGCAACATAAAGACAGCACTGAAAGTCTCCTTGGTCAGAGAGTTTCAGGAAACCTGGGATGAGTCACCCAGGATGAGACAATCCAAGTTATTCATAAGTGGACCCTCTTCAAGACTCGCCAAAAGTATATTGAGTCTAAATAAGAAATCTTGCCATACTGTGACAGGGTTTCTAACAGGTCATTGTCGATTAAACAGGCACCTACAGCTACTTGGATTGGCTGACGAACCAATCTGCAGGCTGTGCGGGGAGGATGAAGAAACTCCTTTACATCTAATTAGCCGCTGCCCCGGGCTGCTAAATCATAGATGGCTGATCTTCGGTGAGGCAACCGTTCCTGTTAGGGAGCTAAGAAAAGTAACCATCAACAAGATAATAGCTTTTTGCCAAGGCATCAGAATGTTGAAGGAGTAGAGGGTCTATGGATTAATAGAGGGAAGACCTTCTGCAACCCGGGTTTGTTCAAAGGACCCATCTGGTGGTCTATTGTCTCTGGGATTAATTCCCCCCGGTGAAAAAAAAAAAAAAAAAAAAAATTGTCTTGGACATAGCTTGGCAATAGGCATTTCAAAAAAACTAACCAGTGGAGAGTGGCAATGTCCCACCCTTTATGGTGGAAAATGCGGTTTTCGTAATCCTGAGTAAGAAATTAGTTAGTAGACCAAAAATCAAGTTGATAATAGTTTGTTACTTAATAGAGGTTAGTTATTCAAATATTACTCCAAATCAAAGAGGTCACCTATTAAGTGACAAACTAACATCAACTTGATTTTGGTGTACTAACTAATTTTGTATTCAAGATCATGAAAATCACATTGTACAACATAATGGGCGGGACATGGCCACTCTCCACCGGTTTTTATTTTTTTATTTTTTTTTGTTTTTTCAAATGCCTATTGCCAAGCTATGTCCCGCAGACTAACTTAGCTGACCACATATTCTTAAAAGGCACCAAAAGATTAACTTGTACACAAAATTCTAGCTTGATGTTGGTCAGACACTGTTTTGCACGCTACCTCCTGAACTATTAAAAGGTTTTAATCGCCTAGTGACAGCAATTTAACATTTTTGATTAAATTTTCTATACTTTAGCTCCCACTTAAGATTATTTTTATCTTTCCTCCATAAAATGTTCACCAAGGAAAATTCATGTTTAAAAGAATAATGAGAGTAACCTGATACCAAATATTTATTGGTATCTTAGGCTGTCAGAGACCTTGAGATGATGACCTTGATACATATTTAAAGTTCTACCGATCAATTTTCATCGTGTGATCTAATTAACAGAGACCTTTGAAGTTAAAACAACAAATTACATCCTTGAGAGGAATTAAAACCTCCTATCCAACAGAATTAATACAACCGCTACAAAACGGTTTTTTACAATTTAAAAACAAGTCGGTTTAGAATTTACTTACTAACTTACTGTTGTTACACTGTATTTTCACATTGCTCCAAGGAATTGTGGAAACTGAATCATGAATGGTTGCAAGCAAGTTGAAAGACAAACAGGTAGCTACTACAAAGCTTACAAAGAGAACCTTTCTCCATTGATAAAAATAATCGGCTAAGAATCCGATAAAAGGCTTCAACACAAGGTACAGGAGAGGGAATACAGCAGTTATACTTCCTAGTGCAGCTTCTGTTAAGCCCAATTGTTTACCTACTAATGGATAGAAAGGTAATATCGGCCCCATTGCTGAAAAATATAAGGAAAAAGTAAATAATAAATATAGTCTCATGTTATGTATATGTTAAAATGTTTCATTGCCTAATACTACTTGCTGCTAATCCTTCAATTCTCTCGCTTCATTTTCTTACAACTTAGATACCTTGCTATACAAAACTACCCCAGTCCAAATTTGGCAAGGAGGCGTCAGTTAGTATTAACCAATAAATCAATAAATTTCTATTTATTATTCTTTGGTTAATCCCTTATTTATTTATTTTTTTTTCTTTTAATTCTTTTTCTTCTTGCAAATTTTTGCCCATACCTGGGCATCATCTGGCCTTCAACTGAGAAATAAGAGTGGTATTCATTTCAAAACTCCTATTTAGATAACAAACGGTGAGTAACACATTCTTCTATAAGCATTAAACTGTTACTAACACACACTTTGTTATCTAATAAGAGTCTTGAAATGAATACCACTCGTATTACTTTGTTGAAGGCCTGATGATGCTCAGGTATGGGTGAAAATTTGCTCAAATTATACTGTTATTTAAAAAAAAAATAAAAATAAAAAAATAGAAACTTTTTTTTAATGATCATCCCTAGAGCCCAAGAAGAAAAAAGAATAATTAAAAAATATATTTCTAGATTAATATGGAGAAACTTTTGAGTAAAATTCAGGAATTCAACATTGAATACCACTGACAGCTAAGTGAGGTTAGAATTGATTATAAGATATAATGTGACAAAGACTAAAAAGCAAAAAAAATAATATTATATTTTAAAAAAAATATATATAAAACACGTTTTATAAAACATACACTAAAAAATATAAAATAATTTTTTAAACGAACCATCTCAGAATATATGTACGCCTACGCCACTAAAGATAAAAGTGTGGGTTGCTACCAACAGTTTTTGTAGATAATAGTGCCCCAACCTTTTATTTTTAGTGACATAAGCATCTGTGGCTGTTAAGAAAAAAAAAAGTATCCCTGTTGTATGCTTTATAAAAGTGTATTGTTTTATTTCTTTTTTAAATATAATATTATTCTATCTGAATCTTTAATTCTAATTGAAGAATAATTTTATTGGTGATTTTATCACAATATTAGGTTATAACAGGCTAGAGGGATACTAGCCTTAATAGAATACTACTTTTTTTAACAGGTTTACAGAAGAATTCTTCTTCAGTGATAATAATAGGGAGAGACTTCTCTACTGAGATGTTTGTCTACTAATAAAAGCCATAATCATTTTTACAAGGTGAAAAAAAAAGCAACATTTATTACTTAAATAGTGTCACTTATAATATCATTATTAAGAATTAATAATAAGACTAAAATATTATTACCTGCCATAAAGAAAAAATAATGCATTTTAACTGGAAACAACTTTTTGTTAATCTTCATCTTGATGTTTTCAATTTAAATGCACTGAAATTAGATGAAAAATAGAAATAATTTGAATGTTTTATAAAACTTGATATTAAATGGGGACAAAGTAGGCACAGAGAAGTCATTACTTACAAGTAAGCCATTTTAAACTCTATTTCTATTTAAACTCTATTGTCTACACTATTTCCATCACACTAGAAAGTAAACCTAAATCAAAACATAGGTGAAGACTCCGCTCTCTCTGAGGAAATTCCGCAACAAGGAAGGGAAATCCCCATCACAAAGGGGTTGAAGTTTGACGTTTCGCTTCCACTACTGGAAGCGACTCGAAGCAAACACAAGTATATCTTGTGTTTGCTTCGAGTCAACATCACGATGCACTACACCTCTGAAGATGCTTCCAGTAGTGGAAGTGAAACGTCGTTGAACCCCTTCGTGAAAAGTTTCACCAGAAAAACAAGGAAGGTATGGTGGGCATCATCCTTCTCACCCTCTAGTACAGGTAGCTCAGTCAGTAGGAACAACCCCTGCTATCACCAGGATGGCTGCTTCTGACACTGTGGGGTAACAGCACCCCTTTCTTAGGCCTCTTACACAAGGGGCAGGCCAGCGCCCGCACCCGCATTTAACACGCGGGTGGACCCGCATTGTCTTTTTTTACGAAATGGGCCCCCATCCGCTAGTAGAGCCGCAAGAACAAGGTCTCAAGTCACTGTCAGAAAACAAGCCGAATAGTATGAAAGAAAATCACATGTATTTGCTTTATCTACTATATTTACGCAGAAAACGACAGAGAAATAGGAGGCCATGGATTCATCCAGGATTAATATTCCTCCAGACTTGTATCCCACAACTTCGGCCGGACGGACACTAGACAAATAAGATGATCAATTTCTATCTCCATGTCGTTAATTATAGTGAAGAGAATTATTGCTTTCATTTGATACCCCACTTGAAAATTAAAATAAATAAAAATATTTGAGTTTACTACATTTTTGCGAATTAGGCATGCACATATTAAATTTTTATCTTTCCTATGTGTGGGTCAAAAACATGCGGCAATATTTTAAATTTCAACTTTTTAGCTTTAACGGTTCGGGAGATATGAACCGAAACACGAAGGACGGACAGACATCAGCCTTGGCAAAAGGGTTTCAAGAAGGATCTACGAAACCCTAAAAAGATGTACAGAAGGTACCAGCATGAAGTAAAGTGAGTACAGTGCTGGACTCTGCCTGAGAATAGGGTGTGGTGATTTTTAGTGGTTTGGACAGCCAACACTCTACCCATTGAGAGGCTTAATCAATAGGAAGTCTGTCAAATAATTTTCTCACGCTATACAACAAAAAAAAAACATCTATAAAAATAAAGTTATCTTTTATAATACATGACCTTGGGAACATTTCACTATCAAAGAAAATATATATACATAATAAGTGGGACAAAAGAAATAAGGTTCCAAATTATGTATCTGAATAAAAAAAAAAAGAGAAACAGTTAAATATAAAATTAAACAAACTATCAAAAAGAAATTGCCTACACTAGGAAAAATCATTTACAAGTGAAAATCAGCAATAACCAATAAATATAAACACACATTTACTTTAAATACCTTTAACTGAATAAAATAAAATAAGAACAAACCATTTCCTTATCTCACTTTGTCTCTTAGCTGCTCTAGCTCACAATATAATAAAAGTAATAATACAATTATGATCTGATAATATGAACAGGCGTAACATAATGCTACTTTTTTTAAAAAAAACTTTAAAACCAATTATAACAAATTAAAAAGAACACCACTTCAAGTTAATATTATAAAATATATTAAAAGTTAACAATTAATTACAGACAGGGGGTTTAGTGTTAAAAATTCAATGACAGAAAATAAAGATAAAATATTGTTCAAACTGTCAAAAAAAATGAAAGGCTCAAGATTGTGAATGTACATGTTTAATAATATATTTTATTTTATGTCTTCATTGTAATTTAACTGAAGAGAAAATAAACTTAATTTTATTTTATTCAATTTTTTGATACTACCATTTACTATAACTATTAATAAAACATTTTTCTAACTAAATTTAATATTAAATAAAATTTATATAAACTTAGTTTTATTACAGATAAAAATTGAAAATTCAGTTTTAATTTATGAAAAGTTTCAAACTAAACTGAAAGAGTTTTTTTTTTTTTTAAATTTTGCTTATCTTTAGTTAGTTTATTTTAACCCGGTATCTAAGGATAAGAAATAATCAATTATTTGAAGATTCATAGAAATTAAGATAATATAAGTCTCATCTCCTTGCAAAAAATAGTTCCAAATGTTTTTGTAATTTGATTAGGCAGCATCCTTGACCTCACATTTAGAGGGATTTTTGTTTAGATTTTTTTTTCAAGCCGTAGTTATGTAAGTCTTTTTTACTCAAGGACAAATAAATGAGGCATTGTGGTAAAAAGGCATTAGATTTTTATAATTGTAGGTGATGTATTATTGACAATCTTCCAAAATAACAAAATTAGTTGAAAACTAATGTTTATGAAAAAGTCCCCAGTGGCGTGGCAAGGGGGGGGGGGGGTATCTATCCCTAGGTGCAGCATCTGGGAGTGCCAACTTTATGTAATAATACATAATTAAAAATAAATTTTGGAATAAAATATATTTTCTCCTCTTAAATGAACTTTCGGTTTCATTCTGAAATCTAATGTTGGTTTATTAGTAGGTTAATGAATGGATCAAACTTCAAATTATACTACTGTTCTACTGTTGTTTTAGGATTTTAATCCTAAAATCCGATATCTCTTGCCTCGATGCCCCATAATGCAAAGAGACATTGTTAATATTTACTGTAGAAAAATCATATCATATGAAGGTTGGGGGTTATGAACCAGGATAGTCTACCAGAATAATTTATAAAATAATAAATACTCGATTTAAAGAGCATTAGGGTGAGATTTGAGCCATCCAATCAGAAATAAAATCGGTAAATAATTGAGGATGCTATGAGAGATCAAAGCCAATAATTAAAAATATTAATCGAACCTGGCTCCAACTAAGATACAACTGATGGAGGTACGAAAAAAGTCATAGAATCTAACTTGTAGACCTTTTAAAATCAGTTTTTCAATACAACTTACTGTTAATTCATAATAACATCTTTAACGTTGCATCCACCATTTTAATTTTTTTTTACAGTGTCTTAAGCTACTTAGGCCTAAGCCCATCGTAAGAGGAAGCAGAGATATGAAAGTGATAAAAAATGGTAAATTGGTTCAAATAAAGATACACAATGCATGCTTACTAGAACTTGGCCTTGTATACTGCCAGCAATTGTTTGCATTTGATTTCAAAAGTATATATCTTGTTTTTTCAAAATTATACACTATAATAAAAGAATTATATTATATTATTGTTTTAATGATAGTAATTTTGTTATCTCTACTTCATTAATAGAGACCATTAATTTGGTCTAGATTATTTACCATAAGGGTAATTTGTTATTATTATATAAAAGGGTACTTTTTTACTTTTTTTTTTTTTTAGCACCCCCCCCCCCTAAATCCCTTTGTGTTAATAGTTATTTAGACAATAGAACATATACAAAGTATAGCATATATTTCTTAGTCTAAATTACTATTAAGACGAAGGGATATTTATTCCAATGTACCTTGGGACAAAGGAATATCACACTTGTGTACATAATTGTGATCATATCCCTTAG
Organism: Gerris lacustris; assembly: GCA_951217055.1. NCBI lineage: Eukaryota > Metazoa > Arthropoda > Insecta > Hemiptera > Gerridae > Gerris > Gerris lacustris. The sequence continues at coordinate 75,517,955 of OX578278.1, forward strand.
TCTAATCGACAATTAAGATAAAGGAATATTAAATATAAAACTGCCCCTGAAGTCTCAATGTCTTGAGTTGACAAACACACAAACCTTTGAGACTTTTGTGGGCCACCCTATTGTTTAGAACCAAGGGGGGTGCTAAAGTAAAAAAGTGCCTAGTTGACAAACACAAACTTTTGTGGGGCACCCTATTGTTTAGAACCAAGGGGGGTGCTAAAGTAAAAAAGTGCCTATAAAAGTATACTTCTGCATTATAGTTTTTATTTTATTATTATTTGTTTTGTTTTGTTTTCATCTTTTAAAACATTAATTTTAAAATGCTGCTCGTAAGAGCAGATGAAAGGCTGATTCAAACTCAGATTCATACTAAGCCCAATTACCTTGGCCATCAATGGATGGACTGATTAGATTGTAAACCACTTCTGTTTCTAAAATAAATAATTTAATTCTTATCAACCAATTTTCAGTTTCTATTGTGCAAGTTGTGTAACCGTACTTTACAGAATTTTGTTCATTATATCAGAGTTAAATTACCATAATCTATAGTTAAACTCTTAATAAAATGAAAACATTTAAAAAAAAAATCATCTAAAAAAAAAAGAAGGGCTTGGTTTCTTTAAAAAAATATATATAACATTTTGGAAAAATATGAAACTAAGTTTTTTTTATCATTTAAATCTAAATTTGTGGATTTGGAAAAAAATATTTTCTTAAGAATTGCTGTAAAGGAATAATACGGAGTTAATAAAAAAGCTTATTAAAATGGTAGTCTTCCCCTGTTAAAAGGACAACTCACTTAAATAATAACATGTTTTAAATATATTATAAGTAGTAAAATGTTGTTAATTCAAGGAAATTTAAGAGTATTTTTATGTTTATTCAATTTGGGCTCACCAACATGATGTATTGGCCAACTTAAGATATTGGAAAACTGATATAGGAATGGGTGTTGGCGTTTCCTATGTGTGCTGTCAGAGAATGGATGTAGGATTACTTTACAGAGGCAAACCAGTAACAAATAAAAAAACAAATTATAACTTGAACTAATTTACCTTATATAAGCTATATATCTTTGATAAGAGTCAGTAAGTACTAATTTTAAACTGAGAAACATAACATTTATAAAAATAATAATTATTATTAAAAACTATCACTCCATACGGACAATGTATGCTGGAACCTTCCAATATCATTGTCTGCACACAGTAAAATTATATTTGAATGAAACCTGATTCTTATAACGGAACCACTATGTTGTATAATTACTGGCTTCACTAATCCTTAATTAAATAATTGTTTATACCCTATTTGCTAAGACTGTATTCAAGAGCTTATAATTAATCTCTCTTGTAAATATCATGCGTGTCACAAGCTTAGTCGTCTAATTAACTTCATATTTCATATTTTGTTGTAAGTTGTAATAGCATAAAATGTTCTCAGAAAGCATGACCTCGCATGCATGCAACAGGCCTAAGGTATCAGGATATTTTAGGTCAGCTGTAGTCCTTTCTTGCTCCTATACTGATTGTTTTCTTCCAAGTTTTACTCGAAACATGTACTGATCAAGCTTAAGGAGCGATTAGACGAGCCAATGGAGATTCCATCCGACGTAGGGTAGAAAAGTGGGGGAACTATAGTCTCCCCACTACTTTACCCAGCGAACCGACAGTGTAATCCGAGTCTCGGACCCGATTTCCCTGCTTCCGTGACTAGATGGAACAGGGTCAGGCCGTGTAAATGCAACGCTCTGTCAATTAGTGGGAAGACCAGAACAAGGGAAACTTGGAACGGGATCAGGAACAGAGGGCAGGGAATGGGTCGTCTTATTGCCCCTTTATTTACAATTTTCAGCAGCATTAAATATTTTTTTAAAAATAACTGAATATTTAAAAATACAATCAGAAACAGCTGTCTCTTACAAAATAAGGTTACTGTTACACATAACCAGGCTATTTAATATGCCCATATACAAAAAAGTCAGAAGACTCTACAGATATTTTTTGGCAAAGTGTTACTTCCTCAGTCAAATTAAAAGATGTAAAGGAACATCACTCTGCAGTCATTTTGAAGCTTGTTTTTGTTTACCCTCAACCTTTTTTGAATGCCCACCTACAACAACCAGTTCTCATCATACAATACTATTAATTCTTTATAATCCATAAGCTTGCCAACCAACTGACTAAAGAAATTTAGGGACACAAGCTTCACTTTTATTCTATCCTAAAAAATCCAGTTATTTAATAAGTATGTACGTACGTTACGATACAAATCCTTGTACGAAGGCAGATGTTCAACGATTAACTAAAAAAAAACAACTTTAACATTGTGTTATTATCTTTTATACTTTTAAATAATAACCATGATATTTACAATTAAAACAGTAAACATCTAGAAGGACACTAAGATTTTTGTTAAAGACGACAAAAATCTTACATATATATTTATAAATTCGTATTTTATAAAAACATTATTTAAGAATATTAAATCCCTTGATTCCTTGGCTGGTTTACGATATAAATCAAGATTAAAAACAAATTCTCTGGCATTTTTCTATTTCCAGCATTATTTTTTAAATTAAAATTAAACAAAGATAATCCACGATTCAAGGTCGAAACCAGTGTTCACCAGATTAATATAAAATTGCTCTTAAAACTGAAGAATGCAGCAATGTATAAACTAACTGATAATTAAAGTTTATACTTTATTAATAATAATCGAACTTATTAAAAAATATATAGAGATGAAATTTATGAAATGTAGAAAAAAAGGAAAATTTTAGATAAAAACCGAATATTTTATCTTAGTTGGTACCAGTGCTTGCCCTGCCCATTAGTATCAAGTTTTTCCGCAGTTCAAAGTTCAGCGCTGGTGAACAAATTGTTGCCCATCGTATTTTTCTTTGTTCAAGCCACATTAATCCTATTATTAATCAATTAGGGACATCACGTAAGTACATATTTCGTATTTTTTACGTTTAACCGATTATCTTTCTACAATAAAACGGTGTTAGTTACTCTGGATATTCCTCGAGTTCTCGTATATTGGTCTTATTAAGTAGTGATTGCTGGTTCAAGGCGTTTACCTCATCCTGTTATATTTCTAAACTCGTTCCGTGTTCTTCTGGGCAACTTTCCTTTATTTTCTTTCTCGTTATTAACTATTGTGTAATTATATTTACGTTTATATTTCTACGATCCGCTTTATCTTTCCGTTCGTTAAATGCGCATTTTTACTCGATACAAAATTTTCTAATTGCTGTGACAAGCCATTACTGTGAAAGTCAGCTGATAGTTATCAGGAACCGAAGTGAAGTGTTATTGTTTTCTCCGAACCTTGTTGTTAAATCTCGGTATTTCCTGTTACCTCCGGTTACCTTTTCGGAATTTGGTGCGTAAGTTCGGTTCCTAGAAAAATTTCAAGCATGAATCACTGATTTTCAAGGTTAATATTGTTTTGCTTTCGAAACCGGGATCGACCTTAACCAGTTTTAATTAGATTAAACATTTTCTTCTTAGTACATTTATTTGTTTATAGTTTATTTTTCTTATCCTTTAGATTTGCTAACGATGTTTACTTGTATGAAGGTTGTGTAAAGCGAAACTTGGACTTGCTGTTAAATAGGTTGCTGATATGGCAAACAGGACAGGGGCTCAGCGCCCCAACGGTACAGCACAGGGTCGCATCTGCCAGTTCAAATTGGTCCTCCTCGGCGAATCTGCCGTTGGCAAATCAAGTTTGGTTCTCAGGTTCGTCAAGGGTCAGTTCCACGAGTACCAGGAGAGTACTATTGGAGGTATGAACACCTAATTAAACTTACATAAATTTATTGCCGTCGATATTTTATCAGAATAAAAGTGTTAATTAATGAAAGCCTAACCATTTCTTTTAACTTTTAATTTGTTTCTTTGTTAATAAATTATCAGATCGTAAAAGTTTTTTTTTAATATTTTCCATGAAAGATCTAGTATAATTACTTTCCAATTACAAAAAAAGTTAATTTTGTATCTACTGTATATGACGTAAGTGGTTAATCTTGACAATAGAAGACGTTTATCAAATTTGATGACTCTATACACAAGGAGAGATACTACTTTGTCTTAAGAACTTTTAGACAGAGAGACATCATTCTTACTTTATACAAAAGAGTTAATATTGTTTTCTTAGCAGTTTATTGGGTTTAGGGACAATACCTCTTAATACGTCGCCTCCTTTGAGATTTACTGACTAATCGTCCTACAAGGACCTAATTTATTCATGACCTTGTGACTAAATTCACATAGAGACAGACCTATATCGTCCAACTTGTATTCTAAATGCCTATCTACTAAGTCAATCAAATGTAAGATTTATGCCATTTATCATATTGTTAGTTATAGTTATATCATCTAAAAAACACCTATAAGTTCTATATATTTGTATAATGCATTCTTTGTAAATACTACGTTTGGTCAAACTGAATAATCCTGTGCTCATTTCCATGTAAAGGCTAAGTTATGATTTCTTCAATCGAAATAATTATCAAGACAAAGGGATATTTAGTTGAACGTACTTTAGGAAGAAAGAGTATCACACGGTTGATAAAAGTGATGATATCACTTAGTCTTGATCGCACCATTTCTTTCATTTCTGCCCTAATGTTCACTGTTCTTTTGTTGGTAAAAATTTAAGGTACTTTTTTACTTAGCACCCCACTATAGCCCTTTTTCTGGTTGAACTAGTCTATACGGGGCATCATGTATAGAAATGAAAAAAAAATGGCATATATAATGAAAGTCTTTTCTATATATTGATTAAAAATGCACCAATTATGGATACTTCTTCATTTAATAAGTTTTCTCTTAATACAATTTCCATCTTCAGTCCTCTATTTTGAGACACAGCTGTATACAGGTCGATTTTGGGAATCTTGGGCTTATGTATCTGTTGTAGATTACCTGGGCTTCGATATAGCGTATCTGGTTTTTCAAGAAATTATGAAATGAAAAAGAATCCATAAATAATGCAATTTATATCAATATACAGGAAACACTTAAATTATGGATGCATTATATTTGTTAGTTTTTGCATTTCTATACATGATGCCCCATATAGGCTAGTCCAACTGACAAAAGGGTATTTAGTCCAATGTACATTGGGACGAATAAATGTCACACGCTTGTATTTAAATGTGATAATATCCCTTAGTCTAATTAACTATTAAGACAAAGGAATATTAAATATACGTTAAGAAAACCGTAGAACTCATTGTTCTTAAGTTTTCTGTATAAGATTTAGTCTTACACATGATAGACTCAATCTTAAAATAGCGTAATAAAACTGCCCCAGAAATTTCAATGTCTTAGGGAGACAAACTCACAAACCTTTGTGACTTTTGTCGGGCAGACTATTGTTTAGAACCAAGGGGGGAGCTAAAGTAAAAAAGTGCCTCAGCAATCGCCGACTATTCTACATGCTAATATTTCTAGAATGATAAGTAAATATGCTTAGTATTATAAGCTAGGTTAATGGGGCTTGGCTAGACTGGAAATCTACTCTGAAATATCTCATATTTATGTAATTAGAGGGATAAAGTTTAGGAAAATATTTATTTTTATTTTATAACCAAATATTAAGAAGTGCTAAAGTCACTTTATTCCATCCATTTGCTGTATTTTGTGATTGAATTTCTTTGTTGTCAGTAAAAATCCAACAGCTCACACTGATAACTACTACCAGTCTGTATTACATATTAGCGATTAATGTAAAAAAATCTTACCTTAGTATAACTATAAATTACTTAGAGAGGGGATGGTTTAATTCAGAGGGTGTCGCACTTGCTCTCATCTGAAACCACTATCCTAATGCTTACTTCTCGGGTCAGAGTCCTAGGAAAGTGTAAAAACAATTTGCACACCGATAATAGCATTAAGTTTATGAATCATACTGAAGCTGATCCTTTTTCCATATGTTTAACTTATGTGTATTCATTTTAAATTAATAGTAAAAACCATTTTTAAAAACAAGCTTTTATCTTGGGCTGTCCGCCATATTAGATTTAGAATGACGTCACTTATTTAATCATACATTGGCATCCAAACTAAATGTTATGCAAAATTTTAATTCAATCGGTTGAGGATAACTGCTTTAACCCCTCGAGTCATGGGCTGGCGCATGGAGTGCTCCACGAGTAAAAAAGTTACTGCAAATCACAGATTCACGATGCGAGAATAATAAAACCTCAATTTACCCTACCACTAGAGACCCCTAAAACAGATGAAACAGTCTGCTTTGATTATTGCTTAGTTCTGCATTGTTTTGCCGTGTTTATTTGGCTTGGTGTACTGTATTCGCCGCCCGTGCCACCATGTCCGGTATAGAAAAATTATGCCATCCCATCAATATTTTTCAGTTTTGCATGAGTTGTCGGATTAGGATGATGGTTGTGAGGAGTTATCTTAGGACTTTGACAACTAATAATAATAAATTGGGTTGATAATTAGGGTTGAAAGCCCGAAGGAGTAATTACTGATTTTTTATAGTAATTTTTATTTTTATAATTAAAGATATCATTGAAAAACAAATATGTAATACTTCAATTGACTTTTTAGTTAACATTTTCAAAATGAAATCTAGATAATCTTGATTTAACCAATGTATGGTTTGAAAAATGCATTGGTGCATAAAGTGCGCCGCCCGTGCCTCTTTGTTTGTCCACTATAGCCGTGCCACGAAAGGTTAAAATTCAGTTTCAAGATTTGACTCGAACATACATACAATCATTGCAAGTTAAGTAAAAGCTTGTAAAAAATACAATAACTGTGTCTAATTATCCCTCCAACTCTCTTGAAATAGTTGATTTTAGATAACTCTTAAATTATTGAGAACTAAGAAATTTCATGTGATGTTTTAAGTGCCTAAATAGTCACAGTAATGTTTTTCAAATTGATAACAATTTGAGTTTTTGTTTACTATATGCTAAAAAGATAAAGATTAATGTTGTTGTTTTTTTTTTTTTTTTAAAAAAAGTTCTTTCATCAAATCACTAGGGTTTTTTTTACATATGTGTGTGTGGGGGATTTTGGTGAATTTATCAGTATTTCATCATTTTTTTTTGTTTTTTTTAGAACATTGTTATTTTGTCTTTTGCTATTTTTAAGTGGTTTAATTGTTGTTATAAAATAATAAAGATGTAAAATCATCAACTGATATACACATATCTTGATGGTTGTGTTCCTATGAGTCAAATATTGTCGTATTATCAGGGACTAAATCTCTTATCATATAGATATGTTGATCTCATTGAGTTGTCACATTATCTTTGTCCTTCCTCTCACTCTGTCTTGGTAGTCTGTCTGTCTAATCTCCCCTTCCCCAGATTACTTTGTCTAGTGGTACAGCCTGGTACTGCTCTACATCCAAAATACTAACACACAACATACCCTAGTATATTCTGGGTCCATGGCACAAAATCCTCATATTTTTCTTATTTTAAATTTATTTAAATATATATTTTATTTTATGTACATAATTATATTATTGTACACTTAATTAATTTTATTGATAGGCATTTCAATTAATAATTATGGTTTTTAATGAAAATATTAATAATTATTTTTACTCTTACACTATGTATATACCATTTGAAATTAAATTTAAGAAAATAATTAAATAAATAGAACTTGAGAATACTTTTTTATTTTAAATGTTATTTAAAATAAAATGAGTCCACCTCTTGCTAATTTGACATAGTTATTGATTATTGTTAACAAATATTAATATTAATATAATAATAAGGTTTTTTGTTTCTTAATCTTGGTTGCATTAAAAAAAAAAAATTAAAAAATAAAGTTATTTTGCTCTTGAATTTGAGGAAGAATTGCTAATTCTTTTTTAAAAAAATAAAAAAATCTTACCGTATTTTGGGATTTAGAGCTGTTACATTCATTACTCAATTTCTTTGTTCTTCTTGTATTGTACTAAATTCTTGTGATTTTGGTGATATGGAGCAGCATTTTGGATAGAGAGAATTTGGACTTGGTTAAAAGATTTAGTTTAGAAAAATTTTAAAATAGGTATTTTCACAGTTTGATTGAATAGTTAAAATGATTGATATAATGGACTAATAAGGGCTAAGAGTTCTTTGTATTGAAATTCTAGAATATAACAATTAAAATAATGCAAATGGGTTTATATCAATGAAAGTACGGTTGTTAGCTGTAACAAGTGTTTTATTTTACATAAAATAAAAAGTAAACTTAAGCTTGACGAATACTCAACAAAACAGTTCCAAACGCAGGGTCTTGGTTTTGGGCTGTAATTCGTGAAGTTTCATAGAAAGTCACATCAGGTGCTGTTGTAGTAGGGCAATTCGTGGAATTCATACAATGACATCTTGCTTTCATATGAAGCAGCTGTATATACAGATAGAAATTACAACTCTTTTATATTATGTGTATTATAATTATTTTGTTTTGTCGGTTATAAATTGAAGTCCGTTGTAGTGATGTTCTACAACGCTTCTAGAATATTAAGTCGCCTAACCTTCTGAGCTACCCTTGGATAATATGAGAGGGTATGTTAGCGAGATGCTGTCAAATAAATCACAGCGAGGAAGTTTTATGCTAACGTTTCGCTAAACTTATTAGCATCATCAGAGTAAGAAACAAAGTATAAAATAAAAATAAACAAAAAGGCCGTGGTTGACTCTACGACACTTTATAAAAAATCATTCCTTTATTCGCTTGCATAAACTTTCTCACTGTGTTTTATTTTACAGCATGTCGCTAACATACCCACTCAATATACTTGAACTATCATTAACCCCCCCCCCCCAATTAACTTGGACAATATGTAAATCTATAATTGAATTCACCAAGGTGTCTTGCTAGTGCTACCTAGTAAAATAATATTGAAATTTCTAACCTTATGGAATGATTAGGGAAGTTATTATTAAATATGTATATACAGCCAGGTTGAGATGTTGGCAAATTAAAATATCTTCTTTAGCTGAAGGGTGATTAGCCTCCAGTTTCGCTACCGTAACTCAAATTATAGAGGATTTATTATAGAGCCTTTGCTTGATTTAAAGCAATACACTTGCTGGTTGTATAACAAAACTCATTGGTAACGCTATATTGTTTGACGACAAAAGAATACTGTACTTGCGCCGAAGTCATATTTTTGGAAGCAAATATTTATTGTAAAAAGTTTGCTCACGTCTAGGATATGATGAAGTTTGCTCACGACTGTTGATGATAAACTAATTGATAAAATTCCTTTTACAAAGATAACATTCCTTTTTAAATATAAAATTCCTTTTCTTTATGAACTCTATTAGTAGTCCTCCCTTCACAGAATTAGGATTGTTCTAATTACTTTTAAACTTAATTTCAGTGCTTAGTTTTCAACAAAAGATATTAAAAGGTTGTGGAAAACAATTAATAACTAGGTAGCTTATTTAGGTATCACATAAGTTTAAATTGACGATTGTACTTAAAACAATAACTTTTCCTTAGTTCAGGAAAAGTAAAAAAAAAAAAAAAATGGAATTGGTTGTAAATTTTTTAAACATTTGATTTCTACTCTAAACAATCTAGGTGGGATAAAAGTAAAATCTCTCTCTTCATTGATTTTCTATTGTGAAAATAGTTAATGTAAAACATTAAGTTTGTAATAATTTTTAGAGTCTCTAAGTTACATTGACATCGCTTGTAGGATTATGTAATAAGATATTGTTCTAAGTAGCATTGAAGTGAGTTATTTTAAAGGTAGCATCTATATATGTGATATTTTCATCTCAAGCCCCTTGAATATTTGGCTATTTTTGTGTCATTCCTTGTTTATACCCCCATCTCAAGCCAACTTAACATCTATGTTCTATTTGACATTTTATAAAATGTATTTTACCTGAATTTGTCTCTATTTACCTTATGTCTTACTTTTACTCATGCCCTTTAAGTAAGTATCTGTCTATTATTTTACTAACTATGTATAAGCATAAACTTTTTTACAGTTTCCGTTAACAAATTAAAAAGGAGATTTAACTGTCAAATTGTAAATGGATGAAAGCTTTTATATTGACTTGATTTCTTATCTTGAGGTGTTTATAGTGACACCTGAGTCATCGCACAGTAAATTTTAGCTGTTGATAATAAATTTTCTTCTTTTACAGGGGTGACATTCACACTTTTTACCATGCTTTTGTATTTAATAGTTATTTAAAAAAAAAAAAAAAAAATAAAAGAAATTGTTCAGGAGTAATATAAGGGGGTAATTGGTAGAAGGCCCAACCATATATTGATTGGTTGGTCTGTGACTAGTAGTTACTTTTGAAGATATAGGTGTAAATAAATGTATGTTCGTGTGCATGCGAAAGAGAAACAAATGGGCGCAACAAACAAAGGTTGCAACTTATAATATAAGTTGCAAATTAGTTCCCATATTATGGGAACTAATTTGTAATGTATAAATACACATGGGTATGTAATTTATTGCACTAAAAATATGATATCCTCCCACCTAATTTTAATTAACTGTTTTTTTTTTTTTGTTTTTTTTAATTCTTCTCAAAGCCAGAGTACTCCCTTAATTGTCCATTTCTATAAAGGGTGAAAAATTGACTCTTATAATTAATTTATTTTGTTTATTTGTCTTTGAGATAGGTTTTCTTGTTATTTAAGTATTAATTTGTAAATTTACCATGTGATTTTCAGCTGCTTTCCTAACGCAGACGGTATGTTTGGACGACACTACAGTGAAATTTGAGATATGGGATACTGCCGGTCAGGAACGGTATCACAGTTTGGCTCCAATGTACTACCGAGGTGCTCAAGCTGCCATTGTAGTCTACGATGTCACCAATACAGTAAGACTTATTATTAACTTTATGAGTAACTTTTTAATTTTTGTGAGAACCGTTACCCAAAATAGTATCAAGCCTGTTGACAAATGATTGATTAATTAAACAATGAAATTAATATTTCAACTTGAACTTTTTACCTTTGAATAAAAAGATTTGAGTAAGACTAGATTTACATTGGGACAGGAAATTAATATGTCAGAGACCAGCTTTAAACTTGGTTATAATTTGGAACATTCTGATTTTGTGTTACATATTTTTTGGGGAGATGATGTATATACAGTAGAGCAGCAGTTCCCAACCTTTTTTTACTTGCGTACCCCTTAGCATTAATTTATTCTGAATCGTACCCCTATTATACTTCCTATTATATTATACTTCCTATATTAATTTTATAACTGATGCTTTCATGAGTTTTTAGTATCTTAAAAGGAAATAGTCCCCCCTCCCCGTAAAAATAACTAAAGTGAGGAGGCCAGAAACAAAGGGTTGCATGTAACATTTTTTGAAATATGAAATTAATGCATGTATAGCAGAGCTGCGGCTTACAGAACAACTATTTTCTCATTTGTATACTTTGATTAATGGAATTTAATCTTAAGTTTATAAAATGCACTTTTGGTAACTTACATCCCTTAACTTCTAACGCCCTCAAATAATTTGGAGATATTTAGTTACAACTCCTAAAAAAAATATGGGAAGGGGATAGTTTGAGTTTAAGGTTGTCTTAAGTTCTTGCTTAACAAATCGACACTAGGGTTGAATGTGTGAGGGTATGGTCAACTTAAAAAATGAAAGCTGAATAAAACAACAACTACACAATTCCATATTGAGAAAATAATTGTAATTGACTTAAATATGATTGATTTATTTACCTTTCATCATAGTAAAAGAACTTGAAAAAATTAAAACAATAAATATAAAATTGTATTGGTTTTAAATTATTGGTAAGATTGATTATATTATTTCTATTCAATCAAATTACACTTAACAATGGTTCAGTGATATTTTTGGGCTTATTAAGGAGAACTAATTTTTTTTAAATCTGATATGATATTACTGGTAAGATACAGTCTTAAATCAGGGGCTGCAAAAAGTCTACTTTGGGACTTATTTTTTATGTATACAAATAGGACGAGAATGCCTTTTCAAATAATTTAACTTCACTCCTTTAATTTTGCACTTAGAGGGTTTTTTAATTTTAATGTGTAATTAAATAATTTCCGAAGATTTTATTATATATTTTATTTTAAAAGTTATTTCTAAAAACAGTTTAAAAATAAGATTTATTTTAAAAATAAGATTTGTTTTTAAAAATCTAAACTTCTTTATATACATTATTTTAAATGTAATTATTTATGTATTTTTTGTCTGCCATTATCATTTTTTTTTTTCGCGTACCCCCTGATTTCTTTTTTCGTACCTCAGGTTGGGAACCGCTGCAGTAGAGCGTCAATTATCCAAACTAATGTTGGTTTAGGGTGGTTTAAATAATAAAAAATTCGGATAATCAAAATTCATACAAAAAAATGAAGGAAAGATGTAAAATGAATCAATCACATTTGTACAATAATAAGCATGTTTGTTTATTTATTTATGGTACATAGGGAAAAAATTTAATTATACAGCTAACAACTTTTTCTTTTTAAGAATTGCCAGTTCTGATAATTGAACTTTAAGATAACTGATGTTCGGATAATGGATGCTTTAATATATTATGTATTATGAACTTTGCTTGTTGTTCCATGGCTCAACTTTTTAATGAATTTATGAAAACAAATTCAAATATTTTCCTTGAGAGCATGATAAATATCTTTAATATTTTTAGCTCCATTATTAATATATTAAATTAAATTTGATATTCCAGGAGGTAGCGTGCAAAAAAATGTCTGACCAACATCAAGCTAGAATTTTATTTACAAGTTAATCTTTTAGTGCCTTTTAGGGTATGCGGTCGGCAATGTTCATCCGTGGGACATAGCCTGGTAATATGCATTTGAAAAAAACTAACCGGTGGAGAGCAGCTATGTCCTGCCCTTTATGGTGGACAATGTGATTTTTTATAATTCTGAGTACAAAATTATTTAGTAGACCGAAAATCAAGTTTTATTTATATTTAGTGAAAACTATAGATTATTGTATGTTGTCTCACCAGGATACATTTGGCAGAGCCAAGACCTGGGTAAAGGAACTTCAAAGGCAAGCTTCACCGTCCATAGTGATAGCACTGGCAGGCAACAAAGCAGATTTGGCTAACAAGAGATCAGTAGAGGTTGATGAAGCACAGACTTACGCCGAAGAAAACGGACTCCTTTTTATGGAGACATCGGCGAAAACAGCCAAAAATGTTAATGACATTTTCCTTGCAATAGGTAAATATTAAACTTTTAATTCTTCTTCTAATTTTTTATTTATGTAAAAATGGGTGAAATGAGGGAGTAAGAAGAAATAATGCAATGCTGATTTGTATCTTTATTTCTTTGTGTTTATAAAAAAAAATAGAATTATAAAAAAAAAAATAAAAAAAAAAATATTGCGAAGAATTTCTATTTCTCTGCCTGTTCATATATAATTTTTAGGTAAATAAGTTATACATTTTAATATTAGTGCTAATATTGTTTATAATCAACTATTCAGATTAAAAAAATAAATTTCTTAATAAAATATACTTAATGTGTGTGTATGTGGGTGAGCCTTAATTATTATTTTTTTAATTTTCGCTAATGTTGTAACAGTAATATAGATTATGTGCTTCTAATTAATACAAAATAACAATGCATGCATATTATTATATTAACATGCATAATAGTGGTCTTACTTGAAGTGATTACTTACAATTTTTTTTTTTTAATTTTTACTACTTTTGCTACCTATGTATTATGTATATTATACAAAAAGTTCAGTGTAGCAATACTAAAAAGCAAAAGCACAAGTGTACAAAAAAGCAAGTGTAGTATACTATTGCTTTAGGAATATTTTTATGAAATTAAAGAGTTTTTTTCTTCTGCTATTTTGTAATTTGACCTCAAATTCACAATCAGAAATCAAAGAACCCCTTGGATAGATGTTTAGTTCTTAAGTTATGTATATTTATCACAAATTTAAGATATTTCCCATCATCTTAGGTCCACCCTTTTTTTTTTTTTACTTAAAATTCATAATCAGGGACCCCATAATCCCTTTACTACTATATACAAACCAAAAGAAAGAAAATGCAAAAAATATATTCAACATCGAGGGGGCCGGCGTAGCCGAGGGGTTAGCGCACTCGACTCTGGAACCAAGGTCTAAACCCCAGCTCTGAGTCCGAATCCCAGGGGGTGAGGCATGTTTCACACTAATGATTTCAGTAGAGTAAAATGGCCGGATAACCTCCGTCCTGTAATATGCGTCTGCTTCGTTTAATCAAAATGAAGCCTATTTTGGAGCTTCATTGACTCCACTATTATTTATTTTTCTTAATATTGTATTGTTATTTTTGCATTAATTAGAAGCACATAATCTTTAGTATTGTTATATTTATAACATTAAATATTATTGTTTTGATTATAATTGTAACAGAATTCTTACAAAAAAAAACTTTTTTTAAAATTCACTGTTTTTGCTATTTATTATGTATATCTTAAATTATTTTATCTCCTAACTTATTTGTCAATTGAAATATACAGTTCATTTAAATGATAAATTAATACAGTTGTTGTTAATACTGCATTTTACAAGCTTTTATTTAACTTGCAATGTTTGTATGTATGTATGTTCGGGTCAGATCTTGCAACTGAATTTTAAAGCAGTTATCCTCAACCGATTGAATTGAAATTTTGCATACACATTTAGTTTGGATGACAATGCATGGTCAGCTAAGTAATGTAATTCTAAATCCAATATGGCAGACAGCCCAAGATGGCGACCTAGTTATTTTTTTAAGCATGCCCATGATATGGGTTTCAAATGAACGGGTTTGCTGAGAAAAAAAAAATGCCTTCACTCTAAATCCAATATGGCGGATAGCCTAAGATAAAACCTTGTTTTTAAAAATGCTTTTTTACTATAAATTTATTAAATGTGATTTTTTTTTTTTTTTTCTTGTAATATAATCTCTTAATTATTTTTATATAATAATTTTCAAATGGAAATATCACCTTTTATCTAATTTAAATGAAACCTTTTTTTTTATTGGATTTGCACTAAGTTAGGGGTTGGCACAAAGATTTCACATTTAAAAAATATTCATATTTTTTTTTTGGCACAGTATTTCAAAACTTCATTTTTCACCTCTATGATAAAGATATATCACCTCTATGATAAGAGGGAACCCTTAATACTGATATTAATTATATATTTGATGTGTATGTGTGTTTTTTAAAATATGTTGCTTATTTTTTTTAGTAATAGACTTAACTTTAATTATAATGAGCTCTGTTATGTATTTTTTTTAGCGAAAAAGTTACCAAAGAATACTGAAGGAAGTGGTAGCGGTCAGGGTCAAGGGAAGAAGTTAGTAGAAACTGAACCTATGGCCAAGCCAGCTTCATCGTGCTGTAAGTGATCTGATTTCAACCAAGAGCACTTGTTCAGGTATTTCTTTTTACACTGCAACCACACAGCCACCATCACTCCATCTCTCCTTTAATTATAATATTAACTTTTACTAACAAATTTTTACTAACTGGGTATTTATTACATTCATAAATTTAATAATATTGTTAATTATTGATCTAAAATATTATTTCCTGTTAATTAGTCATATCCTGGTCTATTTCCTCTCTATATTAATTTTATATTTATTTACAGGCATATACAGGGTGATTGGCGATATATGTACAAAAATAAATAGGGTGATTCTAAACATCATTGGCTACCAAAAAACTTAATGTAAACCATGGGTCTATTCTCAACCGTTTTCCCACAAGGTCAAATTTTATGATTTTTTTAAGATCGCATACCTTTGCTCATAAAAACATTTAATGCTCCAAAAGTTTAAAAGCTAAAACAAATTTTTTAGTTTCCTTGTAAATCAGACCAAATTTCTTACAAGATAAGTGTAACATTGAATTTCATGCCCTCAAATTACATGACAAAAAATGTATACAATTTTTTTTTTTTTAAATTATAATATTTTTTGTCGTTCCATAACTTGGTAGAGAACAGACCTTAAACTTGCCGGACTTCAGGAAAAACTTTTTTATTTACTAACGTTTCGATCAATATTAATACATATTATTACCCATTAATGAGGCGGAATTTTTAGTAAACTTCGCTGAAAGCAAAAAGAAACGTGTTTATTGTTGTTATTGTTGACATGCAGGTGAGTATACTAAACTAATATTGATTCTTTTAATATCCTTTTGATTATTACTTACCCACCTGTAAGTCAAGAATAGCAAGAATAAACACGTTTCTTTTTTACTTTCAGTGAAGTTTACTAAAATTTTCGCCTTATGAATGGGTAATAATATTAATATGGATCGAAACGTTAGTAAATAAGGAAGTTTTTCCTGAAGTCCAACAAGTTTAAGCTCGGTTCTCTAACAAGTTATGGAACTACAAAAAACTGTATTTTTTAAAAGAAATAAAATTTGTATAATTCTTTTGACTTGTAATTTGAGGGTATGAAAATTATTATTAAACTTTTCTTGTAAGAAATTTTGTCAGCTTTACAATGAAACCAAACATTTTTTTTCAGCTTTTATACTTTTGGAGTAATACGTGATTTTATGAGCAAAGGTGTGCGATCTTAAAAAAATCATAAAATTCGACCTTGTGGTAAAACAGTTGAGAATAGATCCATAGTTTATATTATGAAGTTTTTTGTAGCCAATGAGGTTTATAATCACCCTATATATTTTTGTACATATATCGCCAATCAACCTATAACAAGCTATTTAAAAAATTAACATAATGTACTAACGTAACTTGTCAAAACTTATTTTAGTTCATTAATTATATTAAATTGAATGAAATTTGTATTAATAAATTAGTCTCTACCACCATCCACGTAATATAGTTACGGCTTGGTAAAACTCCTAATACATTTCCACCTGATTGATTCTGCAACATTTAGTAATTTCATCTTTCTGCAATGCAGTCTTGTGTCATGGAGCAGTTGTCTCTTAATTTGTATTACTATTTGATTTAAACCGAAGTCAATTGAAAGCAGCATTTGGTTGTCATAAGGTAACGGATTTGTTAGTTTTATCAATCTTCATAAGGGAAGAAATTAAATCACAAAATTTGATCACTATTCTGCACTAATTAATGCACTTATTTTTGTTGTCTTTATTTTGAAAATATACACCTACCATGTTTTGTGCTGTAGGATCTCATGCTTTTTGTAAGTTACAGTATTATTTCTGTTGTAAGCATATTAATTTGACATTTCTTCTTCCTAGATAAATTAATTTTAAGATACCTGATTATAAGTATAAATGTAATATGTAGCTCTATTTAAATACATTTTATCTACTGATGTGTCACAATTAATTTTCATTATAATTGCAACCATAAATTAAATGTTACATTTTTTATTGCACCATAAGCGACTCATATTGTATGTATTTAGCACAGGGAAAACCCGAAATAAGTGTAGTTTTGACAAATCAGATATTGACCAGTCAGGACTAGAATTTATTTATTTGTTTATTTTTATTTTTTAATGATAAATAAGTAGGATAATGGAAATAAGGTTTCTTTTGACATATCCTTTAGTTGAAAATTCACCAAGAATTTCAGGTTCAGTAAAGTAGTTTTAACTAGTAAAAATGCGTTTTAGTTAGTTATATAAAACTGGAATTGCCTAATAAACTTGGGTAATTAAACACTTGACTGGTGTCATACACTCTGTGAAACGGATTTCTTTATTGGTTAGATCTCCGAAACATTGAACTATTTCAATTGTATATATTGCAAAGAGGCGTTTAGAACTACAGATTTTGCTTGTTCCACTTGATTCAAAAGCTTATTATAGTACTAGACTTCAACTTATCGACTTATTTTTAGGGTTTTGTAGATACTTCTCAAAACCCTTATGCCGGGGGTGATGTATCCTTCTGTCCGTTGCTCTTTGGTTCATAGGGCCCGAACCATTTATGCTAAAGGGCTGAAATTTGAAACACTCGTGCAACTTTTTGACCCAACCTCAGGAAAAATATACAGAAGTTAAAAATTAAATATGCACATGTGCAATTCGCAAAAATGTAAACTCAAAAATTTATATTTTTTTAATTTTTGAGTGGGGTATTAACTGAAAGCTGATATCTGTTGAATTTTAGTTAAAACTAGTTTTGACTAAATTCTAACTGGTGATTATAGATCTTACTAGGAAACCCTAGTTTGGGCTAATTTTGGGTTTTGCCGGTTATGAAACCTCTTTGAAGGAGTTGCAGATGAGGTATAGCTTAAAGTAAACCTGGTTGCATAGAATTTAGTGGGGAGAGGGCTTCAGTGTTATGGTTGGGCAATTAGTGGAGGAGCTGATTTCATATGATCCAGGTAGCGTCAAATAAAGATGTGCTCCATGATAGTCATTGAAGAAAATCAACCTACTGTTTTCTAGAAAGCGAAAGACAACTTGGCTCGGATCTCAAAATAGGTATGATTTTGACTCAGAAGTGATGAGAGCCATAAATTTTCAATGTGCCCTCGGTGGCACTTTACAAATATCTTCAAGTTAAGCTAGGGTTTGGATTAACTCATTTTTAATTTGTTTTAACATTTTAACTACCTAAATTTGTTACTACTCTTAATAAGCGTGTCTCAAAGAATCAATTTATATATTTTTAACATTTATAGGCGTCTATCCCCTTTTTTTCAGTAAGTATAAAAAATCATAAATAGTTTTTATGAGGAAACTTTGGAATGTATCCTTGTGGGTATTGAGAGTCGACTGTGTAATTCTTAAGTGGTTGTCTAGACTCTAAAGCAATCTGTATGCAACGTTTGGACACTAATTTCCTTTGACAATGCCTGGTAAATCTTCATTTTTCAGAGGAGATCTGCTCCAAAATATGTTAAATTCCTTGTTTTGCAATTCATTTCAGAGTTCATTCTAACTAAGCTATACTATGTTCATTCTACTTAGCTTATACTTAGCACCTTTTTTTTTTACATATTCCTACTTTCTTTGTAGTGTGGTGATTTTGTATTACATCACTTTAAATGCAATAAATAGCTCAGTATCCAATATTTAAATCACTTTAAATAGCTCTCAGACATATTTCATTGTAAGGGGCTCTTGAAGGTAGGATTGTATCAATTTTTTCACTCTCCTCTAATAAAACTAGAATTGCTTTGAACTAAGAATGCTTTTAAGCCTCAGCACAGTTCACAAAGAAAACAGCATCAATATCATCTTTTGTATTTTTTTATCCTTAATTTGCTAATAAACAAAGAAAAGGAATAATCTTGTTTTTTTCCACCCAGAATAAAAATAATCTGTGATAAATGATATAGGAAGCATTAATCTTTATCTATTTATGAAGGTTGGGTGACAATTTTTCTCAATGATAAATATTGTCAAATTCTCAGAGTAAGGAAGGGGTAGAGGGTGCAATGCGATTAGAAAAGTGGTTCATTATGCGACACCCATATACTAAACCTCTCAAGCGAGCTCAATCCGAACTAAAGTGACAACTGCACGATCACGTGGTCACTGGTCCTTGTCTTATTGGTCTATTCCTTGTCCTTACGTGCCCACGGACGCTTGTCAACAAAACCTTTACACGTCATGTGCTTAGTTTGATTGTTTTATTATCGAAATGTCAAAATATTTAAGAGAAAAATCTGATGATTTCTTTAGAAGACGATTTTGTTTTATATAAGATTGCTTTTGGTTATCTAGGAACTATTACATGTTATTAACAACGTAACTGCCTTTAGATAATTAATTCGGTTAACAACAAACACTAAAGTACATATGTATTTATAAAGAAAACTGTATTCAAATATTAAATGTAGTAAGAAAATATCACATTATACTTATCCATATCAGCTGACATCAGATAAATTTCGAGCTTTTATCAAGATATCGATACTGTTTCACCAAACTGCCGCTTAGGAGGTTTAGTATAGGGGTGTCGCATAATGAACCAGTTTTTGAGACCCCGATTCTATAGTATTGTTCCCTCTATCCCTTCCTTACTCTGAGGTCAAATTAGTATTTTGAACTGACAGGATGTCTTAGAAAAGCTTTTTTTGATGAGTAAAAGTGTAAAATCAAAAAGGTTCTTAGTGAATTTATATTTATTTACTGGATAATACCTTAAAAATATTTATGAAAATGAAGATGCGTGATTTCAGCAGTATCCATTTTTTTGTTGAAATCCATTGTTATGATTACAATTATCACCTAGAATAGACGTGTGATTTGCTTGCTTAAAGTATGGGCGTTACGAGTTTTGACTTTTGACACTCAGATTGGCCCACCTATGTAAGGAAAAAAATAAAGCCACTAGGCCAGTGGTAGGGTGGGGGCCAGTGACATTTTTGTTTGCCTAGTTGGCCCGACCTTCTAGAATTCAAAATTCTGACCTCTCATTGGCTCCCCACCCCAAGCTTTCAGATTTTCCCCACAACTCAAAACACGCATACTGTAGATATCAAAACCATTTTCTTTTATGCGTTATTCATCTTGTCTTTACAGTGGTTGTTGTGTGCTTGGAAAGAGAAGACTTAGGTGTTATATCCTTGACATTATGTTATTTGATTTGTATTGTTCAGGTTGAGGATGCCTCCTAACTGGCAGAAGAGGGAAGGAAAGGATTTTTTTCAAACAAGTTGTAAAGGCAAGTTACAGAAGAAAAAACTCACCCTGCTACAGCAAGCGCTGCTCCGGTTTTGCGCCAAAGGACCTCAAAATCTATTGAGGCCCCAAAAAAAATCTCTCCCGACCTACAATTTGAAATAAAGAATATATATATATATATATATATATATATATATATATATATATATATATATATATATATATATATATATATATATATATAATCTTTAAATCTTTGTAACTCTGTATAAAATAAAAAAAAATATAATAATACAGTCACTCAACAAATTTTAAAAGAAAAAAACGTTTGGTATATCTCTGTAACTGATAAAAAGTAAATAAATAAAATAAAAATAATAAAATGTTATTTTATAAAAAAAATTGTAAAAAAAAAATAAAAAAAGTAAAATATATATATATATTATAAAGAAGGAAAAAAAAGGAAGAAAGAAAAAAAAAAATACCATTCCATTTTTATTTTTTACTAGATCTTCAAGAAGAAAAGAAAAAATAATAATTTATTGTAGGTGGAGCAGTTTTTATTGTGAAGTACCTGAAAACTGTGACACTTTCGAACTTTAAGAAATACCGGGTAATGTTTCAAACAAGTAGAATATTTACCTGTCAAAAGGGCAAATTAACCTTTGGTACTTTTTTAAAATTAATAGAGTTTAAAAAAAGCTCTCTTAGAACAATGGTTAATTATTAGTGATCTCAATATAAAACATTTGTTTAGTTCCAGTAAAAAATTTAATGTGTTTCATATAATATAGAAATCAGTTCTTCCTTTTCAACATCTTTTTTATCTTTTTTATTTAAAAATAAATAATTCATCTGTTTTGGCTGATATTCTACTTTTTTTTCTTATTTCAATAATTTTTATATTTCATTTTAAAATAGGCAAAATTAAATGACCATATCGACTTGATGATAAACACTATTTATTTTGAAACCACTTAAAAAAGTATCAAAGGTCCATTTCTCTTTTTTTCTTTTCTATTTTATAATTTTACATATTAATTTTTTTTGTTTTTTGATTTATTGAATTTATTTTTGACTTAAAATAAAATGCTGTCATTTACATCATTATTACACTCATATATACGATTATATATTTATATTTTTAATGTCACAATCATATGTATGTTATATATATGGTAAGGCCTTTTTTTTTATTAAATATTAATTAATTAAATTAATTATCGATTGAACAAATAGATAAAATTGAATATATACATAAATGGATGTATAAAATTTGAATATAATATATTTGTGGAGAAAAAAAAATGAAACTTATATTATTGCGCGTTATTTAAAAATGTTTTTTGTTATCGTATTAGTTTGTTTAAAAATTATTGTAACCTTTTTTTCAGTCCTAGCTATTCCAATCTACTCAAAGTGCAAAGGAGTTAAAATTGTTGTAATGGGTTTTAATTTTATATTTTATTTTATTGTTTATCTATTTTATAACGATGTCCGTAATGAGTTGGAGTATTTGTTAATGTTAACAAAGCCTTGAACGAAGCTCTTACAAGGAGGGGGTACTATTTTATTTTATTTTTATAACCATCATTTTTTTTTTTTTTTTTTTTGTCTAATATTTCCATACTATTTATTTTTTCCCCTCTCGCTCTCTCTATCTCTTTTCAAATTCAGATAACAATAGTTGTCGAGCCGTTTAAACATTTCCTTTATACATTGATCGCTGTAATATAAAATTTCCTCTTATATTAGATATATAACTTTTTAAATGTATTTTTTAATTATTTATTTATTTATTTATAGTTGAAGTACATTTGCTTTATATTTTTTATCTGTAATAAATTGTTCACTGCTTCGTTTCCCAGACTTAAATTCCGATAAACTAAAATACATTTTTTTTTACGTTGGACGATATCGTCGATAAATTAACCCTTAAAAACAAAATCAGAGAACATGTAATTAGTTAGTATCACATAATATATTGTATTTTTATTTCCTTTCGATTATTTTTCGCTATTGTTATATTTAGTTTATTGTTAAATAATTTTATTATTTATTTTTTTCTGTAGATAGGTTTCGGGGAACCATGCATATTTCAGTAGTATAAGTAGAAATTTATAATGCAGGCATGCTAATATTCCGATTTTACTATGTATCGGTTATTTATATTTTTTTTTTTTTACTTTCAAATTCATTTTTTCTCCTTTTAAGTGATATCTTGTTAATATATTTGATGTATGTATTTTATTTACTTACGGCTTTTTATTCCGAGTGTAGTATATTACTGCCTGATGGATAAATTTAAATAAAATTGTAAGTCTTAACAGCTTACTATTAACATAGTGATGTTCTGTGGATATTCTGTGAAGAAAATGTATTGGCATTTACAGCCTCCTATATTTAACTAATCCTTCATAAAAATTATAATTCTTTGAGTCTAAGCACCAAAGTTAAATAAAGAAATTTAAAAAAAAAATCTTGTAGGCTGAATTACTTTTTCTTGTAAAAATATAAAATACTTTTTATACAGGTGTTAAGTTGTGGAATGTCTGAAAATATGTGTTAATTCATAAATATTTGTAAATTATGGACACATTTTTATTTTAAATAATTTATTTTCTAAATGCATTACATTACTTAATTTATTTAAAATTTAAATTTAGGGGCCTACTTTACTAGATTTTTTTTCTTATTTTAAATGTTAATAGTGCTTCAAAGTATATATATTTAACAACCTGTTCATTATCTTTTAGTAATAATTTATGTTTTTTTCAAATTTTGTACACTCACGTCATAATATTAAGTTTTGTAGTAGATAACCCCCCCCCCCCTCCTCTATATATATATATTTATAAAATGATTTGATTTCTTAACTCAAGGTGATATTTTTCTTTTTTTTCTTTTCTGAGCTGTAAAACTCGAGTGCTGATAGTTTTCTTTCACTGAATTATCTTTGATTGATTCCTTGTTTGGAATCGTGCGACCCCATCCATAGTGATAGTTTTATATTTTGGCCTTATTCCAATCAATAATACTAATATTAATTGTACTTTTTATATTTTAAATTTATTTTGTTTGTGTTATTGTTATTTATTTATTATATTATTATTGTGAGTAATGCTATGATTATTATTTTTTTTTTTATTCGCAAATTGGTACTAAAGAGCGAGGTAGCAATAAACGACCAAAATTTAACCTGTTTAAAACGTTCCGATATATAACTGCTATTGGTTTTCATCATAAGTGATCATTTTACCTTACTGTTTGTCCTTATTACGATATATTTCTCGAGTTAAATATTTCTTTCTATCCGAATAAATCCCTTCTAATCCTGTATTCTTATATTTTATATAAAATATATCCCGATCTGCAATCTACGTACATACCAATTATATATGTAGATCATTTTTTTTTTTAACTGTAAGACTTTTCAGTCCATATTTTGTGTTTCATCACTTGTGGTGACTACCGTTTAAGAGTCAACAAAAATAATCAGAATAATTTTAAAATAAAATGAAGTTGACGAACATTATTATTAAAATCAAAAGTCAGTAGTGTTAGTGTTATACATTTCTAATTAGCTGGAGGGATTTAAGTTTTGTGTTTTCATTTAAGATGATTATATTGAATAAAAAAATAAAGAAAGTTTATTGATAGCACTACGCTTAACTTAATCGTCCTCTCTTAAGTATCTTGTAATGTACACTTTTTCTTTTTAAAACTATTATTTTGTGTTTTAATTTTAAAATACTTTTTTTGTGATTTATTACTTTTATTTATATTATTATTTTTAAGTAAGTTAATAAAAAATTGAAAAGAAAATGTTAAATATATATAATTAATCTAACAGACCTATTTGTATATTAAAGAAAATGCGGTATATAAAATTATGTACGATGAAGGGAGCTTATTTTCCTTTTATTAGAAAGAAACTTTTATCTTTTACTACATGCACAGGTTTATTTATCGTTATTATTAAATTGTACAGGATTATACGATTAAATATAATATTCATTAATTTATTCGAAGCTTTGTGTATTTTGGAGGAGACGAAAATTAAGCGGGTCTTTTTTTTACCTGTGGAGAGATTGGAAAATATCGATTCAGTTAATATTATTAATATGCAGTAGAACCTCGCAATAAGACACTAATAATGGCTAAGAAGGGTTTGTTATTATGAAAATCTGTTATACGAGGGCCGTTCGGGGCACCATTGCTCCAGTGACTGACGTGGCAGGTCTGTCTGCATCAAGCCATAATCAAGTGAAGGTCGTATGAGCACTAGTTTAGTTTTTATAGCATCTTGAAATCTGTGCTGCAATTAAAAGCCCTGCCAAATGCGAAGTTCGAGTTGTTATAAGGCTTTATACGGCAAAAAAATATGTGGCAGCAGCTATTCATCGAAAACTTTGTGCCAAGTATGGACCAAGTGTTATGAGTGAAGGAGTTGTACATGAATGGGTTCGTTTATTTAAAAATGGTCGAAAATACATTCATGATGAAGAGGGAAGTGGTATCCCATCATTAGTCACCGATGAATTCGTTTTGAGAAATTGATGGAAAAGTGTGTTAAAATTGAGGTTTCACAATTTCAGAGCTGTTTAATGAATTTCCTCAGATTTCTAGGATTGTGTTATACGAGGTAGTGACAGAGTGGTTAGGTTAACGGAAATTCTGTGCTCAATGGGTGGCCAAAATTCTTACCGAGCACCACAAATCTCGCACTTTGCATTTGGTGGTGTTTTGAATTTTCAGCGCGCATTTTAAGATGCTATAAAAACCAAACTAGCGTTTGCACAAACTTCATTTGACCACAGCTTGATACCAACTAACCTGCCCTGTATGTCAGTGCAACAATGGCGCCTTTACTCCTGCTACTTCCCACACACTGGCCAATCAGAGGTTACTTTACAAATGGCCCTTATATAACAAATAATATTGTGAAAGTGTGTATGCAAATAAAGGTTCAGTAGTTAGCTAGTAAACGTGTATTATACATCAATTTAAAATAACCTTAAACATAGGTTTAAAGATTTGTTAGGGACACGGATCAAAACAGAACGGGATGCAGGGTCTTGGGTCGGGCGGTAATTAGTGAAATTTGATAGAAAGTCTCTCCTGCTTGGAAATACAGATAAAAATCACAGCCTTTTTTTTACGTTTTTTTTTTTTTTTTTTTTTTTAGTCTGCCACAAGTGATATCGGTCATGGACACCTTAGCGTGGCCCGCTCTTAGACGTCCGTTTAAGAGGCTTTTTCGGGGGCGTGTATCTTTTTTCCTATTCACTTTAAAAAAAAATATTTTTTCCCTTTACGCAAGGCCTACAAAAAAGGTCCTTTGCGTCGGACCGCTGCGGTCGACCGTATTCGAGTTATGCAGAAAAAACTGTTTTTTTTCCCCTGAAAAACCGTTTTTTTCCGCATAACTCGAATATGGTCGACCGCAGCGGTCCAACGCAAAGGACCTTTTTTGTAGGCCTTGCGTATGGGAAAATATATATATATATATATATTTTTTTTTTTTTTTTTTTTTTAAAGTGAATAGGAAAAAAGATACACGCCCCCGAAAAAGCCTCTAAAACAGACGTCTAAGAGCGGGCCACGCTAAGGTGTCCATGACCGTGATATCTGCTGTAAATGGGTTGGTTAATGTGAGGTTCTTACTCTGTATTTTTATTGTCTACAAACGTCAATGATGAATTTAAAATTTGTAATAATAATATTAGTATTTAGAGGCTGACATTAGAACTAAATGGTTCAGTTGGAGTAGATGGATCTGAAGGTGGGAAATTATGAAACATCAATCCACTAATAATTTTATTTAAAATTTAGAACTTTTATTGGCGATATATTGTACTAAAATGAAATTAAATGAAAAACAATCTACCTCCTATTACATTCTAACTTCCTGGCCCGGTATTTAAGAGAGTCACATTCTTCATGTCGTTTTTTGCGTGATGAAAATTTCTTCTATTCACCAGAGCTAAAACATATTTATGTTAGAAGTAAACTTTGTTAGAATAAAAATTGGGGAGTGATAAAAAAACCTGAGCTCTCATGAGAGAAGACCCTGCTTATCAGATTATTTAATTATCATAATAAGTTCTGATTACTTTTTCTTACATTCTATTTCTAAACAACTTAAAAACTATTAATTCACACCTCAGTAGTTATGTTGTAAGCACTGGCTGAAAAATTACCTATTTCTTTGAAATATTCAGAATGTGGTGTATTTCTAAAGATTTAAACATTTGTATACTTAAAACAGGTTTAATCAGTGGAGGTGCTAGGCCCGTGTGCTGGTGGTGTGTCGCACGGGGCCCCGCGCTGTAATAGGAAAGTGTCTAAAAAGAGCTCAGACCCCCCAGTTTAGGGCCCCGCAATATCAGTTCCCACAAAACCCCGCAATGGCTAGCTCTGCTACTGGGTTTAATTAAAAGGTTTAATTAAAGGTTTTAATTAAAACCTGATTCATGGGATGTATAACAAAAAAAATTAGAAATCTTAACATCAAGATGCCAAAAAGCTCAAACAAACATATCAAATTTAAGGGGAAAAAAAGCAAGAAAAACTTAGTTGAGGACTTGAAAAATGAAATTTACAAAGAGCAAAAGTTGATGAGAGCTTTCTTAAACAAAAAAACCTTTATGTTTATGCTTAATACTTATGTTCTGCTGAGCTAGTTATAGATCCCATAAAGAAAGTTTTAATTAAAACAGAAATGCCAGTTTTTGGAGGATGTTGTGAGGTGTTACTGTTTTTCTTCAAATCCATGCATTATGTGATAGCAATATTAAAACAATATTTAAAATAATAAATATGTTGTTTAGAAATTACATATACAGTAGAGTCTCGTTTATCCGGACCCCGCTAGTCCGGACATTCGTATAATCCGGACGGGCCAAAAACTATGTACAAATTGGAACCAGGGCCTGTTAAGATTTATTAATTGTTAAGATAATTGGAGTTTCTGCTTTTATTGTCTATTAAATGTATACAATTGTTCCTAGTATAGTTTATAGGTGTATATTCAAACAGTCTAACACGAGGAATACCCGGTATTTTGTTAAAAATTAACAGATTTAAGAATAAGTAAGAACATCGATAAATCTGTTTCGGTTCCATAGAAATGTAGGGCGGAAGATATAAAGGAAGTGTATTCCAGGAAGTACAATTATATGTGACTGAGATGGGGAAGGGTTTTAAGAAACATGTAGCGGCGGCTCAACCCAGTTCCATAAAATTTTGCCAAGCCAGCAATTTCTAATGTCTCAAATTTTTGTTAAATGATTATCACTCCTCGAATTTCATATCGGAACTCAGCCTGTTTCTCAGGAAGTCCCTTCTATACCTGCCACCTGCGTAATAGATTGTTATTTTATTTTAATTCATTTGACATTTGACATGACTGGTGACAGAACAGCTCTTAACTTAAATAGTGGACCTACGTTGTACAAACATGTTTTGGAGACTAATAGAAGTAATTTTTACGATAAAAACCTCGATTTTAATAGTTTTACTCTACTAAAGCTTGTTCTACAGACACATTAAAACTGATTCCGTTTAATCCGGACTTTCGGTAATCCAGACTGGGTTCGGTCCCGTTAAACCCGGATTAGCGAGACTCTACTGTAATGTTATTTTTCAAAATTATGACTAGGGAGGCTAATAAAAAGTAACACAATATTGTCATCTCAATTTTATATTAATAAGCATACACATTTCGACATTTATATCATTTTCAGTGTAAGTGATAGTGAGTGAAAGACCACTATGCTACACATTTACTTAACAAGCTTTTATGACTTAAATAACATTAACGTTACAAGGTGGAGGTAGAATAGGGCTATAGAAGGATAAAGAAACCAAAGGTAAGGGATATAGAGGCTGTCGGGTATAACCACACTTCAGAGCTATCCAAGACACAAATTATAGAATGTTTTAATGAAAGATCGAATCTTTACCACTCTGCCCTTGAAATACCTATAACAAATCATTTTGTAAAATAGTGTATATTAGTTTTAAGGTGCTCATAATTAAGGTATAGTGAAATAAGGATATTATTGTTTAGCTTTCAGCAGTTAAAAAATAATATTTTACCTGAGTGCCTCCATATCCCTTACCTTTGGTTCCTTAATCCTTCTATAGCTCTATCCTACCCTCACTTTGTTACTGTTATTTTAAGTCATAAAAGCTTGTAAATTAAATATGTAGCTTAGAAGTCTTTCACTCACTATGCTGACACTTACACTGAAGATGATGTAAATGTCGAAAAACGCATGTGTTTAATTATATAAAAATGTGGTGACAATATTGTTGTGTTACTTTGTATTAACCTTTCTACTCATAATTATGAAGTGGTACCACAAAATCTCAGTTAAAACATTCAATTATTTATTATATTGTAATGTTACTTTTTAAATTTTTTTTTCAGAGCCATCATTAGAATCTACTAGAGAGAATATCTCGAATTATTTATGGAGTTATTTTTGCTGGGGAAACATTACGATGTTTTAGGGTTCAGATCTGTGTGTACAAGATAACAAAAAGCTAATGAACTACGGTAAGGAATGGCTGACAAAGCACTTGTAATTCATGAAATTGAATGATTCCAAGCCTTGATTCCCAAAAAATTATGGAACTATTTGCAGGGGAGTTAGTTTCATAACACCCATCTTTTTCCTTGGCAAAATTCAAGTATCACTGACAACACCAATATGATACCTGGGCAAGGTTGCTAAAATTAGCTGGTCACCAAGTAAAGTAAAATAATAAAGTTAATAAAGAGGAGAAGCTTTTATTAAATGGTTTTGTTTGTTTGTGTGTGGCTAGCTGTTGTCTAAAATCTAATTAACCCTCTTGCAGTCATCCGAGTGAACTGAAACTTAGCACGTAGACATGTACCAATATAAAACATTCTATTAAATTTTAAGGTTATTATATAATATATATGTATAATATTATAAAAGGCTATTTATTAAAAACTGTTTTTATTGGTTAGTTTTTAAATCCTTATATAAGAAACAATCATTAACCTAGATTTTAGCTTGATCCCAGCCCGTTGATCTCTGGTGAGCTTGAATTAAAGATATTAAGAATTATGTGTCAGAAAGATTTAAAAAAGTCTGTTAATATTAGATAAGTTTAAATATTTACTGGTTTAATTATAATGTATGGGAAATCCTGGGGTGAGCTGAAGACATTGTCTTGTGGTAGTAATTGGTGTGTAGTTGCGGTCTGCAATACCAACCTAAGCAACCAACCACGTTCGTAAACCTTCCGTTGATTTGGCGGTTGCAACTGAATCTAGAATATGGTTAGTCAACCATAATATTACTTCCTTCTAAAGCGGAATATCATTGTAATTTTAAAAGTTTAAGTTTTTAAAGAGATGATGGCTATATAATGATTCAACCTAAAGGTTTGCCGCTATAATAGTTTATGCACTTTAGAAATTGCAATATCTTTACTTCTGTCTCACACTAAACAACAGCCAATTTTATAAACTTTTCAGTTACCACTGGGTCGGGAACAACATTATTTCAAGCCACTGTGACACTAACTACAACCACCCTCCAGTCAAGAATGCATCATATCCAAATTGCACTTTTTTGTTGATACCATATGCTCCACCCCAGGGTGATAGAAATCAAATTTAGTCAATTAATTTGATTATTTATTCTAAATATTTGTACCAAATTATAGATAAATCTTGTGTAGTAGACAAATTTTATTTAAGACATTGCATTGAAACCAAGTGAGGCCCACAACATATGAAAGTTGGAATTTTTTAACCTGAGAACTATCTATTAAATTACATTGTTTGTATGGCGTACAACATCTATATTTATTTGTAAGTACAAAAAATGAAGTTTGCTCACTTCAAAGTTGAGTTTTATTTAGTTTGTCATTAAATCGTTTGTTTATGTTAAAGGGCCCATTCGCGATGCAATTTCTTTACAACCAAGTTGAACAACTTCATATAAGTTTATGAAACCTGTTAGTTTACTATGAAGTTGTTTATCTTGTGAGTGGGCTCGGTTGTACAACAAATCACAGCATGAGTAGGCTCAGTTTTACAACAAATCACAGCGTGAGTAGGCTTGGTTGTACAACAAATCAAAGCGTGAGTGGGCTCGGTTGTACAACAAAGCACACCGTGAGTGGGCTCAGTTGTACAACAAATCACAGCGTGAGTAGGCTCTGTTTTACAACAAATGACAGCGTGAGTAGGCTCAGTTGTACAACAAATCACAGCGTGAGTAGGTTCAGTTTTACAACAAATCACAGCGTGAGTGGGCTTGGTTGTACAACAAAGCACACCGTGAGTGGGCTCGGTTGTACAACAAATCACAGCGTGAGTGGTCTCGGTTGTACAACAAAGCACACCGTGAGTGGGCTCAGTTGTACATCAAATCACAGCGTGAGTAGGCTTGGTTGTACAACAAATCACAGCGTGAGTTGGCTCGGTTGTACAACAAAGCACACCGTGAGTGGGCTCAGTTAGAGGCTAGGTGAGAAGGCCAATTTTATCAATTTATTTTAAGGTCATTTGAGAATCTGTGAGTTACAAAAAGTGACTAAAATTTACATTACACACCCGCTGTCGTACTACAATGTCATGTCGAACTGAAATAGCGGCTTAAATAATAGAAATTTCAACCCCCCCAAGGTAATAAATTTGAATGGCTTTATGTATCGTTAGTAGAAAGTGAACCACATTTTTTTATGAGAGGCCTACCTGTTTCAATTCAGATATTTTTATTTGCAAACGTGACAGGTTCTTTTTGAGGAAACATTTAAAAAAAAAACCCAGATGTACAAATTTCATCACCACCTCTTGTCCAAAAATTATTTTTCTGAACAGTTAAAATTAAAATATAAGTTTATTATAACATTCTCTCAGGGCTTGTCAAGAGTTGCGTTTTCTTGATCTCTGATCTACTTTTAGATATTTACGATATAGCTTGTTTCATAAATAATAAATAAAGCACATAAAGAGGAAAATTAGTTTAATATTATTTTATTAATGAATGATTACTATGACATTGCTTCAGATTTCATTTATAAATTCCTTCAAATTCCACGCAAACCTATCTAGGAAATCGAGTGCCTTTTTTTTCTTCCATTAAATAAATATACGAACCCAATAGACATCATTTTATAATTATTTTAAATAATGATTACTGGAGATATTATAACGTAAGGTTAAATTGTATAAGAAAAGAAGTTACGTAATCTTGCATAATTATTTTTTCCGTCCTGTTACATGTGTTTTTTCTTGGAGAGGTTGGCAGCCCTCGAACCCTGCATCTATCTCGGTCGTCGGGTCTCGAGTCTCTCTCTGCCAGTGCCAGTGCCAGTTTTTTCTTGTCGGGTCGTCTGTTCGAATCTAGTCGTAGTTTTTATTTTTTCTTTTTTTAAGTTCAGTTTCGTTTTTCATAAAATCGAAATCGTGTGAATAATGACTTGGACGGCGAGCCTGTTTGTCTTCGCTTTGGCGATTCTTTCGTCTGCCAACACAAGTAAATAATTTCACAATAACGATAATTTTATAAAATTATAAACCGCCTCTCATTCTCTTTAGGGTGTCGAAGGTCAAGCCCCGGACGGTTTGATAATGCACATTATTTAATCGCTTCTTGATTAATAGGAAATCCGTATTTTCTTGTAAGCAGATAAGACGACCTGATTTGTTGAAATAAAAATATTTTACGCATCTAAATCCGGTGGTATGGGTCCTCCTTGCCGAAATTTTTCAGTCTTCTACTACGTTTTTTTTCTATCGTAAACTATTATAATCTCATCGTTAATAATTCTAGTGTATAGCAAAGCAATTGTATTTTAGTTTACTTTCAGAGCCATAAATATCTATCCATTACCATGATTTATTATAAGCCGGTAAAGATAACCGTTTACATATTATCATAATATAGAATTGTTAACAATTAGGGCCTATAAATGTTACCTTTGTATTAATGGTTTGAAATATAGGTCTATTTAAGAAGTTTTTTCTAGAACGATGTACTTCCTATTTAATATTTCAACTATTTAAATTTTCTTATAAATCTCAAAAAAAAAATAACAGGTATGTATTTAATATAGGTATCGAAACAAGTAGAGCCAGTGCTTTTTTTATACATAGAAACAGGTTATAATTATTTAGCTTTAATTGTTTAATGTTGAAGGGTACACATCTTCATTTATGCTATTTATGTAGCCACGTAATTGTATCTCAAAGTTATACTGTAATATTAGTAAAATGCAATATTTTTATTATTAATTATAGATTAAAAATAGATTTGTTTAATATATTATGAAGAGATAATTTAATGGATAACAACTATATGAATGACCTATAGCTTGATCCACTTGAATCATGCCTTGATCAAACATCTTCCAACACTTGTTATGTAACCGAATGAACCATTCTCTTCAGAGATGCCCATAAACACTTGTTTGTAAAAATATCTTATATCCCTTGACCTATCTTCGTGTGGTTATTCAATTCCTGTTATCTTATTTTATCACTTTATATAGGCATGATAAATATATGAGTTAACTTTGTCAAGACTTCGTTTTCAATTATTTCTTAAAGAATGAGTGCAATAGCCTTACCCAAAAAGTTATAAAGCCGAGTTTATTAGATATATAAATAGCTCTTAACTACTATTCCTAGAAAAAAATATTTCTACCCTTGATCATTAATATTATTTATAAAATGAATCTGTTATATGTTTTGAATGGTCTTAACACATTTTAACTTTTAACCTTATTTTTCTTGGTTTGGACATTTTGTGGTTATTTTTGGGAACAGCTATAGAGTATGGTTGCCAGACTAACAATGTTTTATTACTATTATGACAAAGAGATATAATCACTCTCTTGTGTATTATAAATTATATTATCTCTTTGTTTAACCCTTAGAGACACGGGCTGACGCATTTAGTGCACCACGAGTAAAAAAGTTTCTGTAAATCACAGATTCACGATGCGAGAATAATAAACCCTCACTCTACCCTAACACTAGAGATACCCTAAAACAGACGAAACAGTCTGCTTTGATTATTGCTTTGTTCTGCATTGTTTTGTCGTTTTATTTGTCTTGGTGCACTGTATACACCATATGTCGGTAGAGAAATTGTGCCACCCGATCAATATTTTTCAGTTTTTGCATGAGTTGTCGGTTTAGGTTGATGGTTGTGAGGAGTTATCTTAAGACTTTGACAACTAATAATAATTAATTAAGGCTGAAAGCCCGATACTAAGTCAGAATGCTGAAGGAGTAATTACTGATTTTTTATAATTAGAAATAAATATAATTGAGAAATAAATATGTAAACATTAATTGACTTTTTAGCTCAACGTGTCCCAAACGCAATCTTGATAATCTGGATTTGACCTATTTATGGTTTGAAAAATGCATTGGCGCATAAAGTATGCCGCCCGTGCCTCATTTTTTGTCCACTAGCCTAAGGGTAGCCTTGCCACTAAGGGTTAATAAGCTTTAAGAGGAAGGTTCTTGCTCTCTTCTACACATATAAATTTTCAAGTGTAATCAAGTCAAAATATTGTGTTGTGTGCTGGGCAACAGCATTCTAAAGCTTATCCTTTTTTTGTTTACTGAACAGTGGTTATGTATGAACCTTTTTTTTCTAATGTATTAAGTATTAAACTATTCCAAGGGTTCTCCAACATTCTTGGCTCTGTATTCACTGTTGAAAATGGAACCTTTTGTAGCACCTGACAGTGGAATGGAAAGGTTTTATGTCTTGATAAAATAAATTTATTTAAGGAAAAATAATCTAACTGAAAAATGAAAATGAAGCTAATTTTTGAAAAAGCCAACTACTGCCAAACATGTTGGAGGTGTTAGCATTGATATGGAATTGAATTCTCAGGCATATAGTAAAGCGTATAAACTGTTAAGGACTTGTTTTCTGTGTTTTTTTTTAAATGTATCCTTAATGTTCTCGTCAAAGTTAGTAATTTGAAAATGCAATGGATTTTATAATTGGCCTTACACCCTCTAAAAAGTATTGGTTAGGGCCCACACTTTAAACTCTGCACTATTTTATATGATGTACTTTTGATGGTAATGTGATGTACACTGACTGTTAATAAGACTTCCTAAAAATGGCTTTATTAATAAAAAGAAAAAGAAAGAAATGTTTATTTAAGACAAATACAAAGTGTACAGATTTGTTCAAATCTAATGCTGTAAACCTTGGACAATATAATCCATAAAAAGAAAGAAACAAGTACATTTCTGGAAAAAAAAGAAGTTGACACTTTAAAAAACTTAATACCTTATTATAGGTGTACCAAGGGGAAGTTTTCAATGCTGACGAATTAAAGAGAGCAATAATAAATAAATAAAAATTGCAATAGGTATGGGTCTAGTGGAGGGTGTCGGATTGCCGACCCCTGCTCTATACCAATACATAAACATTTTATCAAATTAATTATTAAATATTTAATAGATAATTAATATTATTATATAAACATTTAATGAAATGAGGAAGCAGACAGGGAGGCCAGAGCTGCCGCAATGTCTCAAGGCCCAGTGACTACCCCACTCCGCCTAAAAGACCAGATCCTAGCACTAAGGAAAATTATTATAAGAAAATGGGAGTCACTTTGGCAGAGGCAAGATAC
Organism: Gerris lacustris; assembly: GCA_951217055.1. NCBI lineage: Eukaryota > Metazoa > Arthropoda > Insecta > Hemiptera > Gerridae > Gerris > Gerris lacustris. The sequence continues at coordinate 75,553,186 of OX578278.1, forward strand.
TGGATTTGGCAAACTGTTCCCAGGTCTTAATAGTATTGTGTGGCCTGAAGAGTTTGGTCGACAAGAGGTGATAAAGCTTCTACGAGTAGCTTCGGGCCACACTAGGCTAACTCACAGTCATCTTCTGCTGGGAAGGATGAGACCTGGATGCCAGCGATGTGGGCAACCAGTATCCATCCAGCATCTCACCGAGGAATGTGAGGGGCTGGCAGATCAAAGAAGAAGAGTGGGCCTCTCTGCAACTCTAGAAATAATGATGGCCTCATAGGAAGGAATGATCAAGCTTAGGGAATTTCTGAAGATCACTGGAATACTGGAGGAAATTTGACCAAGGGGACGTATTAATATTGATATTTGGGGGAAAAAATAAATAAATTAAAAGGAGGGGGGGGGGATAAAAAAAATAAAATAATAAAAAAATGGAAATAAAATAAAATAAATAACTATTAAGGATATATAAATAAATAAAATCGAAAATTAAAAAAAGTGGAATAAGTAAATGAAGAAATGTTAAGCAGAATAAATTCTTATTTACAATGATAATGGGGGGGGGGGGGGGGTGTTGCACAGTGTGCCATAAACATGATAAAAGGGCTTAATAAAAGAGATATATTAAATAAAAAACGTTAAATTAAGGAAAAAACAGAAAAAATCGGATAATAGAAATTTAAGAAAGAGTAGGCGCCAATGGCCCAAGCTGTCGAGGCTCTCCTACCTAGAACTTTTTAAATATCGTTCACTTTCACACCATATAAATAAAAAAAATATTATCTTATTTTCTGCTGTTCAAAACAATAAATGCTACAGTTTCCATCGTAAGGTTGGAGGATTGCGAGTAGACTCCACTTAGGCAAAAAAAAGGGTTTTTTTATTTCGTCTACTTCAGTTTTATGAGAGATAGAGAAAGACTGATTCATTTGCTAATTAGTTAAGATCTGAGAGTTTCAGGGTCCTTGACCGATAGATATGTAACAGTCTTACAAGGATACTATCACTTACTTCTTTTAAATATAGAGGAAATAAATAATTGATCATATTCTGTGGAATTTGATTAATAGAAAGAAGTAGAGGAGGAAAGAGTAGAATTATTTGATTCATAGTTACACAACTCCTCATAATAACCCAGTTTGCAGTCTTATCAGTAGAGCCTCATTGTCTTATTACAATAAGATCCACTTAGTTAACCATAGCAAATTATAACTGTATATAAGAAATAATTTGTAGGGATAAGTGCCTAATAACAAAATAAACACTATTTCTACTTGATATAGAGACGTACAATTTGATACATAGATGGTAATTACTAAATGTGAAGTAGTTTGACATGATTGTCACTCCAGTTGGCAACGGGTTGCTGATATTCTGCATTCTGTTTGACCAAGCCTTAAAGCTTTGCCCTCGGTGAAACAAATTACTTTTTTCAAACAACATCTGACAAACCTGAACAACAACTGTCAAATTTGTTAAAAAGCAACTATGCCATGAGCCTAAAAGCCTTGCATACCGGTTGCTGTGCTGGAGAGAGTTGACAGAGATCTGTTAAATCAACAGTCGTCACAATAAAGATATTTTTTTAAAACTACTTAATGTCAAACTCCTCATGTTATTTTTCTACTTCAAAAAGAAAAAATCTTGAATACTCTGTTTTTTTTTTTACATCTGAAAAAATAATGCTGGGTGAACTCTGAGAAGGTGAAGCTAACATGATCCGTCTATCTAGGTTGCTCATGATCCATGTGATCACCCATCCAAGTTGTGACCACACCCAATGCTGTTTAACTTTATTGATATGTAGCCAACCTGCTGTCCTATAAAGGCCATTGTTCAAGCAACCACATAATAGACCAGCGTTTCCCAACCTTTTGATACGTTTTTCCACAACTTTTTTTGCAATCCTATTTTGTATATCTTGTATACCCGAAACAAGGTATTTATTTGGATATTGCATAATACCCTAAGGATTGCAGGTATGTACATTGCCACAAGACCCTGAATTCAACCTATATAATTACTGATGGAGAAGATTCTTGACAGTTCAAGTATAAATGAGAGGGTATGTTAACGAGATGCTGTCAAATAAAACACATTGTGTGTTTTATTTGACAGCTTGTCGCTAACATACCCTCTCATTTATATAATTACTGAATAGGGGAGAAAATAATAGCAGCTGATTTAGAGAAAATACTGAGCACTCTGATTATGTTAATACAGTTAATGCATCACTTGATGGTTTTTTGGGAAATTACCCGTCTTCCCAGTGCCCCCATCCGTTCCTGAATAAAGGGGGGTTTTCTTTTATTTTCTTCTTTATCTTTTGTTTCCTCAAAAAATAATAGTCAATTTTTTTAACTGGACAAAATCCTACTATTGATCAATCATTTAGCTTGACTTTTTTTTTTTTTTTTTTCAAATGACTCCCTTTTATCAAATGTATTTTTTGCGCTGTTACTAACCCTACCATAGACTAAATTGCTCACTTCATTGATAGAGCAAGGCGATATCTAGTTTCTACATATTATCTACTCAAATCAATGGATAATACTTATTTAAGAATTATTTGAAGACTATTTTCTAAATAAAAACAAAATCAAATATTGTTGTAAATTATTTTAAATATGTGGCTGCACATTGCAATTTGTTTTTCCATTATCAATACTCACCATCGCTATTTACGTCATAATATATATATATTTTTTTTTTTATTCTTTCTAATTGTGACTATATATTAATATTATTATTTATCGGAACTGTGATGTTATCTAGTTTTGTTTAGTGATGAGGTTATTATTGGTTGCGAACACTCTCAGTATTATGTTAGATATGGGAGCATATATCTGGCCCATCGAGTCTGATGAGGCGCTGATGATGGCCTTATGAAGGCTGAAAGCTGCTTTAGCTAATAAAAAGTTTAATTTACGTGGAGAGACAATTTTATTATTCCTTACTCTAGGTATTAGGTAATAATATCACTTTCTGGCAACATTGTTATGACTGCAAATTGTGCAAATGGCCTAGTATATAATTTATAGGTGAGCAGTTAATAGTAAGCATATAAAGGAAATACTTTATACCAATTTGTGACCTAAAATAATGCACTGGGTTGGGCCCACTCAGTCAAACCCTGAATTATACATTACTTATAGGTTTGGTATTAGTTTTAGGTGCTGACAATGTTACAACCACAACTCTCGCCCCGACTACTGCTTCTGCTCCTAATATAACAACTTCAGCTTCTACAACCACCACCCCAGTGACAACTACCACTGCAGCACCTACCACCACCACAGTATCGCCTCCTACCACCCCAGCACCTACTACAGTTGCACCTACAACTGCCCCACCCCATCCCAAGGATGATATGTGGGTAGTCAAGGATCCGGCAACTGGGATCGTTTGTATTGTGGCTGAAATGAAAATTCAGTTGGACATCCCTTACACCAATGTTTCTAATAAGGTAATTACTCTATTCATTTATTTGATGTTAAGGAAAAGTACAGTAAACAGATTGTTATCTTAACATAACATTTAATTGTCACAAGGGAAGTAACAAAATTATTTGAAGAGAGAAATATATCTGGTTTATCTCAAATCTATTTTTAAATTAAGTCTCATATTTTTAATTTTTGCTTCCGAGCTTACCGAAGGAAACAGAAGCTATGTGATCGTTCTGAAGAACGAAAAAGTTTTAGGCCTCAGAAATCCGTTTCAGACATCAGGGAACATTTTTGGTTTCGTGTCTGTCGGTGGTCTGTCTGTCGTTCAATTTTTGCGAACCAACATATCTTAAAAACAACACGTCCAATTTTACTGAATTTTAGGTGGTAGGTCATAATTAGTCGATTGTTGGTCCCATATAAGTTTCAACCTTCTGCGCCTATTTGTTTCTCATCCACATACGCACAAACATACATTTATTTACACCTATAGCTTCAAAAGTACTTATCTGATTAGAATGAAACTTTTATAGTTTATCGAATGTAACCTGCAGATAGCCTCAGATTAATTTGAACCATCTGCGCTCATTAACTTTTGCTAAATTGATACTTTAATTCACGTAATAAATCTAAACTATTTTGACAGATTAAAAAAAAAACAGGGGAAACAATTAAACCAATTAAATAATAGTGGCTTGTAAAAGCATAAAATCAATAATGTACGTGGATAGGATTCGAGGAAGCTATGTGCCACACCAATTGGCAGTCTATTTGTCATTACTCCTTTTCTAAAAGGAAACCACCACCTTTATGAATCTCATGTTTTTCATTTTTAAACTTAGTTCTTTGATTTAAATATTGGCTTTTTTGGCTGTCCTAATAGGTAAGTGAAACGAAAAAAACGGGAAAGCTTAAAATAAAATTTCTTGGAAACAATAATAAATTAAAAAATTTCTAGGGATAAGATGTCTCTTAGGGTTAAATTAAATTAAAAATTTAGTTACAATTATTTTATTTAATAAATAAATTAGATAATATATGTATCAAATATATTGTGCGTAGTTTATTTTGTATTATTAAGTTAAGTTAAATCTTCTCTAGAAGAAATTATTGGAAGCTTTTAATGATCATTACTAAACATCTGTTCTGTCTCCTTTTATCTACCTTATCGTTTTTATAAGTGATTTTACTTGGGTACAATCTGTTTGTTGTTTTAGCTGCTGAGTTTTGTTAAGACAAGGAATCATTGTTTGTTTTAATTATAATTATTATTATTGGTTTTGTAACTGTGGCTCTTGTTTGTGAGTTATTCAAGGTTATTCCCTGTACTGTTCTCTCACTCAGTCTGGTTAACCAGGATAGTTTAACTGATAAGATAAACATACTCAAGTTTGTTTTTTTCACCCTCCACGTCATTTCTTTATCACTAGTTGCCCCAACTACTGTAATAATATTTTTATTTTTTTTCATTTATTCATTTTTTTACCCATTTATATTCATTCTCTTCTTTCTTTATCTGTTTTTATTTCTTTTATTTTTTTATATTTTATTTTATGGATATTTAATTAAATCAGTTGTTAAAATTCTTGTGCCAATAAATTGAATTTGTATATTTTCAAATAAATATTTTTTAGCTCTTCTATTTTTAAATTAACTTTCATTTTATGTTCAATTATTCCTTCCTATTTTTTTTTTTATGTAGCACCAAATAAGAGAATGTTTTGTAGCCATATGCCAGGATTTTAGACAATATTAGATTGACATGATTGTGGGCAGATGGGGGGGGGGGACTCTATTTCCTTTTTAAATGTTCTACATTTATTTCAACTTGTTAAAATTAGTTGTTCCCCATTAAATTAAATGCTATAGTATTGACCATTTAATAGTATTTATTCTTATTCTTCTTCTAATAGTATTTATTTATTATTATTTAGTTTTTATTTATTAGAAGTATTATTATAAAATATAAAAAAGTCAAAGGAATGTCACTGACTAGTTATATATATCACTATAATTGTACAGATTAAAGATTGTTCACCTCCTCCCCCCCCCCCCCCCCTTAATTTATCCATTACATGTTAATATAGATCACATTCCATGATTTTCCTTATTTAAGTTTAAAATCTGCCATGGAAGGTAAAATAATTCTTAAAATTTGCAATGCATGCAAAATAATAATTTTGTTTACAAGCTATTTTAAACATCTATAATATTTATATAGGAATATCTACTATACTATTTTTAAAGTAATAACATAGCAATGAGTCATTATTTAGTTACGCATAGGATTCAAAAGAATTTATTCCTATTAAAAAACAATCATTTTTTCACATTTTCAGATAAGTAATTAATTTTTTTTTTTTTTATATTGCACAACGTGGTTTGTAGCAAAACATATTATGAAAATACAAGGCTATCAATCCCTTAAATAACATTTGATTTAATATTTATGAATTAAATTATAATAATTTGAATATAATTTGCATTAATGATTATAATCTCTGTGGTTTTAAAAGCAAAGGTCAGGGGTTATCTTAGCCATACTACACTTGACACAAAGTAGCTTGGTCAAAAGCCTACCAACTGTGCCAAACTTGTTTTGTACAACTACCGACTTGGATGACATTTTAACTTACATAAGAATTTGTAGTTGATTGGTCAGGAAGTTGAATTTAGTTATCATCATAATTTTCACCAACTTGTCTGAGCAGTGCAGTGACCCACATTCTCTAAAATCTAAATATGTAGTAGAAATTTAACTATAAAATTAATATTGTAAATTTTCCTCATCATTATTCTCTTATTTAAGGAGAAGGAAATTAATTAGAGAAATTAATTTCCAAACATATAACTCTAAAAACTAATAACTTTTTTTGTATGTTTCTCTTAACTCGTTTTGTTTGTAGAGAGAAATCCAAACACAATAATAATTATATTTTAATGCTTTATTAATTATCTTAGCATTGGATTTAGACATCTTATTCCTTCTTATTCTAAGTCAAGATTTTATTTGATTTTACCCGTTTTGAAGTCCCTTTAATTCAAAAAAGTGGTTTTTAAAAATGTCTGTCTGTCGTCTTTGTGGACGTGTGGAGCCTAAACTACTGGGCCGATTTTGACGAAATTTGGCATATATGTTCAGAAAAATCATATACCAAGGTGAAATCAAGAAATAAATTCTATATTTCTTGATTTCACCTTGGTATATGATTTTTCTGAACAAGCTTCAAATTTTGGGGCGCTACCCCCCAAAAACTCTGAAACAATGTAAAAAAGAAGACGGTTCTGACGATTTTGATTAAAAATTTTTAAAAAGAAGTCCATTTAATGATATGTCGTTTTCTCGAGAAAATCTAGTTCCTGAGTTAATAGCTTTAAACGCGGACGGAGAGAGGCCAGGTTTGATTCTCCGCCGAGGAGAAGTTATTTTTATGATAAATTTTAAAGAAATGTTCAATTATAAATAAATGTACCTATTAAAACTCAAAAACTAATAAATGGAAACACTGGGCTTAGTAATTAAGAACTGGTACATGAGAAAGTTTGTCTGAGTTGTCTCGGACCAATTTTTTGTAATCATGAGAGTGGATCAGCAACAATGTTGTCTTATCCATATAAATGTGTTATGTTAGTGGTGAAATATATTGTAAATTATTGTGGGGGAGATGTTAAGTAATTATTTGTTTAAAAGATTAGATGAGTAAAGTGGCCGGATAACCCCGTCCTGTAATAACCCTGGCAGTTGATCGGGACTAAAACCCAAAAGAAAAAAAAAAAAAAAAAAAAAAAAAAAAAAAAAAAAAAAAAAAAAAAAAAAAAAAAAAAAAAAAACAAAGGTTATCGGTTAATGGTCTGTATAAACATTTATATACAGTAGAACCTCGCTTACACGACCCTCAATAACACGACAACCTCAATTACAAGTGCAATTTTCAAATCCCCTTGAGATTGCCATAACACATAATGTTGAATTAACCTCTATAACGTGTCTATTATTATCCAAACAACCTCTATAACACGGATTTTTTTCTAATTCACAACGTAACTCAGAACCTCTATAACAAGTTGTTTTGAGAAGTCATCCTCTATAACGAGACTCTATACAGGAATGGGCCGACCTTAAACAAGTCTAGACTTGAGAACCCCGCCCTCGAACCTCGATAACACGACTGATAGCCAAAATAACCTTGATTACACGACCCTCAACAAAAAGAGCACTCGATAACAAGACTGTTTCCCTAATCCCCTTGAGACACTTCTTATCGAGGTTCTACTGTATATGTAAAAATTATGACTAAATGTCCCAACTGAGGTTATTGTGTTATATTCTGAAGCCTTGTTTTTCTCTATCTACCAAATGTGCAGCTTATAAAATCCAAATGCTTCTATAATATATTCACCCTAGAATATTGTCCATGTTAGCATTAAAGAAATAAAGTTGATTTATTCCTTTTTCTCTTAATTTTTTAAGGAAATAACCAAGGTTTAAAGGTATTCAGTTTAAATATGTTTAGAAGTCCATATTTATCTGAACTCTTGACAGAAACGTAGTTTTTATTACATTTTTTTTACAGTATTTATTAAAAATATAAAAAGGAAGTGTTTGCGCCGCTGATAAAACGTACGTTTATCAATACGAGAATAAGAATTTTTGCTCTCGATTCCGTTATATCGATTCCTTAGGACGAGAGAAGGGAGGATCGATATATGTCATCAATAAATCGTAAACCGTTAGTTGCATAGCGAACTCAGAGGTGAGAGGTTACGCCAGCTGTCCCGCACCGCTCTATACATCTTCGTCGAGACTTTGAAAATCTCTCACCAACCCGTATACCTAAGGGCATCCCCCCGATAAGTATAATTTTATTTACATTTAGTTAGGTACACTTTACATGCACACACACATTCAGATAGGTTTGTTTTTCCCGCTTTCACAGGTACATGGTTAGGTTACTACACAATTAGTTCCAGACTCTGTTACGCCCTGGTATTCGGGATATGTCAGAAGTCAGACGTGCTCTCAGGTACTCTACCATGTACATGCCGTATTAGCTTAGCGCCTTTTTCCGTTAACTTACCCGTTAAACCTACAGTCCACATAACCAAATTTTTATTCCCGTTCCGTTTAGGGCAGGCTTAAGCCCAACCATATAATTTTGGTTCCTTTAGCGCCTGGATCTCCGTTCCGTTTTACTTACATATTCGTTCGTTTACAATTATACCTACAATTATAATTGTTACGTCGCACCGTTTTATTTTCAGTTTTCTGTTCAGGTTTATGTATCATATACATATTTTATGCTGCATAGTTGAGGTTTGTGTTAGAGGTTGTTAGAGGAAACTTGACTTTGTACTTTAACCCTTTAGTCATAATTCAATTAATACCGCTCCATTCCATGCTATAAAAACTCGTAAACGTTCAGTTTGACCTTTGGCTTCGGTCGATTTGTATTCTTTCTTTTGCATATTCTTTTATTTCCTTATCTCTTGCTTTCTTTTAATCTTTGATCTCCGATAAAAGATTATTAGTTTTACGTAATTTATTTCTTTTTCAAAGAGGCTCAACTAGGGAACAGGTTTCAATTCCCGTAGGTGGCACTCAAATTTTATTTTCGTTTTTTGTGGGATCTGTTAACATTTTCGTGTTCACCAGTTATAGTTTCCTTTGTTCTTCATATTTGGCTGAAATATTAGTTTCTTTTTATTATTTTTTATATTTTTATTAGAAACTTATTATTTTATTTTTTTTCTTCACTTCAAATTATTTGATCTCTTTTACTATGGCTGAAAAAGAGACCGTATCTGGTAAGGTAGATCCTAAGGCTCAGATCCAATCTAAAATAAAAGTCTTAACAGCTCGAAAAGAAACCCTCTTTCAGCGAGTTCAAAGAGCTTATGATGAATCGAAGTTTAAAAATGACAAATCATCTGCTGATGAAAAACTTAAGAGATCTTTTACAATCCGCTGTATGTCTTTAGCTGAAACTAAACAACAGTTTGAAGCTGTAGTAGGTGAAATAAATATGCTTAAAATGGATATAGGGGAAGAGCTTAATTTTTCTGAATTAAATTCTTTTGACACTCTCTATTGTGTTATTCAACAAAAACTTGGCGAATTAAAAAATGGTGATAAACCTCCTTCAAGTTCATCTACTGTTGTCGGATCTTGTCCTACGTTGCCCGTACCCGCTAAACCAACTTTGCCGTCTTTAGAAATACCGCAGTTCGACGGAAACGAACTTAATTGGACATTTTTCTACAGGAGTTTTAAATCTCTTATTGTTGATAACAAAGACCTATCAAACGATGATAAAGTAAGGTTTCTCTCTGGTGCTTTGAAAAACAAGGCTCTTACCTTAGTATCCGGTATAGTCCCTGTTGGTGAAAATTTCCAGACTTTATGGGAAACTCTGTGCAACCGCTATGCAGACCCACGAGTATTGGCCACAAAATATCTCGACAATATTATGAGTTGTCAGACTCAACTTAAAGAGTCAGCCGCTGTCATCGATACTTTCATACAAAATGTTGTTGCGCCTGCTCAGGCTTTTTTAAATTTAAAGCTAAATGATCCCGTTAATTTTTTGTTGTATTATATTGCTTGTTCTCGCTTACCCTCGTTTACTGTTCGTCAGTTTGAACTATCTATTTGTTCGTCGTTTAAGGTTGGTGAACAAGATCAAAGAGATATACCCGGATTTAAAGAACTTGCTCTCTTTCTACAGAACTATGTGAAAGTTTTATCACATAGTCATTTTCCGTCAAGTTCTTCTAACAAAATTACTCATACTGATAAAAATAAGTCATCGACACAACGTTATACAAACAATACCCGCTCCGTTACAAGTCCTCGAAATAAGTCTACTCAATCTTTAGTTTCTAAGGAAATTCCCGATAAGAAATGTCCAGTTTGCACTTCTTCAGATCACCATTTATACATGTGTGAAACTTTTAAATCATTATCGCTTAAGGAAAGAATAGCTGCTGTTGAAAACCATAAAATTTGTTCTAACTGTCTGTCTTATCGACATCAGGCACCCACTTGTCGTTCTAAAAGGTTTTGCTATACGTGTAAGAAAAAACACCATTCGTTAATCTGCGAGTCGACTAAAACCGAAGAAAAACCCGCTCCTGTGTCTGCAATCTCCGCGACACTCTCCGCCTCCGCTAGTTCTTCGACGACAACCGTTCTTCTGTCCACCGCTCTAATAACCGTTTTCGATGTGCATAATAAACCTCACGTATGTAGATCACTGTTAGACTCCGCTTCTCAATCTAATTTTATTACAGAATCCTTGTGTAAGAAATTAGGACTTAAAAGGCGTCCTGTCGTTACTAATATTCAAGGGATAGGCGCTCACTTTAGCTCCGTAAAGAATGAGTGTTCCGTTAAGTTCGCTTCTCGACTTAATAAGTCTTCAGAGTACGAATTAAAAACCTTAATTTTGGATCAGATTACTGATAACCTTCCGTCTTGTAACATTCCGTTAAAAAATGTATCTCATCTACAAGGGATCCCTCTAGCTGATGAAACCTACCGCCAACCTGGTAGCATTGATATGCTTATAGGTGCCTCGTTGTTCGCCGTTATGTTAGGCCCTGGAAAGATTACAGGACCGCCTAACGCTCCGTTAGCTCTTCAGACTAGTTTAGGTTATGTAGTGATGGGACCTGTAGAAGATACTTTGAACACAAATACTGAGCCCAAATATCAGTCCCTTTGTAGTATTGTTACTCAACCGCTTGAAAAGTTAGTCACACGTATGTGGGAATTAGAGGATATCCCTTCCGTTGATTCTATCTCCGCTGAAGAACAAGAATGCGAGCGCATATTTTCTGAGACAACCAAACGTATGCCTGATGGTCGTTACTCCGTTGATCTTCCTTTTTGTAAAGATAGTTCACTTCTTGGTGACTCAAAAAATATTGTTTTGCGCCGTTTTTATTCACTCGAGAAACGACTAGAATCGAACTCAAAGTTAAAGGACGAGTATCACACGTTCATGAAAGATTATATAAAGCAGGGTCATATGGTTTTAGGTGAAGAAGATAGCGATGGCTGCTATTTGCCTCATCATTGCGTATTCAAGCCCGATAGTACTTCTACTAAAGTTCGGGTCGTTTGGGACGCTAGTTGTGCCACTTCTAGTGGATATTCTCTGAATGACATGCTTCATACAGGCCCTAAACTTCATGCAGATTTAACATACATTTTAACTCTTTTCAGACTTTATCCTATCGCAGTAACCGCTGATATCCGCCAAATGTACCGCCAAATTCTAGTAAATCAACATCATAGAAAATTTCAAAAAATATTTTGGCGTTTTTCTAAAGATGAAAATATTGCCGTGTATACTTTAAATACTGTAACTTTTGGTGTCAAACCCGCCCCGTACCTCGCTTTGAAGATTCTTCGCAAACACGCTCATGACACAAAAGATATTTACCCCGTCGCAGCATCTATTGTTGAAGATGGTTTTTTCGTAGATGACATGGCAATTAGTTTTCCTACCTTAAAAGATGCTCTCGACGCCTACCGTCAATTACTAGTTATGTTGAAGTCCTGCGGTATGGACTTAGTGAAATGGAATTCGAATTCTCAGTTATTTTTAAATTCTATTAATTCAGACATCCGTTTAAAACAAAATATAAATTTTGATTCTTCTGATATTACTAAGATTTTAGGCTTGGAGTTTAACCCGACTATTGATGGATTTATTTTTAATGTTAAAACAGATAACACTATTTGTACTAAAAGAAATATTTTATCTACTTACGCTCGTATTTTCGATCCAATAGGATTTCTTGCACCTGTCACCGTTTCTCTTAAAATATTAATTAAAGAATTTTGGAATCTAAACCTAGGATGGGATGAAGTTCCTTCTTGTAGGAAGTTACTTAAAACTTGGAATAATCTTCAATCGCAACTACCGCTTCTCTCTGAATTTAAAATTCCACGTCACATAGGTCTCGTTCATAACTCTGAAATAGATTTAATAGGATTTGCGGATGCATCGGGCAAAGCTTATGGGGCAGTCGTTTATTCAAGAATAAATATTTCTGGAAACATTATTATTTCTTTACTCTGTGCTAAAACCAGAGTGGCTCCGCAGAAATCTATAACTATTCCCAGACTGGAACTATGTGCCGCCGTTTTACTAGCAAGGCTAATGAATTTTATTTTAAAGTCGTTTTCCGGTAAACTAAATTTTAAAAATATATATGCCTTTTCAGATTCTTCAGTTGTTATTCATTGGATTGCCTCCTCATCTTCCCGATGGAAAGTTTTTGTAGCTAACAGAGTTGATCAAATTAAAGACTTGCTCCCTAACATTTCTTGGTTTCATGTTGCTGGTTTGTCCAACCCAGCTGATTGTTTATCTAGAGGTCTATCCCCTGAAAATCTGATGTCTCATCCGCTATGGATTTCAGGGCCAGACTGGTTAGTTTTACAGCCTGACCAGTGGCCGAAATCTGAACCCTCAGTCGGGGGAGAAGAGTTAATAGAAGAAGTCAAACAGGTGTATACTTCTGTAGAGCCCGCAGAAAATATTTTAAATACAATAGATCGTTGCTCTTCTTACGACATGGTTCTTCGAGTCCTCTCCTACTGCCGTAGATGGAAACATTATAAGAGAGAAAATAAACCACTCTCTTTCATCTCCACCGCTGAACTGAATGGGGCTGAAATTTTAATTTTAAAACTTATTCAGCAATATCATTTTAAAGAAGAAATTACCGCTTTAGAAAAAGATAAAATCTTACCTTCCCGTTTCCGTAAACTTTCTCCTTTTATAAACGAACATGGCCTGTTAGTAGTCGGAGGTAGATTAACTCACTCCAAGTTAAGTGGTTATCAAAAACACCCAATTTTACTTCCAAAAGAAAACCGTCTTGTTCATTTATTAATTGACAAGATTCACTCTACTCATTTTCATACGGGTGTTGCTATGACTCTCGCTCTTTTACGTCAAAAATATTGGATATTCGGAGGTAGAGACATCGCTCGTAAACGCATAGGTTCGTGTAATATTTGCTTTAAACACAAACCTCATGCCCCCTACCCTATCATGGGTGACTTACCTAAGGAACGAGTCACAGAAGTCAAACCTTTCTTGCACACTGGAGTCGATTATGCTGGTCCATATAATATAGTTTTTTCTAAGAGAAGAGGTGTCCGTACACATAAAGCTTACTTGTCATTATTTATTTGTTTGTCTACCAAAGCAGTTCATCTGGAACTTGCGACGGACTTAAGTACACCTACTTTTTTAAACGCTCTTAAACGCTTCCTCGCGAGGCGAGGTCCAGTACACACTTTCTACTCCGACGGAGCAACGAATTTTATTGGCGCTCGAAACCACTTAGACGCAGTTTATGAACTTCTTACTTCTAAAGATTACATAACCGCTGTTGGTCATGAACTGTCTTCCCAACGCATTACTTGGAGCCAACAAGTACCGTCTGCCCCACATATGAATGGTATATGGGAAAGTAATATCAAGAGTACTAAAACTCATTTAACTAAAGCAATAGGTAGTCAAGTTTTGACTTATGAAGAACTCAATACTTTACTGGCTCAAGTAGAAGCGTTATTAAATTCACGTCCTCTATGTACTCTAAGTTCCGATCCTAATGATCCGGTTGCTTTAACTCCCGCTCATTTTCTCTCAGGTTCACCTCTAGGTCATATTCCTTCTCCTAATGTAGAAAATATTCCTATTAACCGTTTGACTCGTTACCAGTTGCTGGAAAGGATGACCCAGGACTTCTGGAAACGATGGCACGTCGAGTACCTTCACACACTTCAAACCCGAGAAAAATGGAATACTCAAAGTAAGCCTATCACAGTTGGTACCATCGTCATAATCCGTAATGACCACTCTGCCCCTTTGACTTGGCCACTTGGCATTGTAGAGGTCGTTCATCCGGGAAAAGATGGAGTGACCCGTGTCGCCACAGTAAGATCGAAAGGCAAACTATATCGTAGGCCAGTGGTCAAGCTATGTCCACTCCCTACACAGTAACTTTCGTGTTAATCATTAATTTCATTTTTATATTTTTTTTTTTCTTTCTTTTTTCCCTCATCGAAGTGAGTTCTTTTCTTATCACCGTTGAACAAAGGTTCATTTATTTATTTATTTTTTTTTTTTTTCGTCGCCTTTTGCCCTAGCTGCAAGTTGTTAACTAGGGTTTTTAGAAGATTTTTATTTTGTTCTCTCAGGAAAAGGTTTCCTGAGCGGGGGAGTATGTTTGCGCCGCTGATAAAACGTACGTTTATCAATACGAGAATAAGAATTTTTGCTCTCGATTCCGTTATATCGATTCCTTAGGACGAGAGAAGGGAGGATCGATATATGTCATCAATAAATCGTAAACCGTTAGTTGCATAGCGAACTCAGAGGTGAGAGGTTACGCCAGCTGTCCCGCACCGCTCTATACATCTTCGTCGAGACTTTGAAAATCTCTCACCAACCCGTATACCTAAGGGCATCCCCCCGATAAGTATAATTTTATTTACATTTAGTTAGGTACACTTTACATGCACACACACATTCAGATAGGTTTGTTTTTCCCGCTTTCACAGGTACATGGTTAGGTTACTACACAATTAGTTCCAGACTCTGTTACGCCCTGGTATTCGGGATATGTCAGAAGTCAGACGTGCTCTCAGGTACTCTACCATGTACATGCCGTATTAGCTTAGCGCCTTTTTCCGTTAACTTACCCGTTAAACCTACAGTCCACATAACCAAATTTTTATTCCCGTTCCGTTTAGGGCAGGCTTAAGCCCAACCAGGAAGAAAGAGAGAGTATTTACTTTTTTTTTTTAATGAGTTACTTATTTTTTTTTACCTAAATTGAGGGATACTCTTGTTGTGCGCACTTTTAATTATTTATTATTTTGTTGCAGGTTGTAAAGACAATTGTGAAGGTACCTGGTAATGCCACTGGATTCGGTACTTGTGATAGTTTAAAACCTTCAGCCCCTCAAACGTTAGTGTTGCAGTGGGGTCAACCTGATGCGACCTCTAATGTCACTCTCGTTTTTGCTTCTAACACCACCTCAAAACAGTTTTGGCTTCAATCTATCTCTGCTGAACTCGCTGTTGACAACAACACTTTCCCTCAAATCAGACGTATGTATATTCATGTTTGAAAAAATAATAATAATAAATATATACAGTGTGTCCTAGATAGAGTATTCAAGAAGAAGATTTTTCTTATTTTTGGGTTTTTAGGTCATTCTTTACAAATAAAAATCCAAGTGTATAACCTAAATATTTTAAAATTGTTAAAAATACAATTTACAGCCATTTATGGTAAGAGAATCATGCAAATTTCTGAAGAGCGTGATGAAAAAAAAAAAATCTTAAGATATTTTCCCTTTTTTTAAAATGTATTTTGATTTTAATGCCATTTATCAAAAATATACATGTAAAATAATAGAAATCAGCAGAAAACTTTTAAATTTCAAATTCTTATATAACAGAACTTGATTCTTTCTTAGATGAATTAAAAATTTAATCAAACTAAATATTTAAATACATATTTATATATATTTCTGCTCTAAAGCCTCACCTTAAAAACCATTTATTTAAGTATCATACAAAATAAACAAGTAAGGTGCACTTCACGTAAGTATGTGAGGCGTTAATCGCCGGTTTCTGTACGATTAAGTTAAAATTATTAAGTGTAAAATGTTTATAGTTGCATACTTTTTTCTACACTTCAAGACCTTTAAATTGATGTATAACATGTCATGGTGACTAAAAACTTTTTTTTAGTCACCCGCCATATTGGCCGCCATCTTGAAAATATTAAGTGTAAAAGTTTAATAGTTGCATATTCTTTTTCTACACCTTTAAGACCTTTAAATTGATGTATAACATGTCATGGTGACTAACTTTTTTTTTTTAGTCGCCCGCCATATTGGCTGCAATCTTGGAAATATTAATCGTGAAAACTCCAAAAAGTGTATAGTTGTCACAAATACCGAGATGCACCTGTGTGCTGAATTTCATGTTCTATAGTAGTTTATGAATTGGAACATGCCAACGGACAGACAAACTAAGTCGTTCTATAAGGTTTCTTTTCGTACTTGGTATAGAAACCTAAAATCAACGTAGAAATAATTTCTTTTCATTAACCTCTCCCCCTGACATCTCTATGGATCAACAGGGCCGTGGTATTAATTGCAAACATCTGGTATGGCAATTTATTTGAATGTTGAGAAGATATCACTTTTTTTTTTTTTTTTTAAATGAAATGTTCCTTTATTTTTCAAAATTATAATTTTTTTTACAATCTTTGTAATTAGACCACATAAATTTCACAATATAATTATAAAATATACAAAAGAAAGAATATCTGGTTTGTTTACATACAAGTAATGACATAAGGAACTCTCTACTTTAAGGCATCTATCCGCCTTGTGTTGTAGAGAGGAGTCTGTCTCTGTTCCATTTTATCCCTGCAGCTTTTTTATTGATAATACTATTTCTCGAAGCTTATACGCCCCCCCGGGGGAGGTAGTGTTCTACTATTTTTGGATAGCTTGCAGCCTATTTTATTTATTATTTAATAATCATTATATAATTGCTATTTTTTATTAATATTTATTTATTTATTTTTATTTTTTATTGTATTACTAAATTTAAGATTGTTATATTGCCTTGTCTTTTATTTAACAGTTTGTGTTAAACACAAAAACAAACTTGATTAAAATAAACCTGAAAAGTCTGAAATTCATATTACTTATATGGTACTCAATTGATTAACTTTTTATTTGCTAGTGACCTAATAGTTAGTGACCTAATTATATTATTAATTTGTTTATTAGATATATACAGTTATTACAGTGGAAGCCCTCTTTCTTTTATTGCCTTGTAACAAGCAAATAAAGACAGACAAAATACTTATAAACATTGCAGTACAGCACACATTACAATGTAAACTGTTAAACTAACTAAAGGTGTACCATGAGTGTCGTACGAGTATTCACCCCCCTGCTGAGCAGCTGGATGAACCAAGACCAGATAAGAGGGCTTCTACTGTAAAATCAAAACAAGCTGGAATAATTGATTAAATCGCCCCTTTTTTGTTTATTTTTTACAGCTACAATCAAGGTGGTGAAACTTGTGAATGGGACGGACCACTTTGTTACACCGATGGACAACTCTTACTCTTGTGCTACTAAACTGAATATTCCTGGAAAGTTGGATCCCGCTGTAGTTAATCAGACTGGTTACTTCACCTTGGATCACTTTCAACTTGAGGCTTTCAAGAACACAACTGCTAACGGCTTCTCTTCAGGTAAACTCCTTTTTTTCTTATTTATTGTAGTATTTATATTGTATAAATTGATTATAAGAAGATAAGAAGGTAATACTGATATAGGGTGTCCGATATAGTGCGCACTTTTGAATCTGGCGCCATTTTTAAATGTTTTCTTGGCAGCCCTTGTTCTTATCAATTCTAGTATCTACTATCACTCAGAGTTGACCTATGGTTTCAACAAGGTGGTGCAACATGCCCACACCTCGCATGAAACAGTTGACATTATCACAGGAAAATTCCAGGGACGAGTGATTTCACAGCAAGGTAACCGAGAGTGGCCTGCCAGGTCCTGCGATCTTACCCCCTGTGACTTTTTTGTGGGGTTAAGTCAAGTCTCAAGGTGAACGCTAACAAACCCATACCATTAAATAACTGAAGTAACAAAAACTGAAAATAACAGCACGCCAGACATCTGTGAGCTTGGTTTTCCGGTGAAATCCGTGTCATGAAGAGGTTGAAGTCCTTGGTTTCGCTTCCACTACTGGAAGCATCTTCAGGGGTGTGGTGCATCATGATGTTGACTCAAAGCAAACACAGGATATACAGACAACTGGAGAGAAGAACGGCGTATTTATACTGATTTCCTAGACCGTAGACTGTACCTGGATTTTCCGGGAGTTCATTTACTCGGGGTAATCCTTTGTCGGGATGATCCAATCAGGCAGGTGCTACCTTTGTTGGGCGGGTGATGTAATAAGTCTGAAAGTGACTGCGGCGCCGTTTCTTGCTTTGTGCTTGGCACGGGTACTAACCAGAGGTGTCCAGGTCTGGGAGAGAGTGAATCCATCCTCTCTGTTGAAGTTCTCCGGTTGTTTCTCGATCTCAATAGGCTCCCTTACCACCCTGCTGTGATATCTGTTGACTAAAGCGAGTATACTCATATGTCCTCAAACTTTATGAGTTGGCCAGTTTCAAAATACTGAGCTATAGCTGATCTGGTCGTTTTTCTCTGCTCTC